>CAVMGG010000013.1:0-79190 GCA_963680895.1 Fragum sueziense
TGCATGAATCTCTACCAAATTCCTTCAAGAGAGTAAAATCCATGCAGAACTTAAATTTTAATTAATTTAATTAATTTAAATTTTCGAAAAGTCTTTAAAAATTCTTCTTTTCCAAAACTACTGGACCAATTTCAACCAAACGTCACAGAAATCTTCCTTGTATAAATCTCTTTTTTATTCCTTCAAAAAGATAAATTCTGTGTATAACTTAAATTTTAATTTATTTAATTGAATTAAATTTTCGAAAAATCTTTAAAAATTCTTCTTTTCCAAAACTACTGGACCAATTTCAACCAAACTTCACAGAAATCTTCCTTGTATGAATCTCTTCGTAATTCCTTCAAAAAGATAAATTCTGTGTATAACAGTTAAATTTTAAGTAATTTAATTAGATATTCGAAAAATCTTTAAAAATTCTTCTTCTCCAAAACTACTGTACCAATTTCAACCAAACTTCACAGAAATCTTCTTTGCATGAATCTCTACCAAATTCCTTCAAAAGAATAAAATCCGTGTAGAACTTGAATTTTGATTAATTTAGTTGATTTAAATTTTCGAAAAATCTTTAAAATTCTTCTTCTCCGAAAATACAGGACCAATTTTAACCAAACTTCACAGGAATCTTCCTTGTATGAATCTCTTCTTAATTCCTTCAAAAAGATAAATTCTGTGTATAACTTAAATTTTAATTAATTTAATTAAATTAAATTTTCAGAAAATCTTTAAAGATTCTTCTTCTCCAAAATGATTGGACCTATTTTAACCAAACTTTACAGAAATGATCCTTGCATGAATCTCTTCTTAATTCCTTCAGAAAAATAAATTATGTGTAGAACTTTAATTTTGATTAATCTAATTTAATTAAATTTTCGAAAAATCTTCTTTTCCAAAACTACTGGACCAATTTTAACTAAACTTCAAACGAATCTTCCTTGCATGAATCTCCTCTAAATTTGTGAGAAAAAAAAAATCTATGTAGAACTTAAATTTTAATGAATTTAATTAAATTGAATTTTCGAAAAATTGTTAAACAATCTCCTTCTCCAAAACTGCAGGACCAATTTCTACCAAACTTCGCATGAATCTCTTCCAAATTCCTTCATGATTGGATTTAAAGCTTGGCTGCTGTGGGCTAGGCTTACTTTACGCTATATGAAACATAGTGTAATTTTAAGAAAATTTTAAAAACATTTCTGCTCCTTAATCATTTATTGGATTTCATTCTGGCGTAGCATGAATCTTCTTTGGATAGACCTCTATTGTATTCCTTGAAGAATTTTGTAGTCTAATTGTCTAAAAGCCAGTGGAGCGATACAGGGCCATCTTGGCCCTCTTGTTTTGATGAAATGTGTCCATTTAGAAAGGGGCTTTTGTGTTTTCTTTTGCCTTTAACCCGTTTCCACATATTGACATCTTCTGAATCCCAATTTTATAACAGCTTTTGAAAACATCGTGGAAAATGGAGAAATTGCTTGTTACAAGCAATTTCTCCATTTCCCGCAATGTTTTCTATGTGTACAGAAAGATAGTAAGTTGTAGTAATTATTTCACTGAAAAGTGCGGTCTAGAACACCTTTGAATTAAGAACAGTCTGAATTTTTGCTGTCTGGTAATGGGTTAAGTATTCATCTGTTGATATTTGATAGTATAGTGGTGTGTAAAAGGTTTTTGTCTGGATTTTTCTTTGAGTATTGAATTTCATGAATAATTCTGAACATTTTCTTGTAATTTTAGAAGTGAAATGTATTGAGTGTTCAATAGTAGGCCCGCAGCTAATACCCTTTCTGACAAAATTGTCACCCACCAATGGGTTTGAAATCGTTAACCTAAGTGGGCGAGCAGCTGGAGGCTCGGTAAGGGTGTTGTGGTAGTACTGGTTTGAGAAACAACAGGAATCCATGGATAGGTGCTCCAGCTGCCGCGATATGACCCTGGTAGTTGAAACCCCAATAAACTCAAACTCAATAGTAGGCACCAGTACCCAGTGCCCGGCTACAGAAAATGCAAAATTTCCTCTATAATGTTCACTAAGCCATATTGTGTGTACTTTTCGGAATAGTCTCATCAAGATGATTCAAATGAGTACCCACAAAATAGGGTTTGGACTTAAAATAACAAATTAAGGATGCCTGTTACATCCTCTTATCTATTGCTTTGCTGGAAAGTCTTCTAAGTTAGAGATGTGATACATGTTTTGTCTGGAAGATTTCTGGAATATTTAATTTAACACATAAGAACAAGAGCTAGGCATGTAAATGTTATGGAAATTTGATTTTTAGCAGTTTCCCAAACAGCAAAATTTTAAGGTGGTTTAAATTTAAAAGTGTTGGAGATTACAAATTTACAGATAAAAAACTTACGATATTTGAACTCTGTAGCATGGAATGCATTGAGGGAAAAAGAGAAATATTAGATGCTGATTATGAGCAATTGACTAGCTGTGTCAGTGTATGATT
The DNA here is from genome assembly GCA_963680895.1 of Fragum sueziense. Classification (NCBI taxonomy): domain Eukaryota; kingdom Metazoa; phylum Mollusca; class Bivalvia; order Cardiida; family Cardiidae; genus Fragum; species Fragum sueziense. The sequence goes on from CAVMGG010000013.1 coordinate 2,457, forward strand.
TCAATTGTTTCTTTGACCGGTCTCAGATCCATCAATTAGACTTTGAAAAGGGAATTTTGATTGACTGTGTTACTTTGAAAAGTTAATTTTGATTGACTGCACTGTTACATTGAAAATTGAATTTTGATTGGCTGAGTTACTTTGAATAGTGAATTTTAATTGGATGTGTTACATTGAAAAGTGAATTTTGATTGGCTGTGTTACATTGAGAAGTGAATTTTGATTAGCAGATTTAGTGTATGTTGTCATGTTTTTGACCAACCACACATCCATTGACTAGACTTTCAAACATGAATTTTGATTGGTTGTCATGTTTTTGACCAATTACAGATTCATTGATTACAATTTGAAGAGTGAATTATGATTGGCTGTGTTACTATGAAAAGTGAATTTTGATTGGTTGTTAGTGTATGATGTCATGTTCCTTCGACCAATCACAGAGCCCGGATGAAGGTGATTATCTGAGGCTCAGAATGGGAGAACTGGATTTTATACAAGAATGTGATCCGTGTGAACCACATTGTCGGGTAATTATGCTTCTTCATTTTATTGTTCACCAAACCCTATGTTGCTGGTTCTCATTGGAATCGTCTCGCCGAGACGATTCAAATGAGTACCCACAACATAGGGTTTGGATTTGAAATAACAAATTTAGACCAGATAGTTGGTTAGGCTCGGTATGGGAGAATTGGATTTTATACAAGAAAGCAATCCGTGCGATCCTCATTGTCGGGTAATTATGCTTCTTCATTTATTGTGCACCAAACTTTATGGTGTTGGTACTCATTGGAATCGTCTCGTCGAGACGATTCAAATGAGTACCCACAACATTAGATTTGGATTTGAAATAACATAATTAGACCAAAAACTCAATTAGGAATTGGAGAACTGAATTTTATACAAGAATGTGATCCACATTGTCGGGTAATCATGCTTCTTCAGCATTGTTACAAATGAGATGGGGCGACAGCTTTTCAAAATGAAATATTTCACTAAATATTCCTGAAATCTTATGTTGTGGGTGCTCATTATACCCCCCACCTACGAAGTAGAGGGGGGTATATTGGTTTCACCATGTCTGTCAGTCCGTCCGTCCGTCCATCCGTCCAGTCGTCCGTCCGTAGACTTTTTCGTTTCCGTGCTCTAACTCAAGAACGGTTTGACCTAGGATCATGAAACTTTACACAGTTGTTGCCCATGACCCAAGGAGGTGCCCTATTGTTTTTTGGTCACCAAGGTCAAAGGTCAAGGTCACAATCAGACTTTGTTTAAAATCCGTTTCCGTGCTCTAAGTCAAGAACCGGTTGACCTAGGATCATGAAACTTTACACAGTTGTTGCCCATGACCCAAGGAGGTGCCCTATTGTTTTTGGGTCACCAAGGTCAAAGGTCAAGGTCACAATCGGACTTTGTTTAAAATCCGTTTCCGTGCTCCAAGTCAAGAACCGGTTGACCTAGGATAATGAAACTTTACACAGTTGTTGCCCATGACCCAAGGAGGTGCCCTATCGTTTTTGGGTCACCAAGGTCAAAGGTCAAGGTCACAATCGGACTTTGTTCAAAATCTGTTTCCGTGCTTTAAGTCAAGAATCGGTTGACCTAGGATCATGAAACTTTACACAGTTGTTGCCCATGACCCAAGGAGGTGCCCTATTGTTTTTGGGTCACCAAGGTCAAAGGTCAAGGTCACAATCGGACTTTGTTCAAAATCCGTTTCCGTGCTCTAAGTCAAGAACCGGTTGACCTAGGATCATGAAACTTTACACAGCTGTTGCCCATGACCCAAGGAGGTGCCCTATTGTTTTTGGGTCACCAAGGTCAAAGGTCAAGGTCACAATCGGACTTTGTTTAAAATCTGTTTCCGTGCTCTAAGTCAAGAACCGGTTGACCTACAGCACTTTTTCAGTGACAAGGTGCTAGTGGGGGGTATTTGTCCGCTCTGCGACAGTTCTAGTTGGAATTGTCTCGTCGAACAAACATTTTGAAGACAGTTTTAGAGTAGACTCTTAACAAGAGTATGTACAAATACATTTTACATCACTACAGTCTAATTTGCAGCTGAAACTGAGTGACAGTATGAATACAAACTTGTTTTAGTCTTTCCCAATTTAGGTAAAAACATCGCTATTTTTCCCAACTTCTCTGGCCCCTGGCCCCAAACAAAAATTGGTAGCAAGACCCCTGCATTTTATTGACTGCTACATCCAAAATTTTGCCATTTGGTAATGGGCTAAAGTCAATAATGATTCAGAGAAAATTGGGAATGAGTCTAATTAGATTGGTATTGTCCCATGACTGCAATACCCAACGTTCCGTTGCTAATTATTTGATTGATAAAGACTTTGTCAAATCAACGGTAAATTAGATTATTGTGAGAAAAACAAATTGGATTTATTTTGATGAGGCATCTAGTCATCTTATTTAAGTGCAGGACTCATTGAGTTATTTTCTGGGAAGCTATGAGTCATGTGTTCTGAGGCTTTTATGTACTTTTGCCAGACTAAAAGATTTATCTATAGACCAGTCCAAATTAAGGGAGCTGAAGATAATAAAATAAAGTATGGATTGAGAAATGTAAACTTTTTTCAGGCCAAAGTTATCTAAGATCAGCTGATTCTGGTGTTTTTTGAAACTTTTGATTTTTTGGTTCCCTCTAAATACGTGGTCCCCTCTGGGAAAAATTTCTGAATCTGTGCATGTAACCCATTACTATACTTCGAAATTTTCAGGGTAGAAAAAATCGTGGAAAGTTAAGAAATTGCTTGTTAAATACAATTTTCTCTTTTTCCACATTTTTTTCCAAAGCCTTTATCTATTGGGACATAAAAAGAGTTATAATGTTGGAATGGGTTTACAAAACAGACCTAATGATTTCCCTTGGAGGTCTAATTCAGTACATTGAGGGAGTGCTATGAATTTTGTTAACAGATTTATTCATGCTGAGAGTTTCAAGATGGTCTTTAACCTTTTTACCCTTTCCCAAACAAGACCTGGTTTTTGACATCTTTATAATAAAGGCATGGGAAAAGGTTGATGCAAAAGAAGAAAATGCTGATAACCAGCATTTCCTCATTTTGCCTAATATTTTCTTGAAATTGTTGTCTGCATCCTAGACTTTTGACCTCTCTTCTGGTAATAGGTTAACCTTTCTCAAATAAAACCTGGTTTTGATTTCCATCTGATGAAGATCTTTGGGAAACATTGAGGGAAAAAACAAAATGCAGAAAAATGATATTTTTTCCTTGCAACAGACAAAAGAAAATCAGTACGACTTTCACGTTGGATAATCACATGATACAATATTTTCAGAAAATCTTCAATAATTTTGTAAATACTGGATCAATTTGAATTCGGCTTGAAGCACAGAATGTGGACAGACGTCACACATTAGATGGACTTTGTTGATTTTTTAAAATTTCAACTGATGAAAAAGTTATTGAAAAGTTACCAAAATTTTGGTTTATCTTCATAACTTTTTTATTGGGTGATTTTTCAAAAATCCAACATGTCCAGCTTATTCCTGGTATTTTCCCACCTTCTCTGCTTCAAACAGAATTTAAATTGGTCAAGTATTAAAACAGATAGAGCAATGTCAGGTTATTTCGACCATCGGGAATTATCGACCATTTTCTGTTTTGATTACCATTTCCTTCATAATGATCTCATTACATTTCACTATAACTTAAAAATCCGACACAATGGATCTTAACCAAGTATTTAATCCGAGTCTTCTCTGATGTAAATACGCTCTTTGATATTTTCATTTTTCGCTATTTACATCAGAGAGCGTTGCTCTTTGAAAAAATCAAGAAGTTCTCCACAAATTGTTGCGCATCGTTCACCGTCCGATCTTAAACGCTATCGTTAAAACCCCTGATGATATCGATCAATGAACCATTTATTGTCATACTTGTTGAAAAATTTACGACCAAAAAGTATTTCTAAAAGGTTAATAGGCAATGTTTTGCAACAACCCTCACCTGAGCAGCCCTTGTTTACCTTGACCTTCCATTCAAAAACAAAGGTTATACTCTTCCAGCAGGCCGATTTGAAATGAAATTTTTGGTCAGGTATGACAAAAAATGATTTATTTATCTATACCCTACAGTGTTTTACCGAGTGATTCGATATGATACACAAAAACGAAGCTTCACTACTTGTAACGTTACCGAAGTTTTTGCTGTTTTCAAAGAGCAACGCTCTCTGATGTAAATAGCGAAAAATCAAAATATCAAAGAGCGTGTTTACATCAGAGAAGACTCGGATTACCAAGTATTATGTCTATATTTCTACCCAAAATCAGGCGTTCTTCAAGAATTTTTAACCATTCATTGCAACAGGCACATGAACGTTTTTTACAAAATGGCCGTCTTATAGGGTGAGTTAAGAGTTATGGTCATTGAAAAAATGGATTTTTATGATATAGCGCTTAGTATTTTTCCATTTCATTCATCAAAACAAGTGCCAAATTGAATTTCTCACCTCTCTAACTTTGTCTGAAGACTATATAAGCTGTCTGACCTTAGATACATGCGTGGTCGGTAACTGCCACTAACATTTACAGAGTGCGGGTGTTACCGACCAAAGGAGTGCCCTTCTTCCTGTAACTATGTTAAGAGGTCGGTAACACACACAATTGAAAGGCATTTTTTGGATATGGCTGACTGTCTACTATGTTAGAACAAAAGTCAACCCATTTCATCTGCCACATGGTTTGAACCTCCAATGGTCGATAATACCCCACACTCCTCCGATCAGTCATTGTTGTTCAGTTTATTACTAAACGACCTCCCTAGAAGTAACCAATCGTTTGTAAAAGCGATGACCTCTGCATAGAGATGACGGATGTTACACCTGTACATCAACTTTTAACATTTTGGGCATGTGGTCGATAACTGCCACACTGGTCGATAACAGACAGCTCAAGGTCATCTTATAAAAACGTTCATACTTTATTACATTTCAAAGTTATATGGTCGGTAACACATGCAATCGAAAGCCAATATTTGAATCCCGGTGACAGACAACGATGTTAGGAGGACAGTCAGCCTGTTTCACCCGTAACATGATTTGAATCTTAAGTGGTCGATAATACCCGTCGTTGCTCTATTGAAGATTATCGGAAATTCTGAGACATGTGATTATAACACCATGCTTTTACTCAGGTTTGATCCTGGACCATAACTATCCTTTCTTGCATTTACCTCTCACTAATTGTATATTTTCTCACATTTGACAAGTCATTTGTCTCTCAGCATTGGATGTGAATCATCTATGTGAGAGAGCTGGTGGAGGCTCGTATTGGATACTGTGGTAGTACTTGTGAGATAAATACCAGGGATTCATAGTTATAGGGGCTCTTAGCTTCCAGGATATGACCCAAGCAGTTGAAAGAGGTGTAAACCCTTTCCCAAACAAGACCTGGTTTTGAGGTCCATAAAAGAAATAGCTTGGGAAAACATTGAGACAAAAGAAGAAACTGCTGATAACCAGCAGTTTCTCCTTTTGTCTCAATATTTTCTATCCCATATTTTACACAAATTATTGCATAAGATGTGTGTTTTTAGGCCGTTATTGACATTGAATAACGGGACGAAACCGGTCCGATATCGTGAAAACCGGTCTATATTCAGTGTGATATCGGACCGGCTTTGCACTCAAATATCCTCGATTTTACCCTGCAAAATAAACAATTGTCTCTTTTCCCGCAAAATTCTCAACGTCTTACGTTAAATAAGCGACGTTCGCCTTTTGGCGCCAAATAATGACGTAACGTTGTTTTATAACCGACGTCACGCATAACAAAAAATTCTCGGAAGATTTATCAGAACAAAACAACAATGGCGGACATTTTCCAGGAATAAGCTGTATGTGCTGGATTTTTGAAAAATATACTGATAAAAAAGTTATTGAGGATAACCTTTTTATCAGTCAATTTTTGAAAAATCCACCATGTCCATCTAATGCATGACGTCTGTCCACATTCTCTGCTTTAAACCGATTTCAAATCAGTCCAGTATTTACAAAAATATTGAAGATTTTCTGAAAATATTGTATCACGTGATTATCCACTATGATTATGCAGATCAAGGGATGTTTTGGGGATAATTTTGGCAAAAACATTTTGTTTTGCACTCAAGTACCAAACCCTTTCCCCGTTAAAGTACCAAAATGTTGGACTATGCAGTTTGTAAGATAATAAAGATTTAAAAAAAAAAAAGATCATTCATACTGAATATTGGAAATGTGTCTCATATAGGATAGAAAGTTCTAAAAGAAAAGAAAATGCTGGGTTATCACCATTTTCTTCTTTTCTGTCGAAACTTTCCAAAAGCCTATCAAAGCATTCTTTACAAAGGACGACAATGTCTTGGATTGTTTGAGAAAGGGTTAAACTGATAAGCCCTGTTATTGCAGACAGACTTAATATATCTTTTATGACAGACAAACTTCATCAGTTTAACTAATTTGCACCTGTTTGAAACAGGTGTTGGAAGGAAAAATCATAATTCATTTCAGACTGGGAGGAATTCATGAAAAAACAACCAGGTATTGTTTTAACCCTTTCTCAAATGGCAAAACATGAACATTAAGTACGATACTTAAGATAGGGAAAATATTCTCGATTTGGAAACTATATTAGACACGAGATGTATTGATCTTAGCAAGTCTGAGCAAATTGCACAGACTGACTAGGACGGATACTTTTCACATTTCCTAGCAGATCCTAGGCCGCGGCCATTGCACAGTTGGTAGTTCATTCGAGAGGCCCCGGGTTCATTACCCGGCCGCAGCAAATACCCTTACTGACAATAATCTCACCCATCAATGGTTTGATATCATGAACCTATGTGGGGGAGTAGCTGGAGGCTCGGTAATAGTGGGGGAGCTTATCCCAAAATACTTCACTTTGTGATACAAGCACCAAATTTGGCACAAATGTTCCTCAGAGTATACTATTTTCAAAACAAATGGTATCCATGATGAAAAACCAATATGGCGGCCATTTTTCCAAGATGGCCGCCATCTCTTGAGGTAAAAAAATCAGAAAAAATACTTCATTTCGAGATACAAGCACCAAATTTGGCACAAATGTTCCCCAGAATATACTATTTTCAAGACATATGGTATCCAACATGAAAAAGCAAAATGGCTGCCAATTTCTAAGATGGCCGCCATACCTATATGTAAAGAAAACCAAGAAAATCCTTCTTTTTGAAGAAACAAGCACAAAATTAAGCACATATGTTCATAAAAGTATACTATTTTCAAAACATATGGTATCCACCTTAAAAATCAAACATGGCTGCCACTTTCCAGAATGGCCGCCATCTTCATAGAAGAAAAAAATCTGAAAAAATCCTTATCTTTGAGATGCAATCACCAAATTTGACACAGATGTTTCTTAGAGTTAACTGCTTTCAAAAAGCAAGATATCCATAGTGAAATCAACATTGTGGCCATTTCCCAAGATGGCCGCCATTTCTTTACTCAAAATGTTGGAAAATATTTCTTTTCGTGATATAAGCACCAAATTTGTCACTCATGTTTCTCAGAGTATACCATTTTCAGATATAATGGTTTCCACCAAGATAAAACAACCTCGTGGCTGCCATTTTCCAAGATGACTGCCATCTCTGTAGATCACATATTGGTCAAAATAATTTCCTAGGTTACAAGCACCATTTTTATGCCCCCGTATCGAGAGATCGGGGGCATATTGTTTTACTCGTGTCCGTCCGTCTGTCCGTCCGTCCGTGTTTACAAGAGGCCACTTGTTGGGTTTAAATTAAGTAGGACTGATGCTTGTTGGCTACTTTTGTTCTTGTTGGGTATACCCAACACGACATCTGTGTTAAAGTGTCCATTAAAGTGTTGTTGGGTTCTGGGCAACAAATACCCAATATATGTTTAGACGCCAAATTGTCCAACATTTCAACTCGGACTACGGACTCTCCATTAAATATTTTTTTTGTTTTTCCCGCCACATTGCAAGGGACATGCGCACTATAACCGCTTGATTATTAATTGTGAATACCATAATAAAAGAAGCGTTCCGAATTATTGAGCTCCGCCCCTCCGCGCATGCGCACTAAAACACGCATTACATGCCGACATTTTGGAATTTTATCAGCACGCTGTTTTGTGAGTATAATATTTTGTTTGTTTTATAGTAGTTTATTGCTTACGTTAAGAAATAAGGGTTGATTATGTGTGATTACATGAATTTTGTTTAGTGTTAACGGCTTGTTGTATCGACAGACGCAATAATAGGGGATTGTCAAGCAAATAACGCGCATGCGCACAAGCCGTAATTCGGCTATCGGTTTCCTTTGAGGGGGCAAGTCGATAATCATTCTATAATGGGATAATAAGCGTGATGGATTAATCTGCTATTGTGATTCGTTAAATCGAAAAAATGGGCGTACACGATCATTGTTGCGTGTATGGGTGTGATCATAGACGGAATAAACTGTCAAATAATTGTAGATTCTTCACTTTTTCAAAAAAATCGGCATTAAAAATGCGTTGGATATGCGTCGGGTAGACAAAATATGCGTCGGGTAGACAAAACTTGAGTTTAAAAACACTCACAAAAAACGTGAAAGTTTGTGGATGCCACTTTATTTTGGGAAAGCCAGACAGAACTGATAAAAACAATCCTGACTATGTACCAAATAGAAATATACTGTTATATATATATATATTCAAAATAAATGCCAAATGAATACGTTCGTTTCCCTTCTTATTCGAAAAACAAGGAACCTGATCAGTAAAATTAATGCTTAAATTGCGCTCCGACTGGGATGTTTAGCATTATTGATCAATATTTGGTTTTGAAATAATGATACCGATGACCTGTCTCATTAACGTATTGCTATTAATTTCGTTTTTTTTTTCCCTTCAAATTTCGTTCAATGACAATTTCGTCTGATTTGTCACATGTCTGATTGGTGTCCAAAATTATCATTTTTACAGCTTGATTAAAGGTTAAAGTACATTTCGATTGTCAATATTGATGGGATCAGTATTGTCTATGCAAAGGGTTTTGCAGATAGGCCTACCGGTATATCATGCGTTTGACAGTCTCGTCGGTACATTACTTTAATATCGCCTTATCAGTATATCACAATCAACGTTATCGGCTTTTCAACAGCAACAAAAAACCCTGTCATTCCAGAACCCTTTCCTCACCGATATGTTCCAAAGAAACGTGCCAATTCGAATATTAAATCTTGAGAAAAAAAAGAAGGCTCGTTAGAACAGGGGCCGGTCGGTCATCGATCAAACCATCGTTTATAACGCTGAGGCAAAGGGGAAATGCTTACCATCATCGTTTTATTCTTTCGTCAGAATGTTTTCACAAGTCAGGGACAGACGTACAATCACAACTAGGCTGAGCAAATATTATGCATAATACCAAGTGGGGTTAGTTCATAGTGGCGGATCCAGAGTCGTTTCGGGGGGGGGGGGGGGGGTCAAATGCCCCCACACCCTGTAGTGTAATTTATTCATTTTTTTTAAAAAACTTGTTTCACTATTTCCAAGACAGCAAATATTGAGACTGTTCTGATCGAATACAGTTGAACACGACACCGAGTTCGCCTTGGGAAATATTGAAGCAAAAGAAAATAATGCATTAATGCTGATCATCAGAAGTTTCCCATTGGGCAATATTTTCTGCGCTCAAACATTTCATATTTTACTTTAAAAAATCAAATATTTTACAGCCTGTACATTTGTAACTCCTTTTAAACATTGTGCCAGCCTAAAATTCAGTCGTTGGAGAAAGGATAAAATTTCTCTGAGAAATCGCCATTAATGGCAAAAACACCGTAAATGTTCTTTGATAATTCGTTGTTACAATGTTCTGCCTTCTCAATAACGAAATATCGTTGGCTGAATGGTTAGGAATATGTCAATCACCGGTGTTATTGCAAAACCTCGTAACTGCAGTTTGATTTAAGCTGTAATTACAAGGTTTTACAATACCACGGAAGATATAGGAGTCGATAAATACCGGCTATTGATCCCATCAAAATGTATTCGCAGACAAGTGAGCGGGCTTCGTGGTCATTACGAAAATATGACAATAGAGATAAAACAAGAAACTGATAAAAATAATGAATAATTTATTTTAAATTTCGACCGATTTTGACATCTAGGGGTCTAAGTGATTCAGCTCGCGCACAATTCGATGTATAATCAAGCTCAAATGTGTAAATTAACATTGTTTTCAACCGTATCTTTTACAAACAAAATAGAGCGCTAATTCGCCCGAAGTATTAGTGCCCCCTCAGGAACACTGGACGTGTATTTTTAATTTTCTTTGTGAAGAGTTACGCAAGGGGAATAACTCTTTGACAAACCTCTATTTGGGAAAATTTGATTGTTTTGTCAACCGGCGAATTCATAGCCTGACGGGTGGACGAGTTTTTGACAATCAAATTTTATAGTGAATCATCGAGTGTTCCCCGTCAAGAGTATAGTAGACTCGATATTACAAATACCATCTCGACATTTGTTAAGCAAAAATGCTTCAATATCTCCGTTTTCATCATGAATTTTGCATTTTAATGCAAAGCCTGACCCACTTACGGAATTTGACGAACATTTTACGGAAAAATCCGAACATGGCTGCACTCGGGAATTTGATTGTTTTGAATGATAATCGGCGATTAACTTGACTAATCTTGTGTTTATTATTTGAAATGATGTTTTCTCAACTTGTTGTTTAAAGAGACGATGAATATCCCCGTTTCCAAGATGAATTTCATATTCTAAATGGGATGCATTTTTTGAGTGACAAATTGGTCACGGAAAAATCCGAAGATGGCTGCGTCCGTAAAATCAAAGTACTGGAAGTACTGAAAGCAGCCAATGAACAAATCTTGAGCCAGATTTGATTTTTTTCACTTGGTAATGGGTTAAAAGAACTTTTTTCCTTCTTAAACTTTGTCTAGAATAATAAATAAGTCCCTCGAAGTCAGAGATAGGCTAGCTTCTGATATACAGACAAATACATTTTATTAATCATGCCAGAAAGTGAGCACCAAATCCAGTGATAGGTGAGCCATGCCCCCTTTTTTAAAAAAAATCATAAAAAATTAGTTATTGAAGATATTGCTTTGGAATAAAGTTTATTTTACTTGTTTAATTTGAAATAATATTCCTGCTTAGTTTCAATGTTCTACAAAGTACGGTATTTGAAATTTTTCATGGTCCATGCTATCTTTGAAATGACATTCAAAGTTATTTGTGAAAGTGAAAGTAGAATTGTGATCACCCAAAAAGTAGCTTTAGGTCAATTTTTCTCCAAGATTTAGGCCTAGTACATAAATTTAAGTGATTCTTATTGAAAGGTGCAATTCTAATGATCATAAACCATATTTTGGTCCATTTTGTTTTTTTTAATTTTTGGGCTGATATAGTCCAGCAGCCAAAAGTCAAAAAGCGCACCCCCAAAGTGAATCATAGTTTATTGAAGAATTGTGTGGGCAATCGTCGTGTAATGTTTTATTAAAGTGTTTTATAGCAAAAAATACACTTATTTAGAAAATTTGGCACATTTTTACCGTAAAAAGTGTTAGTAAATCTGCACTTAGTACCAGATTTTCTTTCACTTTCAAAGCTTGGACATTCAACAGTGGTTTATTTACCGGGCATCCTGCTTCATTTTCTCATATTAATTTGGTCTCTGGGATGCAAAGTTTTAATTCTAGCGAGTCCCAGGATGCAACATTTTTTACAGATTTCCTGTTAAAAATGGTAGTATCTGGACTCGTTGATATGGAATCCAGCGAGTACCCAGGACTCACAGTCTTGAATTGTAAAAAAAATCACTGATTCAAAAGCCTTTTAATTCTCAAACTTTTGGTTACACGGTGATAATTTTTTGCAATATTTTCTATGTCTAACCCATTCTGTTTCAGCTTTAGGTACCCGCAGCAAGTTTGACTAATTTTACATTTTCTGACTAGCACTTGTCGGGGGTATGTGGCACTTCTGTGTTAAATCTCTAGTTTAAAATGGTTAAAAAATGGTTAAATAAACTTCCAAGGGCTATGCCCACACCTAAACTATATGCTGATAAAGTTATGTAAATCCATTCCAGATCTAATCATAAATGTGACATTTATTTTCAGGCAATGGATGGACTTTTTTGGTCCCACATTGTTGGAGTGCCAATTGAAGTGGCCTGTCAGGGTGGTGAAATGGACTGACAAACTGCTTGTCTTCTGCAAAAGTGATGATGCTTAGTAAGTTTTATTTAACCCTTTCCCAAATGGCAAAATATTGGGGTGATCCATTTCAAAAGGTAATACAGTCATGAAAATATATGACAAAAAAGATCAATTTTGTGCAAAATATAGCATAGAAAACATTGAGGCAAAAGGAGAAACTGCTGGTTATCAGCAGTTTCTTCTTTTGTCTCAATGTTTTCCCAAGCCATTTATATCAGGGACGTCAAAAGCAGGTCTTGTTTGGGAAAGGGTTAAAATAGCTTTGAATATTGAGGTCTTGAAGATAATAATTCAGCCATCTGAAACTCCTCTTTCAGTCTTTTTAGCGAGCCGGGACTTTATGTCCGGGGAGCTAATGTCACAGCCCTAGTGTCGGCGTCGCATCCCGTCCCGTCGCGTCTTCACTTGAAAAACTTGAACCTGGTCTATATCTCAGGCACTATTAGAGATACAGCCTTGATATTTCATACATAGATACATCTCGACAAGACCTTTCATTTGGGACCATGACCTTGTGTCCTTGACCTTGGAGTTTGACTTACTTTTGAAAAACTGTAACCTGGCCTATATCTCAGACACTATTAGAGATACAGCCTTGATATTTCATACATAGATACATATCAACAAGACCTTTCATTTGGGACCATGACCTTTGACCTTGTGACCTTGACCTTGGAGTTTGACCTACTTTTGAAAAAAATTGCTGTTTTTGTGACAAGCTCTCGTATAGGCGAGCTACGTTGTCCGCAGACAACTCTTGTTTAGTATAGTCCCTTTAAGGTAGTTCTACAGTACTAGACTTGTTCTTTAATCCTTTACTCCACAATCCCGCCATTTCACGCCTTAAGCAAGCAGAGAAGACCCTGATGTAGGAGCTGTTTCAACAGGGTCTTTTCTACTTGACAATGTCCAACTGATAACAGACTCTTGGCTAATTATGGGGCTCAGGAAATCAAGTTTATATCAATTAATAGCTAAAATATGCTAATTAATCAGTGATATTTTTACCTGCGCATCCTGCTACTTTTACTCATAATTTGGTCTCTGGAATGCAAAGTTTTAATTCTAGCGAGTCTCAGGATGCAGTCATTTTACAGATTTCCTATTAAAATAGTATATTGGACTCACTAAGCTAGTAGCTGGACTCATTAATATGGAATCCAGCGAGTCCCCAGGACTCACAGTCTTAAAATTGTAAAAAAATCACTGATTAATATTCATGAGGGTGAAGTATTTTATTTCTTAATCTCTGTGGAGTAAAGAGAAAGTTTGAAAAAGTAGTTCATGTTTTGTTACCCAACTGACCTTTTGGTTTACACTACCTCCCTGATCATCATTTTTTATTGTCAAAAATTGCTTTTTGACATATTTTTATATGGTGACAAATTCTTTTAGTTAAAAGTGTCCCCACAATCAAAATATATATGTTATTTGATCACCCTTTTTTATGTTAAGGCAAAATGACATTTCTTTTTGATGCCTTGACATGAAAACACAAAAACTGCATTTGCAGGACAGACCCATTATTTTGGACATGTAAAAGGAAATAAACTTTTTATCCCTAACTACTGTTTTACATTTAAAAATCCCAATCTTTGAATTTTTCATTCAAACCACTAGCCATTGACTGATTTCTTGTACAGCAGTAATGTAGGTGTGGGGAGCCCACTTTCAAAACTATGTTACTTGAATTTTTAGTATTAATTTCACTCCATTTTGAATAAGTATGAGGCTTGTGTTGTGGCCAAAGTTTGCATTGGTTGATTACGTAAATGGCCATTTCTCGATAACCATCAACATAATTATCACATTTGGTGTGCATTTTACCAAGCAAATGCATAAGAGCAGGTAACAATCAAATTAATATGTTCTTATTGTCTTCAGAGTTTGTGTGTTGCATGTCGAAAGTTTATGATATATGCTTGGGTATATACATTTAAAGTGTCCAAGGCAGTAATGACTACTTTCCTATTTTGTCCATTAATTAGCTGGGTATATAAAATCAATAAAAACTGAGACATACATTTACTGATGAAATTAAGTGTCCAAATTATTACTGGGTTTTATTTTGTAACCACTAAAAAGATGGACATTTGACAGAAGTGTCCAAGAAGTAATGGCTACTTTCCTATTTTGTCCATAAATTAGTTGGGTATATAAAATCAGTAAAAACTGAGACATACATCTATTGATGAAATTAAATGTCCAAATTATAACTGGGTTTTATTTTGTTACCACTAAAAAGATGGACATTTGACAGAAGTGTCCAAGACAGTAATGGCTACTTTCCTAGTTTGTCCATAAATTAGCTGGGTATATAAAATCATTAAAAACTGAGAAATACATTTATTGATGAAATTAAATGTCCAAATTATAACTGGGTTTTATTTTGTAACCACTAAAAAGATGGACATTTGAAGTGTCCAAGACAGTAATGGCTACTTTCCTATTTTGTCCATAAATTAGCTGGGTATATAAAATCATTAAAAACTGAGACATACATTTACTGATGAAATTAAGTGTCCAAATTATTACTGGGTTTTATTTTGTAACCACTAAAATGATGGACATTTGACAGAAGTGTCCAAGACAGTAATGGCTACTTTCCTATTTTGTCCATAAATTAGCTGGGTATATAAAATCATTAAAATTTGAGACATACTTTTATTGATGAAATTAAATGTCCAAATTATAACTGGGTTTTATTTTGTAACCACTAAAAAGATGGACATTTGACAGAAGTGTCCAAGAAAGTAATGGCTACTTTCCTATTTTGTCCATAAATTAGCTGGGTATATAAAATCATTAAAATTTGTATACACTCTTCATGTAATTATTATTATTTTTCTTGCCTTTTTAGGGAGGTCGTGGAGTACCAGTCATCATTCCCAAGGATGCCCAGCTGGCATTAAGGTACATATCGAATGCGGACATCAGACACACATCAGGCATTAATCCGGAAAACATGTACTTGTTTCCTAACAAAAGTAAGTGTATTTGAGATAAAAACCCACACTAATTACTATATGACTCTAAAATAAGAGTACCTTCTCATGTCACTCAAAATGTTACAAAGATATCCTTCTACTCCCTTGAATAGTCAATTTCATAAACAAAGTCGGCATGGATTAATCAGATAGCAAACAGCATAAATTTATATAAATGCTGACTATTTCACTCCTATGGTAAACATTTTCCATCGTTCACAAAGATACCAGTTTGGGTTAAGTTACCGTAAATCCTGTTTGTATTACTGAAAGTAGTAGTACACAAACCTTTCATTGAGCATAAGTCAACACATAATAAATACAATTTAAAATAATATAGTCAAGCACAAATCTACTTGTTAAAGCCTGCTTTTGTGTTAATGTCTTGATCAAACCAAGTTATCTTATTTTTATGCCCCCAAAATCTTGGATTTGGGGGCATATAGTTTTTGCCCTGTCTGTTTGTTTGTCTGTCTGTTTGTCTGTCTGTCTGTGGCACGAAACCTTAACCTTCAAAACAAAGGTGACTTTCCTTATTTTTGCAGACACCAAGGTAGCTTGGACTCCGACAGAGATTGACGAGATTCAGGAATACTTTGAGACCAACATAAACGCTGGTGTGACTCCTGGTCGAAAAGAGTGCTTAAAGGCAATTGAGAAAAGCAGAGAGAAAAAGGGGTCAATCCACAGGCGACAGTGGGAAACCATCAAGAAAAAAGTCTGGAATTTAATTCAGAAAACCAAACTGTAAAGGCTTCAAGAAAGAAATGCTAGGTGTTTAACCCTTTCCCAAACAAGCCCTGGTTTTGATGTGTAATTAAAAGAAAGCTTGGGAAAACATTGAGACAAAAGAAGAAAATGCTGATGATAAGCAGTTTCTCCTTTTGTCTCAATATTTTCTATGCCATATTTTACACAAATATTATTTCTAATAACATCCATATTGTCATTTGTAACAGTTTATGAACCGGATCACCCTAAAATTTTGCTGTTCGGGAAAGGGTTAGACATGTGATATTGGACTTATGATACTTGTACTTATGAGTACTGAGTACTAATCTGGTTACAGTATTTAAGTAGTACTCGAGTAGTACTGGTGTATTCTTGAGTATATGAGTACTAGAATGACACAGTAAACACCGAAATTTTATCAAGGAAAATGTACGTTTTGTGTTTAACATGGTTTATTGTTCAACAACAAATCCTGCTAAGCAAAATAAATATGTTCATGTAGTACTAAGCAATTACACTGATGTTGCATGTTTTGAAAGTATATACACAATACAATGTCACACTGAGTCTCATAAGTTATGACATCTGGGGCCAGTTTCATCAAAACATTTAAGACGTGATTTTTATTTAACGATGACTTACGAAACTATTAAAACAACAATCGCATAACATAGGACTTAATACGTATGTGATACGCGATTATTGTCTTAAACATTTGGTAAGTCATCGGTAAGTCAAAAACACGTCTTAAATGTTTTGATGAAACAGTTCTCTGATCATCATCAGATTTTCCAATGTTTTGTCCTTTAGTTTGCACCTATCAATTTTAATACCGGTTAGCATCTATGATAAGCTAACAAAATATATATATAGCCATACAATACATAACAAAGGATTAGTTTATCATAATTGTCTAAAGGTGTGAATTGTGTCATTGATAACCCTTTCCTAAATGGCTAAAGTTTAGGTTGGTCTAATTTGAAAGCTGATGCAGATGACAAAATGGGTAATGAGAAAGATTGGATTTGTGTACATTATAGCTTGGAAAATATTGAGATGAAAGGAGAAAATACTGATTATCTGCATTTTCATCTTTTTCCTCAATGTTTCCCAAACATTATCTTGTAGGTATGTCAAAATCAGGTCTTGTTTGGGAAAGGGTTAACACGGGTAAAACTGCTGGCACACACATGTGTGCCCAACATTGCTATTTAACCTTTCACAAACTGAAATTTTAGGTCAGTCAAATAAAAACAATTGAAGTCAAAAGAAGAAAATGTGTATGTTATAACACAGAAAATATTGAGAGAAAAGGAGAAATTGCTGATTATCAGCAATTTCTTCTTTTCTCTCAAGCTTTCTTCATTAGACATGTCAAAACCAGTTCTTGTTTGGGACAGCATTAAACTATACATTCAAATCTTAAGATCTGGAGTTTAACCCTTTCCCAAACAGCACTTTTTAAGGGTGGTCAATTTTGAAAGATCCTACAGACAGCAAAATGACTGTCCACAAAGATAAGATTTGTGTACAATATAGCACAGAAAATATTGAGACAAAGGGAGAAAATGCTGATCATCAGCATTTTCTTCTTTTGTCTCAAATGTTTTCCCAAGCTTTCTTTTAATGACACGTCAAAACCAGGGCTTGTTTTGGAGAGGGTTAAGCAACTTCATCTATTTTTGTACAAATACTGTGCTTTCATATACTGTAAAATAATGACTGGTATACTGAATGTGGCCCATGCATTTGTATGCTCATTGAAACATTTGTTCTTTTGAAATCTGTTTTCTAATATAAAGTACTCAAAAAGATTCATGAGTACTGAAGGGTCAGTACATGAATAAGTATGAGTACGAGTACTCGTTTTCCCCATGAGTGCTGAGTACCAGTGAGTACGGGGGAAAGCGGTACTTGTAATCATATTACTTGAGTACGAGTATGAGTATCACATGCCTAGTAAGATGAAGCTTTATGAAATATCTGACCTTTAACATGATGATGTAAAGCTTTGTTATCAGTAGGATGCCCTTGAAAGTGCACACGAACGGTTGTGTGTCAAATTTGACCTTGCCCCAAGTTCACAATTTTACATTGACAATTTCCTCAGTTGAGTGACCAAGGGCCATCATGGCACCCTTGTTTGAATGCATCTTTTCATTTTGTGTCAATTGTTGTGTTAAGTAATCACTTTTCATTAACTCTGAAAGCTAATGACTTAAACTTAAAGACTTAGATCTTAAAAGTTAACCTGCATACAAGGTCATGTCATGACTTGTGTATATGTGTTCAATAAATGTTCGATCATTTTTCTGCAATCTGTTATTACTTTTCCTTATAAACGGGCGACATGTTCTTAACCCTTTCCCAAACGGCCAAAATTTAGGGTGGTCCAATTTCAAAGCTATTGCAGGCAACAAAATCAATGTTACAAAGTGCGGGAAATGTGAATAGTATAGCATGTAAAATATTGAGGCAAAAGGAGAAAATGCTGATTATCAGCATTTTCTTCTTTTGCCTCAATGTTTTCCCAAGCCCGTTTTAATAGGGCCATCAAAATCTGGTCTAGTTTGGGAAAGGGTGAAGCAAGTATCATTCAATCTAGTTTTGCAAACAAGAGCTAACATCTGACAATGCTCTCGTGCATTTGAAACGGAGCATAAAAGTGATTGAAAGAAATAAGACTGGTGAAAAAAAAAAAATATGTATATTACTGTTACAGATAAATCCTTAAATACTACATCAGGCTAGGTTTCCACTGCCGACCAAATCAACTCGACCAAGCTGGATTAAGCGGTCGAGTACCGATCGAACTCGGTCGGCATCGGTGATCGGGAGTGTTCGAACTTGGTCTGCATCGATCGATATTCCTTCCAAAATTTTTTGACCTGTCAAAAAAAAAAAAAAAAACAAAAAAAAACTTGGGCCGCGGCCTTAGCGCAGTTGGTAGCGCATCTGACCCTCATTCGAGAGGTCTCGGGTTCGATACCCGGAAGTGGGCGAGCAGCTGGAGGCTCGGTAAGGGTGTTGTGGTAGTACTGGTTTGAGAAACAACAGGAATCCATGGGTAGGTGCTCCAGCCGCCGCGATATGACCCTGGTACAGGTAGTTGAAAACGGCGTAAAACCCCAATAAACTCAAACAAAAAAAAAACTCGTGTAGCGATCGAGTGAAACTTTAATCGAAAAGTGGATGAGTACCACTCAACTGAGCAGACACATGGCTGGGAATCACGTGACACAACATATTCGATTAAGTTCGATAATTCTGTTAACCCATTACCACTCAGTAACTTTGAAAACATCTCGGAAAATGAAGAAATTCCTTCATTTCCCACATTGTTTTCTACCAAAAAAGACCAAAAATGTAAAGAAAATCCTGCTCTTTACATTGTCGTCTAAATCATCTTTGAATTTCGGCCACCCTAAAATTTTGCCGTTTGGTAATAGGTTAATACGTGACCAATTTGAAACATGAACAACAGCTCACCCGCACAAAAGCTTGTCACAAACAAGGGTCAAACTCCCAAGGTCAATGTCTTAAGGTCATGGTGTCGTGGTCAAGTTCATGGCAGGAGGTATGGTAGTATATTGAGGCTCTATCTGTAATAGAGCCCAAGTTAGGGCCATGATAGTTTTTTTAACCCTTTCCCAAACAACAATATTTTAGGTTTGTCCAATATGAAAGCTGCTGCAGACGACAAATTAGATTATCATAAAATGTTTACGCTATAGCCAGGAAAATATTGAGGCAAAAGGAGAAACTGCTGGTTATCATCAGTTTCTTCTTTTGTCTCAATGTTTTCCCAAGCCTTTCCTATTAGGGACGTCAAAAGCAGGTCTTGTTTGGGAAAGGGTTAATAAAGTAGGTACAATGCCAATGCTGCAAGGTGTAATGTAATGGTCTTGACACAAAGACTTCACAGAGCAATTGGATCACCTAACCATTGGTTCCTTGCACTCATATCCACTACACCCATTCCGAGCCTCTAGCTGCTTGCCCACATAGGCTTGCAATTATCCAACCATTCGTAGGTGAAAATACCAGACAGAATGTTTTCTGCGACCGGGAATCAAGCCAGTGACAGTGTGAGTAACTACCAACTGTGCTATGGCACTTTATTCTTTTTCGGTCGTCTGCGATACCTTTCAAATTGGACCACCCTAATTTTTTTGTCGTTCGGGAAAGGGCTCAAATTCCGGACAAACCCCGACCGAATTAATTCTTCTCGATCCATTGTTATTCTTAATACAGTCAATATTTTGTAAAAATATCTTTAGTTTTCTGGGCCGAATGAACAGTAGCCATTAAATGTGTCCAATGAACAGTAGCCATCAAATGTGCATTTTTAAGTTCACTTTTCATAAGCCAGGAAATGCTTTCAAGTAGCCAAGAAGGTGTACCCACTAACAGATCTGATGGACTACCCATCAAGTAGCCTAATGTGGGTACGTCCGTCTGTCTGTCCGTCTGTCTGTCCGAAAACTTAACATTTGCCTTTTCTCCAAAAGTATTTGACATACAAAGCTCAAATTAGGTATGCAGCTTCCTTTCAATGATATCTATCTGTTCCATGCAATTAGACCTTCCTAAAGGTCATCCGTTAACCCTTATCAACCCTTTACTCTGCGAAAACTTAACATTTTACTCCGAAAACTTAACATTTGCCTTTTCTCCAAAAGTATTTGACATACAAAGCTCAAATTAGGTATGCAACTTCATTTCAATGATATCTATCTGTTCCATGCAATTTGACCTTCCTCAAGGTCATCTGTTAACCCTTATCAACCCTTTACTCTACGAAAACTTAACATTTTACTCCGAAAACTTAACATTTGCCTTTTCTCCAAAAGTATTTGACATACAAAGCTCACATTTGGTATGCAACTTCCTTTTAATAAAATCTATCAGTTCCATGCAATCTGACCTTCCTCAAGGTCATCCGTTAACCCTTATCAACCCTTTACTCTACGAAAACTTAACATTTTACAAAAATGGCCATTTCGGGGGCATTTGTGTTTCACAAACACATCTTGTTTTTTCAAGTTTTTGTGGATCAGTTATTCTTTGTGAAATATGATATCTTACATGGCCATATTTTTGTCATAACGTGATAAAGACTATGACAATTCACAGCAAAATTGTTCTTGTGCTCAATAACAAAATAATTTCCAAATTTGACGGACTAACTATAACTCACTGTTAACCAAACAATTTTGTCAGTATTGCTGTTCTTGTGAAATTGTCTTGGTAAAAATTTTCACCATGGTGTGTTAAAGAACTACTTGGCTACCATTTAAAAAAACAACATTCCTTTAATTTGTAATTGACGATTTAATACAAATAAAGCCACAATTATGTATCAACAACTTTTATAATATTAAGCTGCAACTTAGTGCCATTGTGATTATTTTATAGATCTTTCAAATATTTGAACCTTTAAAAATTGTATACAGTTATCTCACAAATTTGGCAGCAGCTTTGTTAGTGTTTCATGGCAGATACTATGTACGGTATTTTGAAGAAAATATAATCTAAGAAACATGGGCTTGCATGACAAAATCAAAGACCACTATTTTGACTTTTGTAAAGGTGGACTTATTTGAAATCAACAAGATGTTTTGACTTTTCAGGTTGATACCATGCATTTTGAAGAATGTATGCTCTACGAATTATATGTGACTATATATCAAAGTATACAGTAAGGAATATTTTGTTCATGCACATTTTTATTAAGTGAAAGATTTGTCAAATATATCTAAAAAGGCCCAAAACTGTTTTTACCTAAAATGCTAAGCGCTATTAATTCCCTATTGAACTGACAACAGGGTTTGTTGTTTATTTTCTATTTTAAGAATATGGAAAACTATAATATTATTCTATCATCATTTGATGTTCATTCTTTCAGAATTGTATTTAAAGCCTCTCAGCCCATTATATATTTTGTACAGAATAACGATATATATTGAATACGTAGAACCAATAAGTTACTTCCTTTATATTGCAGAAACAATCTATATTTTGTATTTCATAGTTTGTAGTTTATGATTTGTCATTGGCCATGAAGAACCCATGTCTTTAATTTTATACTAAGACAACTATTTTGGTGGGAAGCAAACTTTTTACGATGACAAAGCTTGTTAACCCTTTCTCAAACAACAAAATTTTAGGGTGATCCATTTCAAAAAGTGTGACAAATGACAAAATGGATGTTCTTAAAGAAAGTCTTTGTGTAAAATATGGCTCAGAAAATATTGAGACAAAAGGAGAAACTGCTGGTTATCAGCAGTTTCTTCTTTTGTTTCAATGTTTTCCCAAGCCTGTTCTATTCAGGACGTCAAAAGCAGGTCTTGTTTGGGAAAGGGTTAAGAGATTACTTCTTGATGTTTCAATGACAATTTAGTTAGGATTGAACACTATAAATTTGGTTAAATATTGAATTATAGTTTAATACTTGTATAGATGATAATCGAAATGGCCATCATATAGGCCTATTGAAATGTCAGCAGTTTTGTCTTCGCCAACAAGGATAGTATTCCATGAATAGGACCGCGCTATTAACGTTCAGAAACTTTTATGCACGTTGCAAAAAACAAAATGGTAACACATTTAGTTACAATCCTCTAAAAACACAAACATAACCAACAGCAAAAAACATAACTGACTTGACCCAAACTAAACGTTACAACTGCTTTGCAATAGTTATCAAAGTCAGGTTATACATGATTTTTTGAAGAAATATGTTGAAATGAATGTCGGAATGAATGTTGAAGTAAGGCGAATTGAAAACTAGATTGTCTACATGTATTTACATACCAAAGCCATTTTGCAAAAAAAATGGAAGCAAATTTCAATACCTCACATATGATAACATATTTTACAAAGAACATCTACTCCACTAAAAACCTTTGTGTAAAAAATTTGTTTTTTACATCGAAAATCTTTTTACCCATATTGAGATCTATATATAGATGACAGCCACCTTTGAAAATGACAGCCATGTTGCTGTGTTTTCACAGCGGATACCATTATTTTTGAAAATGGTACACTCTTAGGAACATGTGTGCCAAATTTAGTGCTTATATCACAAAAAGAAGCATTTTCCAATATGTTGAGTTACAGAAATGGCGGCCATCTTGTGAAATAGCCACAAGGTTGATTTCACTATGGATATCTTGCTTTTTGAAAGCAGTTAACTCTAAGAAACATCTGTGTCAAATTTGGTGGTTGTATCTCAAAGATAAGGATTTTTTTCAGATTTTTCTTCTATGAAGATGGCGGCCATTCTGGAAAATGGCAGCCATGTTGGATTTTTAAGGTGGATACCATATGTTTTGAAAATAGTATACTTTTATGAACATATGTGCTTAATTTTGTGCTTGTTTCTTCAAAAAGAATGATTTTCTTGGTTTTCTTTACATATGGGGATGGCGGCCATCTTAGAAATTGGCAGCTATTTTAATTTTCATGTTGGATACCATATGTTTTGAAAAGGGTATTTTCTGGGGAACATTTGTGCCAAATTTGGTGCTTGTATCTCGAAATGAAGTATTTTTTCTGATTTTTTTACCTCAAGAGATGGCGGCCATCTTAGAAAAATGGCCGCCATATTGGTTTTTCATCATGGATACCATTTGTTTTGAAAATAGTATACTCTGAGGAACATTTGTGCCAAATTTGGTGCTTGTATCACAAAGTGAAGTATTTTGCCACATTTTGGACTTAAGCTCCCCCACTATAAGGGTGTTGTGGTAGTACTGGTATGAGAAATGACAGGAATCTATGGTTAGGTGCTCCAGCCGCCGCAATATGACCTTAGAAGTTGAAAACGGCGTAAAACCCCTATAAATCAATCAATCAATCCTAGCAGGTCCATGTTAAAGTTACAGGTCACATATTTCACTCCTTTCTACTTGCAAACCAAAACTGCAAAAATGTAAACCAATCTAAATTGATTAATTGAATGGCATTTAAATCCTCTTTTAAATGCTATGGCCATATTGTAGCGGCTTGAGCACCTAATCATGGATTCCTGTTGTTTCTGTGACTGGTGCTACCACAACATTCTTACTGAGCCTCCAGCTGCTTGCCCAGGTTAACAATTAATTTGATTATCAAACCATTGGTGGGAGACAATTTTGTCTGAAAGGATGTTTGCCTTGACCGGGGATTGAAACCGGGACCGAATGAGTGAGAGTTTGACCTACCACCTGCATCATGGTTATGGCATGGAATTATTACAAGGTCATTTTTAACTTGACGGGTCTTTGAAATATTTCAGATAGGATCAGGAAAAAGGTTGTTTATGGCATGTGAGAACAACAAAAATTCAGACAAGACTATGGGGCGGATGTGGTGCAGTAGTAACACGCTGGACTTGAAACACAGGGATCGCTGGTTTGATCCCCGGCTTCTCCAGTCTTTCGGATGAGACTTTAAACCGGGGTTTTATCTCCATATGACCTTAGCTGTTGAGTTGGACGTAAAACTCCGTACAATCCAATCCAGACGAGCCTATGCATATGCACAGTCTGATCTGGATCCATGTTGATCTCCAATAGCTTCTCCACGACCTGTAATACCTGTAAAAGAGCAGGATGGATCAAAGTCAGACTCCGCTTAACCCTTTCCCAAACGACAATATGTTAGGGTGATCCACTTCAAAAATTGCCTCAAAAGACAAAATGAATGTTATTAAAGATAGGATTTGTGTTAAATATGATGTAGAAAATATTGAGACAAAAGCAGAAACTGCTGGTTATCAGCAGTTTCTTCTTTTGTTTCAATGTTTTCCCAAGTCTTTTCTATTAGATACGTCAAAACCAGGTCTTGTTTGGGAAATGATTAGCCAGTAGGAAGCAATTTCATATTGTGATGGCTAAAGCCCCTGTGTCTGAATATTGGGAGGGGGGCTGAATCAGATTTTCTCTAAATTTTCAGTGTAAAATAAGGAAAATTATGCATTTTTTTGCCAACTTTTAGGGACTTAAAGCTCCCCTAGCCTCCCTATTCCAACGGGCCTGAGGCTGATCTGGAAACCTTGTTCTAACACATGCCGCCGAGCACGGATAGCTCAGTCGGTTACGTCGGAGTCTGTCAATCCAGGGGTCTCGAGTTCGAACCCCGGCTCGCCAGTATCCATTCTAACATTTGACAAAAGTCATTTGTTTCTCACCAACGGGTGTGAATCATCTATGTGAGAGAGCAGCTGGAGGCTCTGTTTGGATATTGTGGTTGTACTGTTGCGAGAAATACCAGGAACCTACGGTTAGGTGCTCCAGCCGCCGCGATATGACCATAGAAGTTGAAAACGGCGTAAAACCCCAATAAACTCAAACTCTAACAAATGCCATAAGGGGCCTTTTTCCAGATCCTGACTCGTTTAGTAGGATAGTAATCATCACACGCTCTGTACATATTGATCAGGAATGAGTTTCTGGCGGAAAAATAATTTCTTCAAATATTTGCCAGGGAGAAAAAAACATCACTAGAGATCTTCTGTTAGAACGGTTCTCAATCAATAATTATAAAATGTCAGTTTTGTGATTCAGGATCATAATTGATAACCAGTCTAGGAAATAGACTGGGAGCCTGTACACAGAAAATTACCATATCGCCGGTTGTCAACAAAAACGTTGTAACTGCAGCTTAATATAAGCTGCAGTTACGAGGCTTCTGTTGAAAATTACCAGAAATGGTTCCCTTGTGGGCCCGGCTCATGTTACTGTAATAAGGCTTGAAGATCAATTGCTTCTTTTGACCTTTGTACCCCTTAACCCATTACTGCACAGTGATGCCTTTTGACTTCCTCTTAAAAAAGGCTTGGGAAACAAGCAATTTCTTCATTTACCACAATGTTTTCTAACCTAAAATCGAAATATTTTTAAAATTTCATCAACTTGAAGTTGTTGTTTGCAACACCTTTCAAATTGGAACAGTCCAAAATTTTGTCATTTGGTAATGGTCTAATCTAGACTGGATGATGGCTCATTGATTCAGGCTAAAACCCTTTCCCAAATGGCAAAGTTTTAGATGAGTCTTATTGGGACTTTGTTGCAGATGGCAAAATATTTGATATTGTAATGTTGGAAATTTGTAATTAAACCAATGGGGGAATTGGAGAAAATGCCCATTTTCAGCATTTTCATTTCTGTCAATGCTTATTAAATACTGTTTATACACCAGTATAGAAAGATCGGGGCATATTGTTTTATCATTGTCTATGTCACTCTTTCCGTCTGTCTGTCTGTATGTCTGTCAGTCTGAAAATTAAAATGAAATCTTAACATTGGCCTTTTTGGGGGCATTGGTATTTCACAAACACATCTTCTTGATAGCTGTATTTAACTTTTGTTTTTCTCTCTTCAGCTTCATCAGGCCACAATTACTTCACTGAAAGGGGAGATAATTGAGTTACGAAGTCGTCTACAGAGGGAAAATCTCGAACAAAATAGTCTGGAAAAACAAATCAACAAGCTACAGGTATCTAGTCTATTTTAGTTATAATCCAAAATTTAATGGCCTTTAGAAAGAAAGCTGATATAGATGACAAAATAGAAGTCGATAAAGACAGTACATGTATTTGTTTAACCCATTACCACACATTTTTAGACACTTTTTGACTCTCCAAAAAGGAATAGGCCTTGGAATAATTCCGGTAAATGAAGAAATTGCTTGTCATAAGCAATCTCTTCATTTCACAAATTGTTTTTTTTTTCCTGAAAAGACCAGAAACATGCAAAATTTTAAATACTTGGAACTGTCGTCTGCATCATCTTTGAAGTTTTGGTCATTGTTTTATTTTTAATCATTTCCAAACCTATAAAATTTTAGACTGGTCCAATTTAAGCTCTCTGTTGTTAGATAAAGAGATAACCAGTTTGAATCACACAATGACTCTTTTTGACTCCCCACTATATAATGGCTTTGAAAAACATTGTGGGAAATGAAGAAATTGCTTGTCACAAGCAATCTCTTCGTTTCCCACAGTGATTTTAGCCTAAAAGACAATCAAATGTAGAATTTAATCAATTTAAAAATGTCATCTGCAACTTCTTTCACTTTCAAAAGGTCCAAATTTTGTCGTTTGGTAAAGGGTTAAATACTTTTAAAATTTTTCCAATTGGTAGGATTTGAATGCAGTTGTAGTGTACAAAATTAGAATGTGTATGGAATTTGTACATTTTTGTATGGAAAGTATTCAGAGTAAATGAGACTATGCTGGATTTCAATTTCTTTTTTTCTCTCAATGATTTCCAAAATACTTTGATTAATGGTGCCAAGACCAGAAGTTCTTTGAGAAAAGGTTGACTCTTTCCCAAACGGCAATATTTTAGGATGGCCCAAGTCAAAAGCTGCTGTAGAAGACAAAGTATATGTTGAAAGAGATTTGTGTACAATTTAGCAAAGAAATATTAAGGCAAAAGGAGAAAATTTTGGTTGTCTGCATTTTCTTCTTTTGTCTCAATATTTTCCCAATGCTTTCCTATTAGGGACATCAAAAGAAGGTCATATTTTTTAGAGGGTTACGAAAACAAAGTTTTAATCTTTCAGATTGAGCGACGGAACCTACAGGATGATTTTGAAGAACGTCTTGATGAAATTACCTTCCGATACGAGGAGAGAATTACGGAACTCCACAGCGTTATTGCCGAACTTAGGAAAAAAATAGAGAGGCATCAAATAAATGTGATACGGTAAAGACATTTTTAACTCTTTCCTAAGCAATACAATTTTAGGGTGAGGCAATTTAAGAGCTGTTGCAGACAATAAAAAAGATAAAAAAAAGATGTTTAAAGAATTTGATTAGTGTACAAAATGTCACAGCAAATATTGAGACAAAAGAAGAAAGAAAACAGAACAAAGCTTTTCCGAAGCCTAACTAAAAAAGTAGTTAACCCATTACCAGACGGCAAAATTTTGGACCATTCCAATTTGAAAGGTGATGCAGACCACAATTTCAAGATGATGAAATTTCAAAAATCTTACCATTTTGGGTTAGAAAACATTGTGGAAAATGAAGAAATTGCTTGTAACAAGCAATCTCTTCATTTTCTACAATGTTTTCCCAAGTATTTTCTTATGAGGGAGTCAAAAGGCATCGCTGTGCAGTAATGGGTTAAGGTAGAATCATGAAAGATAGAACTCACTATGGAGAAGTTCTGTGCACAAGAACTGTAACCCTGCCAATCATAGATATGGATACTCTCCTTTGCCGAGGCCTATATTGATTAAACCATCAAATATGACCTCTGCAGTTTTCGGTACGCCAACAGCCTATTTGGTCGTCATAATCTAATTATAGCACATCATTTGAATTATCGAATCAAAATCATTCAGTTTTATCTTGCATGATCATTACGTATACATTACGTCGCTTCTATTTTTTGCTGAAGCCGGTAACATTTGAATTATCGAATAAAAATCATTCAGTTTGATCTTGTTTGATTACGTATACATTACGTCGCTTCTATTTTTGGCTGAAGCCGGTAATTTGAAGCGTCAGCCAATGAAAGCTTGTATCAGCTTTTTAAATTGTTTTGTTGTGTATAGCCAACGATTGGATACTGAAATCCTGCCAAGGCCCCGAGATTAGACGTAAAATGACCCCGCGAGAACAGAGCTCATTCTATCGAAATGGAATGTAGAGATAATGTGCTCTGTTCTAAAGAGAGTAATTTATGGAGTTATTGCACTTTGTTGATTTTGGTTCTTCATAAAATACTACCATTTCACCGTTTCAATTGATACATGGCTACATAAAAGGCATGCCCTTGAGAGGCATATGATAATAATTATGTTTTACAAACATCTCTAGTTTAACCCATTACCAAACGACAAAATTTTAAGCTTGTCCAAATTCAAAGATGATGCAGACAACTATTTCAAGTGAATTTAGTTATATATTTTTTGGGTAGAAAACATAGTGGGAAATGAAGAAATTGCTTGTCACAAGCAATTTCTTCATTTTCCACAATGTTTTCTAAAGCCTTTATCTTGAATGGCGCCAAAAAGCGTCAATGTTTGGGAATGGGTTAACAGGGAAGAAGATGAAGAAGATGATGCAGCCATCAGTACAAAAAGTCAGGATGGTGATAAAACAGTCTTTGTTTGTTGCCACAAATCCATGGACAACACAGAACTTGTCTCTCAGCCTAAATCATAAGGCTCATGCATAAGGAATGAAAAAGAAAGTTTTGTAGTGCTTTACAGTAATTTCAGTCTTGGTATTTTTTAACAGGGAAGAAGATGAAGAGGATGACGCTGCCATTAGTACAAAAAGTCAAGATGGTGATAACACAGTAGGCTCTCTGCCACAAACACATGGTAATGTCTAAAATACTTTCTCAAACAAAATTTTATCGAAATTCTTGGCTTAACCATATAAAAGATGGTGAAAGTTACTGTCCCAATTTGGGGATACCACAATCGGCTCTCTGTCACAAACTCATGGTAACATTTAAAATATTTTACCATACAATAAGAAAAATTTAGTGGAGTTAAACTCTTCAAGGTTACAATGAGTCTCGGATATCAAGAGGCTTCACACGCTTTCCAGTCAATCTTGTCCATCCCCAGTACACAGTAGTTGTATTGAAAATATAACGGGATCATTTTAGCCTTGCCCTATAACTTCTTACCCCTATCATGTTCATTTCATATTAATCGTCACAAAGAAAGGAACATTTGAGAGTAATGTTATATTAAAAACAGATTGGAGCCCCATTAGAGCTCAACCTGATATTATATTTGGAAATGAATTCATACGAGGTAGAAAAACAGTTTTAAGTTTAGAAAATATTTTCTAATATGAAAAGTTTTTACCCTAGTCAGCGTGCACAGTCTGTGCAAACTGACTAAAACCACTATGGTCAATAATTTTCACACTTTGCAAATGGTCCCCTCTAGAGAGATGGCTCAAACAGGGATAAAGACTAGCAGGGGCCCAGTCGCCCATGGCCCCTAGATTTTGGGCTGGGCCCCTGAATATTGAGAAATTGCCCATACCCATAATGTTAAGTATTGAATTTTGCTATTCTGGGCCCCTAAGTTAAAATTGTCTGTCTGTTTCCCTGTCAAATGAAGTATTAGTAACTACAAAGTATAAAGAGAAAAAACGAGTCGTCAGCAACAACATTGAAGTAATTATCAGACAATTTTCAGATTAATGTGTCACAATTTAACTATTGTCATAATGTTATCAACTATATCACAATTTTAGACACTGGTGGAGATTTGAACTCTGAGCTGTCCAGAGTTGTTACAGAGTTAGAATCAGCCATTCATGAGAGGCGGAGCAAAACAGATGACGTGGGCGGAGTTAATGACTCCATTTTTGAAGGGAATGAAGATGATGGTGTGGAAGAAAAGGCCTTGGAGGTTAGTATTTAGTGCCTGCCTGTTCTTTTCAAACTGTTGTTATTATACCCCCCACCTACGAAGTAGAGGGGGGTATATTGGTTTCACCATGTCTGTCTGTCTGTCCGTCTGTCTGTCCGTCCGTCCGTCCGTCCATCCGTCCATCCGTCCGTCCGTAGACTTTTTCGTTTCCGTGCTCTAAGTCAAGAACCGGTTGACCTAGGATCATGAAACTTTACACAGTTGTTGCCCATGACCCAAGGAGGTGCCCTATTGTTTTTGGGTCATGAAGGTCAAAGGTCAAGGTCACAATCGGACTTTGTTTAAAATCCGTTTCCGTGCTCTAAGTCAAGAACCGGTTGACCTAGGATCATGAAACTTTACACAGTTGTTGCCCATGACCCAAGGAGGTGCCCTATTGTTTTTGGGTCATGAAGGTCAAAGGTCAAGGTCACAATTGGACTTTGTTTAAAATCCATTTCCGTGCTCTAAGTCAAGAACCGGTTGACCTAGGATCATGAAACTTTACACAGTTGTTGCCCATGACCCAAGGAGGTGCCCTATTGTTTTTGGGTCATGAAGGTCAAAGGTCAAGGTCACAATTGGACTTTGTTTAAAATCTGTTTCCGTGCTCTAAGTCAAGAACCGGTTGACCTAGGATCATGAGACTTTACACAGTTGTTGCCCATGACCCAAGGAGGTGCCCTATTGTTTTGGGGTCACAAAGGTCAAAGGTCAAGGTCACAATCGGGCTTTGTTTAAAATCCGTTTCTGTGCTCTAAGTTAAGAACCGGTTGACCTAGGATCATGAAACTTTACACAGTTGTTGCCTATGACCCAAGGAGGTGCCCTTTTGTTTTTGGGTCACAAAGGTCAAGGTCACAATCGGGCTTTGTTTAAAATCTGTTTCCGTGCTCTATATCAAGAACCGGTTGGCCTAGGATCATGAAACTTTACACAGTTGTTGCCCATGACCCAAGGAGGTGCCCTATTGTTTTGGGGTCACGAAGGTCAAAGGTCAAGGTCACAATCAGGCTTTGTTTAAAAACCGATTCCATGCTCTAAGTCAAGAACCGGTTGACCTACAGCACTTTTTCAGTGACAAGGCGCTAGTGGGGGGTATTTGTCCGCTCTCCGACAGTTCTAGTTTTGATTCCGTAACAGCCCTTTCCACCCAAATGGCTGTTTTAAATTTGATCCTTTCCCAAACAAGACCTTCTTTTGATGTCCCTAATAGAGTAGATTTTGAAAACATTGAGTCAAAGGAAGAAAATGCTGAAAATCAGCATTTTCTCCTTTTGCCTCAATGGTTTCTGTGCTATGTTATTCACAAATTTTACATTCAGCACCATACATTTTGTCTTCTGTACTAGCCTACAAATGGGAAAAGTTCAATGTTAATGACTCTATTATATAAGGGAATAGAAATGATGGTGTGGAAGCAAAGGCCATAGAGGTTGGTATTTAGTACTAGGGCTTAAATTACTGTAAAATCAGATATTTTCGCTGGGCCAAAAGTTTACGAATTTTTAAATTTGAAGTGGTTCGCGAGGGTAAAAGTTTGCGAAAAACAAAACTTGTGAACCATGTGGTTTAATTTTCATGAAAATAAAATCATCAACTATCATCAACTATCGGTTTTGAGTTTTATTTTTACAGCCGGTCTTCATATTAATAACACGATACGTAAAAAATACCAGATGCCCCTACTTGTTTATAAAGGTCTCACGTAATCTGTTTTTTCAATAGATCTTGTTTAAAGTATGGAAAACTGCATAACATAGGCCTAACTGTTAATTGCTGACAAACAATGTCTGTCAAAATCGTATGTCGCTCAATTGACCACATTTCACACCTTTTGTTACAGGTGTAACCAAACAGCCCTAGTGATATTTGATGTATTTAAGGCCCATCGCAGCGAAGGTTTATTGGAAATTTTAAAGAATGCGAACATTAAAGTCGTTTGTCTAGTTTGATTGCATTATTTACTCAATTTACATTGTACGATAAAACCAATACAATTCCGAAAATCAAAGTAATGGCGGACGGACGGTGCGTTCTTGTAGGATCATTGCATTTGCTCCCAGGCAATATGTTCACGTGGCTAAATGTTTACTAATTAATCATTGCATTTGCTCACAGGCAATATGTTCACGTGGCTAAATGTTTACGAATTTATTGGATTCGCGAACATAGCGAAGATTAATCCCTAGCGAACATTTCTGATTTTACAGTAGCCTAGTCATTTAGCTCCGAAAAACTGCCATGTACCCAATCCAAAATGCCCTTACTTTTTACAAATTCAGAAAAATAAATCCCAAGCGCTGCCTAAACGATCTTTCAAGACCCACAAAAAATAACATCTGAGGAACTCTATAAAGAATTTAGAGCCTGGAAGACAAGAAATCTACATACTTCAGCCTGTGATATGTTTTACTTGTTCCAAATGATGAAATGGTAACAGGTTTTACAGTTAATTCAGGGTTTTGTTGAGGAAAGTTTCCCAATTTGGGTGAGGGGCCTTTTCCTAACACACAAGTGCTAAGTGCCTACCTGTTCTGTCAAACTGTTGTTATTTAGATTCCTCTAAGCGTTTCTGCCCAAAAAGCTATTCAAAATCTAAAGGTTGTTACAATTGACAGATAGATGATTGATTTTCTTCAATAACTTTGTCACTGCAGCTTGGTTTAAACTGCAAGTACATGGTTTTTGTCGAGCCCGCTTGCGGTGAGCTCGACATAGTTGTCACAATGGCGGTTCGGTGTATGTGCGTTAGTGCGTTAGTGCGTGCGTTAGTGCGTGCGTGCGTTAGTGCGTGCGTCCGTCCGGATGGAGCTTGTCCGGGCCATAACTTCACCATGGATGGAGGGATTCAGAAATAACTTGGCACAAATGTCAAGCTCAGTAAGGCGGAGTGTCGCGTGCAAGAACCAGATTCCAAGCTCAAAGGTCAAGGTCAAACTTGGAGGTCAAATGTCAAAAATGAGAAGATTTTTGCTTGTCCGGGCCATAACTTCACCATGGATGGAGGGATTCAGAAATAACTTGGCACAAATGTCAAGCTCAGTAAGGCAGAGTGTCGCGTGCAAGAACCAGATTCCAAGCTCAAAGGTCAAGGTCAAACTTGGAGGTCAAATGTCAAAAATGAGATGATTTTTGCTTGTCCGGGCCATAACTTCACCATGGATGGAGGGATTCAGAAATAACTTGGCACAAATGTCAAGCTCAGTAAGGCAGAGTGTCGCGTGCAAGAACCAGATTCCAAGCTCAAAGGTCAAGGTCAAACTTGGAGGTCAAATGTCAAAAATGAGATGATTTTTGCTTGTCCGGGCCATAACTTCACCATGGATGGAGGGATTCAGAAATAACTTGGCACAAATGTCAAGCTCAGTAAGGCAGAGTGTCGCGTGCAAGAACCAGATTCCAAGCTCAAAGGTCAAGGTCAAACTTGGAGGTCAAATGTCAAAAATGAGATGATTTTTGCTTGTCCGGGCCATAACTTCACCATGGATGGAGGGATTCAGAAATAACTTGGCACAAATGTCAAGCTCAGTAAGGCGGAGTGTCGCGTGCAAAAACCAGATTCCAAGCTCAAAGGTCAAGGTCAAACTTGGAGGTCAAATGTCAAAAATGAGATGATTTTTGCTTGTCCGGGCCATAACTTCACCATGGATGGAGGGATTCAGAAATAACTTGGCACAAATGTCAAGCTCAGTAAGATGGAGTGTCGCGTGCAAGAACCAGATTCCAAGATGAAAGGTCAAGGTCAAACTTTGAGGTCAAATGTAAAAAATGAGTTGATTTTTGTCGAGCCCGCTTGCGGTGAGCTCGACATAGTTGTCACAATGGCGGTTCGGTGTATGTGCGTTAGTGCGTGCGTGCGTTAGTGCGTGCGTTAGTGCGTGCGTCCGTCCGGATGGAGCTTGTCCGGGCCATAACTTCACCATGGATGGAGGGATTCAGAAATAACTTGGCACAAATGTCAAGCTCAGTAAGGCGGAGTGTCGCGTGCAAGAACCAGATTCCAAGCTCAAAGGTCAAGGTCAAACTTGGAGGTCAAATGTCAAAAATGAGAAGATTTTTGCTTGTCCGGGCCATAACTTCACCATGGATGGAGGGATTCAGAAATAACTTGGCACAAATGTCAAGCTCAGTAAGGCAGAGTGTCGCGTGCAAGAACCAGATTCCAAGCTCAAAGGTCAAGGTCAAACTTGGAGGTCAAATGTCAAAAATGAGATGATTTTTGCTTGTCCGGGCCATAACTTCACCATGGATGGAGGGATTCAGAAATAACTTGGCACAAATGTCAAGCTCAGTAAGGCAGAGTGTCGCGTGCAAGAACCAGATTCCAAGCTCAAAGGTCAAGGTCAAACTTGGAGGTCAAATGTCAAAAATGAGATGATTTTTGCTTGTCCGGGCCATAACTTCACCATGGATGGAGGGATTCAGAAATAACTTGGCACAAATGTCAAGCTCAGTAAGGCGGAGTGTCGCGTGCAAAAACCAGATTCCAAGCTCAAAGGTCAAGGTCAAACTTGGAGGTCAAATGTCAAAAATGAGATGATTTTTGCTTGTCCGGGCCATAACTTCACCATGGATGGAGGGATTCAGAAATAACTTGGCACAAATGTCAAGCTCAGTAAGATGGAGTGTCGCGTGCAAGAACCAGATTCCAAGATGAAAGGTCAAGGTCAAACTTTGAGGTCAAATGTAAAAAATGAGTTGATTTTTGCTTGTCCGGGCCATTCCTTAACTTGGCACAAATGTCAAGCTCAGTAAGGCGGAGTGTCGCGTGCAAGAACCAGATTCCAAGCTCAAAGGTCAAGGTCAAACTTTGAGGTCAAATGTAATTTGGTTTTATGGACTTAGCATAAGGTCCCTTTTAGCGTGACGGGTCTATGGACTTAGCATAAGGTCCCTTTTAGCGTGACGGGTCACATATGTATACTCAAATTAATCCATTCTGGTATCTCGTTATAAATACATAGACATGTAATATTTTGTGAACAATAAACTGTCTCACCATGATCCCCATCATTCCAACTTATTTTGTCCCCACTTTTACAACGCCATTGTAATGACAGCTGTAGACATAGGTATGGTCTTCTTTCTTCAAAATGAGCGGGCTCGACATGTTGCCCTTCGGCATCTAGTGGTAGAAAAGCAATGAAATTTTTCTTGTGGTGCACATGCCTCTATGACTATAGTATCAGCCTCTAGGCAAAGATTATTTACTGTAACATTTAATTAAACCCTTTCCTAAACAAGACCTGGTTTTGATGTCCCTAATAGATAAGGCTTCAGAAAACATTGAGGCAAAAGGAGAAAGTGCTGATAATCAGCACTTTCTCCTTTTGCCTCGATATTTTCTGAGGTATATTGTACACAAATTCTATCTTTAATAACATCCATTTTTAGCTCAACTTTTTGAAGAAAATGAGAGCTTATACTGTCACCCGGGCGTCGGCGTTGGCGTCGGCGTTGCAACAAAGGTTAAAGTTTTTTCAAACATCAATAAATTCCATACTATCAA
The DNA here is from genome assembly GCA_963680895.1 of Fragum sueziense. Classification (NCBI taxonomy): domain Eukaryota; kingdom Metazoa; phylum Mollusca; class Bivalvia; order Cardiida; family Cardiidae; genus Fragum; species Fragum sueziense. Next base: position 38,312 of record CAVMGG010000013.1, read on the forward strand.
AGGGATTCAACCCAAACTTGGAATACTTATTCACCATCACACCCTCTACCTTACTATCAGGGCCCATGACCCTGGCTCCACTATATTTGGAGTTATGCCCCCTTTATACTAAGCAACTTGGAAAGTCGAGCGCGCTGTCGTCGGACAGCTCTTGTGTCTTTTGTGACCTATCACCCGAAAATTTTGTCATTTGGGAAAGGGTTAAACTGCAAGTACAAGGTTTTGGTAGGAAAGCAGTGAAATATTTCTTGTGGTGCACATGCCTCTGTGACCATAATATCAGCCTCTAGGCAAAGATTATTTACTGTGACATTTGATTTAATGGAATTTTTACCCTTTTCAGACTTAAAATTTTTCACTATTTAGCACTGGATAGTCGCGCTCTGCTGCCCTGAGACAGCTCTTGTTGGTTAGGGCCAGCAGCATCTGGCAATATTAACCCTTTCCCAAACTGCAAAATTTTCGACTTTTTCAATTTGAAGGAGTTACAGAAGATAAAATTCATGTTGATACAGATAGAATAGGTGTAAAATGAAGCCCAAGAAAACATTGAGGTAAAAGGAGAAACTGCTGGTTATCAGCATTTTCTTCTTTTGCCTCAATGTTTTCCCAAGCCTTTTTCTATTAGGGATGTCAAAACCAGGTCTTGTTTTGGAAAGGGTCAAAGGGTTTTTAATATGATATAATCTATAGTAACTTTTCTTCAAAGACTTTGATACTGCAGCTTGAGGTTTGGGTACAAAAGCAGCAAAATATTTCTTGTGGTGCAATTCTGTTAACCCTTTACCGCACAGTGACGCCTTTCGACTCCCTCACAAGAAAAGGCTTGGGAAAACATTGTGGACAAATGAAGAAATTGCTTGTGACAAGCAATTTCTTCATTTTCAACAATATTTTCTAACCCAAAATGGAAATATTTTGAAAATTTCATCAACTTGAAATTGTCGTCTGCTACACCTTTCAATTTGGAACAGTCCAAAATTTTGCTGTCTGGTAATGGGTTAAAAGCAATTCACATTGCTTATTAGCAATACGCTGTCTGTCCATACTTAAGAACAATTCTCTCCTTTTATTAGTAACTTTCTATTATTTGTAACAAGTTTTATCAAGAATCTACTGTTTTATTCTAGGTGTGTAAAAAGATGGAGGATTTCAGTTTTGACCCGACCCCTCCCAGCCCGCCCCCTAGGGGCCTGAGACCCGCGACGTTCCACCCACCCCCTCCCCCACCACCGAACGAGTACCCCGATCCAGGGTACCTGCAGGAGGAAATTAATTCACTGAGGACTGAAAATACAACTCTCCAGGTAGATATCCATTTTATTCCTGACATTTTTCCATCTTCTCTGTTTTAAAGTGACATTTCAGAATTTTTTGTCATAAATTTTACTTTTATTTTTATCTGAAAGAGCATATTTCCTTACGAAAATTCTGAAAATTTCAAGTCGAAATATTGCGCCGTTTACTAGAAATTTATATTTTTTTGTTAAAATTGAACAAATTGTTGTGGACAACAGTTCGGATTTATATGCAATTTATCGTTTATGTCTCAACTTTAAATGCGTGTTTCTCGCTTATTTGCAACAACTTTAGAAAACTTATAGTATTTATACTCATTAGAATAACCAATCTTGGCATCAAGACATACTTTAAAAAATTGAAATAAGAATGAAATGTCCCTTTAAACAGAATTCATGAAATTTGAGCAAAAATTGATGCAAAATTAGAAGTAAACTTCAAAATTACAGAATATGTTGTCTTACAGTATAACTGGCATGTTTTTTTCTTAAAACACTCCCCCACCGTGGACAAAAAAAACTTTGGGTTGAAAATCTCAACCATCTAGACTACTACTAAGTTTTTCCACTCTCAATTTCCATGTATCACTACAAATTGCTGTGGCGGATGGAAAATTGTGGTGATCACAGTGATTTTCCACCTGCGGATTGGAAATGCCAGGTATTGTCTAAGCTTGTCCACGCAGATCAAAGTGATTGGTGGTGATTCGCGGTGGTCAAGTTGAAAATCGCAGAGATTTTTGTTGGAAAAATACCCATGTAAATTATACTTAAAGTGACATTTCACATTCATTTCATTTTTAAAAAAGTATGTCTTGATGCAAAGATTGTTTATTCTAATGCATAGAAATGATATCAGTTTTTTATACGCCTGAAGGGTCGTATTATGTTATGGCCCCGCTCGCCTGTCTGTCCGTCCGTCTGTCCGTCCGTCCGTTAGCAATTTCTTGTGTGCGCAACTCCTCCTACAGTTTTGATCGGAATTTGATCAAACTTGCCACAATGAATCTCCATGGTGTCTTGTTGTGCACCTCGCTTACAGAATTCAGATAACTCTTTTCGTTCTTGAATAATCTGCCCTTGAATTAAAAAAATGCCCATTTTCTTGTGTGCGCAATTCCTCCTACAGTTTTGATCAGAATTTGATCAAACTTGCCACAATGAATCTCCATGGTGTTTAGTTGTGCACACCGCTTACGGAATTTAGATAACTGTTTTCGTTCTTGAATTATCTGCCCTTGAATTTAAGGAAAAATGCCCATTTTCTCAAAAATGCCCAATGAATCTCTATTGTGTCTTGTTGTGCAAACAAAATTTTGATAACTTTTCATGTTTGAATTATCTGCCTTGAATTGAAAAAATGGCCAATTGTACTGACAAGCCCCTCTCGGGCGTATATGCGCCGCTCTGCGAAGCTCTTGTTGAAGTTGTTATTCATAAGCGAAAAATACGCCTTCAAAGTTGAGACAGAAATGACAAATTCTATATAAATCTTAACTGTTGTCCACAACAATTTGTTTAATTTTAGCACATAAATATATATTTCTCGTAAACGGTACAATATTTTGGCTTGAAATTTTCAGAATTTTCATAAGAAAACATGCTCTTTCAGATAGAATAAAAGTAAAATTCATGTAAAAATAATTCTAAAATGTCACTTTAATTTCTATAAATGATGATAACTTGAGAAAGACAAATAAAAGGCACCATGCATGGAACAGAAAATGTTAACAATTTTTTTGGACTCCTAACTTTTCATCTGGGCCCGTATTCACCAACGCATTCTAAATTTTAGAATTAGACTAAATCTAAAGAATTTGCTAAATTTGGAGTCTAATTCTAAAGTACGTATTCACCAACGCATTCTAAATCTAAATCTTTAGAAAATTCTTTAGATTTCCAAGTCTACCACCTGCCGTGCTAAAGTGCGTTTCATGGGTGAAAAAATGGCCGCCGTTCACCGCTTCAATGCTTGTTACATGCTTAAAAGCGACAAAGGAGTCCTAAAACAATACAATAGTCCATTTGAAACTTAATCTTATACAAAAATTCGACGAGATAGCACTTTTTTTAATTATTTGAATGCGCAAATCGTGTAACTCGACCTCAAAAGTTCAGCCGGTGAGAAAAGTGCCATTCTAGAGCAAAATATTTCACTCGTCATGGGCAAAACAAACTAGCTTATATTTCATTTATCAAATATTGTCACAGAAAAATCAGCTCAAACAATAAGGAATGCAACTCAACTCTACGACTAGCTTTGAACATTGAACTGTGTGTTTTTGTACAAGTGCGAGTGTGGGTTTGGATTGGAAGGGTCAAAGAACAAAGTAATCCGAGTCTTCTCTGATGTAAATACGCTCTTTGATATTTTGATTTTTCGCTATTTAAATAGCGAAAAATAAAAATATCAAAGAGCGTATTTACATCAGAGAAGACTCGGATTAAGAACAAAGTTAACTTGACGTTGAAACGGAGGGAAAACGTAAATTTAACACAATCATGAGCACATACCATGATATCCTTTGGTCTCTTGTTCCCTCTAACTGCAACTTCCGTTTACAAGTCTGGATCTTAGCCCTGTTTAATGTTTATCTGGGTCGTCCATTTTCCGTGTTTTCAAACAGTCTCCAACAACTTGAACAATGCGAGTGATGAAACTGGTGATCGTGGCCAAATGGCAAATTTCAAACCAACGGTACCCTGACGTATCACAAGGCATACCATTTTCTTGAAATAAGATGAATAACCACTTTCTTGATGATCTCTATCCCTTCAAAATCCACAGAATTAAAATCCTAATGGTTTGTCGTTCTGTAAACATTGCATCTCCAGTAAAATCAAAACGTCATAGATTACGTCACAAAAAGCTTTGAACTTGACCTTGTGTTTATATTTAGATCATTAATCGAGGGGCCTAAAGTGGGGAATTTTATGTCTACTAACTAGTGAGGAAGCGCTCTCAAAACAATTTTAATGGGTTTAATGGCACGGTTTATTTCTCATTTTGTGATTCACAGACATTTGCCATATATTTTGGTGGTAAATATTAAACTGAGTTGTTGCACACTTTAGTTACGATGAAGAATTTTACTCTGGTAATAAATATTTAATCGATCTATTAAGATATTGTTTGGTATGCAATATAATTATTATGTTACTTAAGATGGGACACGATGCACAAATGATTAATTATCGATAATTCAACGGTATAAAACAGGGTCAAAATTAATAGGCCTACGTTGCTTGCCGATTGTCAAACAGTCTGTCCTTTCGTTCGTTCCGTTTGGATCAACGCCGTCCCTTCGCTTCGGCTTTGATCAAGCAGACCCTTATAGAAGTTGAAGGGTGTCTACTACGTTTCGATCCTCAAAATATACAGACCATGTTGCTGGTTGCATAATTTGAGTACGCTCTATCAAAATCCGGAAACCAGCGCAGGATTGAGGCCGCTTATGCCGCGTACAAACTGTTCTAAATTAAGACGGGTCTAAATTGCGTTGGTGAATAAGAAATTTAGAACTTTCTTGGCTGAGTAAAGAATTTAGAATTTAGACAAAGTCTAATTCTAAAATTTAGAATTTGTTGGTGAATACGGGCCCTGGACTCCTTGATAAGGTAAAATAGCCTCTAATTCTGATAATCTATATGTTATAGGAGCAGATCATCAAACAAGAGGTAGAATTACAGAGGTTCAGACTGGCGCTCGCTAATTTAACAGATGAAAAAAATAAGTATAAAAAACAGGTAAGAATCTTAATTGATTTGAGCCAGGATCTGGAAAAATGTCCCTTATCGCGTTTTCAAAAATTGAGTTTGAAGATCAGCCTGTTGTCAAATGCAGACCAATATGCATCCATGCTGCTCTCTTTAAGCTACTACAGGTCACAAAGAAGCTACTAGAGAACAACATGGATCCTGATCAGGCTGTGCGTATGCACAGGCTGATCTGGATCTTTGTTGGGCTCAAAAGCCTTAAGGGACGTTTTTCCAGATCCTAGCTCATATGTTATAGGAGCAGATAATCAAGCAAGAAGTAGAATTACAGAGGTTCAGATTGGCCCTCGTTAACTTAACAGATGAAAAAAATAAGTATAAAAAACAGGTAAGAAATTTTAACCCTTTTCCAAACGACAAAAATTTAGGGTGATCCACCTCAAAAACTGCCACAAATGACAAAATAGATGTTATTAAAGACAGGATTTGTGTAAAATATGGCACAGAAAATATTGAGACAAAAGGAGAAACTGCTGGTAATCAGCAGTTTCTCCTTTTGTTTCAATGTTTTCCCAAGCCTTTTCTATTAGGGACGTCAAAACCAGGTCTTGTTTGAGAAAGAGCTAATTAGCCCTTTCCCATACATTGACGCTTGTGGACGCCCCACAAAATAAAGGCTTTGGAAAACATTGTGGAAAGTGAAGAAATTGCTTGTGACATTCAATTCCTTCATTTCCCACAATGTTTTAGAATTACAGAGGTTCAGACTGGCCCTTGCTAATTTAACAGATGAAAAAATAAGTATAAAAAACAGGTAAGAATTGTAATCCATATCAGTGTCCTCCCCAGCCCAATAAGCTGTATCGGCCCCACTACAGCTTCATGTAAATCAGTGTAATGCCACTGCAGCTTCAAATGTGCCCCACAGCTTAATTCATTAAAAAAGGTCACCATATAGGGGGATTTCTAAGTATTTCATGTCAAAAAGTGATAATTAATGTATTCTTATAATATAAAATGTAATAATTCTGTATAAAACACAATGGAAAAAGAAGAAATTGCTCAAATTGAGCAATTTCTTCTTTTTCCATTATGGTTTTATTCACGAACATAATGCATTTCAAGGTTTACCGATACCTATAGTTTGCCTCTACGGCCTCAAATTATTCTGGGGAGAACCCTGCATATAACCCTGACAAGAAGTAGAATTACACAAGTTCAGACTGCCACGGATCTAGGATTTTTGAGAGGTAGGTTCGAACATATTGGGGGTTGTTTTCATAGTATTACACAATTTTGACTGAATATTATATGAAAATATAATCAGACTACAGAGGGGGGATCTTTTAAACTTTCCAAACCCTCTGGATCAGCCACTGTCAGAGTTTCATTGGTCATTTGATCATTCTGAGCTTATATTGACTTTGTATAATTCTGAAGAGTTTGTCATCTGCTTATCCATTTCATTTTGTTGCTAATAACATTTTCTAATATTTGACTACAGATAGTTGATCATCAATCGAGAACAGACATTTCTAGTAGCCCAGTAAACAGTAGAACATCCACACCAACCAAATCACAACATAATCATGTAGACAGGTGGGTATCAGACTTTCACCAATTAGAACGCAGTGACAATGATCACACTACTAAGTGAGCTGACCCTTTTAGTAATCAAGAAAGTAACATCCCAATTGGTCCACTCACATTTCGTCTACTGTTTTTTTAGCTCACCTGAGCATGAAGTGCTCAAGGTGAGCTATTATGGTCGCTCACCGTCTGTCCATTAAGTGATTAAGGACCATCATGGTCCTCTTGTTAGTGCCTTTAGTCCCAATTCGTCTAATATTCCAACTCATCTTCCCTCATGTCAAACCATCAATAAACAACATTTTTTTTCCTTTAGTAAAAGAGATTAAATCATTATATCCACAAATGAAATGAAAATGCAAACAATTTATCAAAAAACATAAAAAAGCATATTGATGTACAAAATATAGAAAAGTAGACCAACTTGGAATAATGTCCAAAATAGTAGACAAATTTGAAGTAGACGAATTGGGAGTAGACGAATTGGGAGTAGACCAAATGGGATTAAACCATCAAAAAGTCTACTGTTAGGACTCTGCGTTCACTAGAAGTCACTCAGCTGAGTCAACAAGTCTGTATGTTTGCTCAGGGGGATTCTTCCTTAACCAAACAAGACCTGGTTTTGACGTCTCTTATACAATAGGCCTGGGAAAACATTGAGGCAAAAGAAGAAACTGCTGATAACCAGCAGTTTCTCCTTTTGTCTCAATATTTTCTATGCTATGTTTCACACAAATCCAATGGTTTTCAATCATAATTTTGTCGTCTGCAGCATCTTTCAAACTGGAGCATGCTGAAATTTTGTCGTTTGGGAAATGGTTAAAACAATTTGATTTAGCCAACCTTTACAAATCATCTATATGTGTGGGTACCCATTTATCTGCGGGTAATCATGAGAAAGATACCCAGGTACAGATTTTGTACTGGTTTCAGCTGCACTAATTTTACGGGACTCTTAACCCTTTCCCAAAAGACAAAATTTTAGGGTCGTCAAATTCAAAAGTTGCCGCAGACAACAAAATAAATGTTGACAGAGAGAGGAATTGTGCTCAAAATAACTCAGAAAATATTGAGGCAAAGGGAGAAAGTGCTGATCATTAGCACTTTCTTCTTTTGTCTCAATGTTTTTCTAAGCCAATTCTTATAGGGACATCAAAACCAGGTCTTGTTTGGGAAAGGGTTAACATATCTTGGAGGGTCACATAACTATTACACTTTTCAATGTAAACTATTTTCTTATTTGACAGATCTACAGTAAATATAACACCAACAAAAGCATCAGACCAATTCCCTGTAGCCAAAGTTGCAGAACTGAAGAAACTAAAAACCATGTCTAGTGAACGGCCGGTGTTAGGGAGTGAAATATCAGGTGTAGGGGTACGTAGCAATCTGATTCAAATCTGGTGTAAACCCTTTCCCAAACAAGACCGGGTGTTGACGTCCCTAATAGAAAAGGTTTTAGAAAACATTGAGACAAAAGAAGAAACTGATGATAACCAGCAGTTTCTCCTTTTGTCTTAATATTTTCTGTGCTATATTCTTCACAAATACCTTCCTCTTAACATCAATTTTGTCGTCTACAGCAGCTTTCAAAATAGAACACCCTAAAATTTTGTCATTTGGGGAAGGGTTAAGCCCATCAAATGAAGTTTCGAGAAACAGATAAGTCTGGACAGAGGTCAACCAGATGTGGAAAATGAACACAAAATAAGATAATCATTCAACATTTAGGAAATCATTTAACCCTTTCCCAAACAAGACCTGGTTTTGACATCCCTATTAGAAAAGGCTTGGGAAAACATTGAAACATTAGGAGAAACTGCTGATAACCAGCAGTTTCTCCTTTTGTCTCAACATTTTCAGTGCCATATTTTACACAAATCTTATCTTAAATAATATCCATTTTGTCATTTGTTGCAGTTTTTGAAGTGGATCGCCCTAAAATTTTGTCATTTGGGAAAGGGTTAAGAGTTAGAAGTAATCATAAACATTGTAGATTTGAGCAATCATTTTAGAGTGAGAAGTATCGATCCTAGTCAGTCTGAGCGGATATTTTTCACATTTCCTATGCGGTCACTTTTAGCGTGACCGATCACAAATGTTTCATTTGGAAAAGCCAATACCACCTCTTATCTGTAGCTCTGTATCCGGTTTGAGTAATTTTATGTATATATGTATTTCTGACTTACAGGCTTTCAGATAAAGTAGAAAAATGATATCATGTTAAGACTATTGTTTGAAGAGAATAATCCATTATGCCATTTTTTTGTTAATAGAGTAAGAGTTCTCCCCAGAGTAATTTTAAGTTTGAAGTTTCAGTAAACCTTGAAATGCATAGTGTTTATACAAATAATTCAGAATAAAAACAAAAAGGGGACAGAAGAAATTGCTCAACTTTCCCATATTTTTTTGTACACAATTCTTATATATCTACCCCCTGTTAATGGGATTCATTAGCCCATAATAATACAGAACCATACAAAATAGTCTATTCACTTTGTCTCTGACGGCTGTTCTTGTTGTTTCAGATACCAAATACAAAAGTAGCTGAACATTTAGTGCAAAGTTTATGGAAAGGCTCAAACATCCAAGAGATTGTCCAAAATGTTGCCGATCCAACGTCCATTGGTGACATTAATTCAAAAGTGCCAGAATTCGAAATCGAACTCGAACGACTTCAGAGTCAGATCGACAATTATAAATCGCAGTTAGACGTTGCTAATTTGACGTTAGAGGAATCTAAAAGCCAGTGTAATAGATTGACAGTGTTGATAGGGAAATATGAATCAAATAACACGGCTTTACAAATTGTGCTGAACTATAGTCAATTGTGTATAGAAACCTATGAAATAATAAGTGCTCTATTAGAAAGTGAATTAGGTGTTGTACTAGCTAATTGTAGAGCTGCAGGGCTGGGAAATCTTGGTAAGTTGATATTTCTTTTCAGCGCAACTATTTTTAGAATTTAGGGGGGCTATTCTTGTCACCCGTTTGTTGGTGTAGGCCTAATGCTTTGGTTAAGTTTTTAGCTCGACTTTTCGAAGAAAATGAGAGCTTATACTGTCACCCGGGCGTCGGCGTTGCAACCAAGGTTAAAGTTTTTTCAAACATCAATAACTTCCATACTATCAAAGGGATTCAACCCCAACTTGGAATACTTATTCACCATCACACCCTCTACCTTACTTTCAGGGCCCATGACCCTGGGACCACTCTATTTGGAGTTATGCCCCCTTTATACTAAGCAACTTAGAAAGTCGAGCGTGCTGTCTTCGGACAGCTCTTGTTGCGTTCAAGTTGTCAAATATCTGTTTCTACCAATGCTATTGCTTAGAAACTTTACACATGCTTTTGTGACAGTAATATCAGCCTCTAGGCAAAGATTCATTACTCTGACATCTAATTTATTTTTAATCCTTTTCGGACTTAGAATTTATCACTATCCAGCTCTTGATAGTCATGCTTTGCTGTCCGGAGACAGCTCTTGTTTTGTTTTGAACCAGGGATGAGCTTGTGTAAGCAGTAATACACTGAACTTCTTAACCTGTCACCAAACAGCAAATTCTTAAGACTTGTCTTAATTCAAAGATGTTGCAGACAACAAATTCAAGAGACAGATATGAATAACATATTTATTGACTTTGAATTTATGACCCGCACCTGCAGGTGGTATTAGTGACAGTTTTTGTTTCCTTTGTTTCAGCAGGTGAAAGTTTCTCAGAAGATCAAGGAGAGATAACTTCTATTTTACAACGAGCGCACCAGTCTCGTCGCGCTGCTGAAAATGTTTGTAAACACACGATACATAAACTTGATAAACTGTTTGGGTTGGCACCCGGCCGACATTCACCTGTACGGCCGTGGGAGGAACTGTCGGGAACCAGTAAAGCAAGGTACCTATTATTTAATCCATTACTGCACAGTTACACCTTTTGACTTCCTCACATGAAAAGGCTTGGGACAAGCAATTTCTTCAATTACCTCAATGTTTTCTAACTCAAAATGAAGAGACTGTGCTGATTGAAATTGTCACCTGCAACACCTTTCAAATGGTCCACTGTCGAATGTTTCATGATGTCGCCCCAATAGGTTAGGATATGTAACGAATGTTAACAACCTCCCAGAAAAAATTTCAGCTTAATGTGAATCTCATTAGGGCTGGTCTTCTTTAATACAGTCCCACAATCTGACTAAATTGGGACCTATCAATATATCCTCTTTTTCACTTCATATTTTCTTTCTATGTAATACATGTTTCATTTTTTGAAAGACATTGATTATTTGACCTGCAACATGGATCTAAATTTTGTTGTCCAGTAATTGATTAAAGGCTATCAGGGCCTTTTTCCCCCGAGTGATCGCAGCTCATTTGTTGTTGTTGTTGTTTTTCAGTTCAGCAAGTTCAACAGGAAGTGCCGAGACGGAGTTTACCAAAGTCGACGAACAGCGTTTACGTGATTACATTCAAAAACTGAAAAATGAACAAAGTTCTGTGCATTTAACTGTGATGGAATTAGAAAGTGTGCATTCAGATCAGGGATCGGAAAAGGTGTTCAAAAGTCCGGAAGCTCAGCGACTTGATCTGGAGAACGCTGTGATAATGCAAGAGCTAATGGCAATGAAGGTACATGTTTTAACATGATTCTTATAATATGTATTTTTTGTAAAGATTATATTTTAATTTTGGTTATGGTTCATTGAGATATGGCCCTTTGCTGATCTTTTTTGATTTTCAAAGCCATTATCTTGTAGATCGTCCGAAGGCATCTTTATTTTGGAATGGGTTAAACGTAGGAGGATGAAGCTGATGAATAAATTGTCACTTTTCAACAAAAAACCTGGTAACTGCAGCTTGTTTTAAGCTTCATTTATGAGGTTTTTGTTTCAATCCAAAGAAATCTTGTATTTTTAAGGAGGAGAAACCTGAATTGAAAGCTCAAAATTATCTGCTGGAAAAGGAGAAAAGAGCTCTAGAGCTTTGTATGAGCAGTTACAGAGTCACAGGCCCTGCTTTTGACATGCCTAAATTAAAAAGGCTTGGGAAAACATTGAGGCAAAAGAAGAACATGCTGCTAATCAATATTTTCTGAGCTAAATTGTACAAAAATCCTCTTTTTATTAACATCCATTTTTGTTGTCTGCAGGAGCTTTTGAATAGCACCTCCCTTAACCCTTTCCCAAACAGCCAAAATTTGGACTTTTCCTACATCAATGTTGCTGAAAACGACAAAATAGATGTTGTTAAAGATAAGAATCGTGTATAATATAGCACAGAAAATATTGAGGCAAAAGGAGAAACTGCTGGTTATCAGCAGTTTCTTCTTTTGTCTCAATGTTTTCCCAAGCCTTTTCTATTAGGGACGTCAAAACCAGGTCTTGTTTGGGAAAGGGTTAAAGATAGACGACCTAAAAATCTGATAAATCCACCTTGTAATTTTTAGGAGGAAAAAGCTGAATTGAAAACTCAAAATTATCTGCTGGAAAAAGAAAAACGAGCTCTAGAGCTTCATATGAGCAGAATGAAGTCACAGAACCTGCTTTTGACGTGGCTGAAGAAAAAAGGCTTGGGAAAACATTGAGGCAAAAGAAGAAAATGCTGCTAATCAGCATTTTCTCCTTTTGCCTCAATATTTTTCTGAGTTAAATTGTACAAAAATTTTCTTTTTATTGATATCTATTTTGTTGTCTGCAGCTTTTGAATAGCACCTCCCTAAAATTTTGTTGTCTAGGAAAGAGTTACATGACAAATCCATCTTGTATTTTTCAGGAGGAAAAAGCTGAATTGAAAGCTCAAAATTATCTGCTTGAAAAGGAGAAAAGAGCTCTAGAGCTTCGTATGAGCAGTATGGAATCACAGGAGCAAGCTTACTTAGTACAGATAGAGCATCTCAAGTCAGAGGTCACAGACAAAGGTCAAGGTCAGGTGTCGCAAGAGGGGTCAGGCAGTGATAAGGTTTGTATTTACATTACTTGATTGATTATTTTGATGTCCAAATAGAAAAGGTTTATTTTAGGCCAAAAGGGCATTCTTAAGTCAGAGGTCACGGACCAAGGTCAAGGTCAGGGGTCACAAGATGGCTCTGCCAGTGACAAGGTTTGTGTTTACATTACTTGATTAATTATTTTGATGTCCCATATAGAAAAGGTTTATTTTAGGCGAATAGGGCATCTTAAGTCAGAGGTCACTGACAAAGGTCAAGGGTCGCAAGATGGCCCAGGCAGTGATAAGGTTTGTGTTTACATTTCTTGATTGATTATTTTGATGTCCCAAATGGAAAAGGTTTATTTTAGGTGAATAGGGCATCTTAAGTCAGAGGTCACTGACAAAGGTCAAGGGTCGCAAGATGGCCCAGGCAGTGATAAGGTTTGTGTTTACATTACTTGATTGATTATTATGTCCAAATGGAAAAGGTTTATTTTAGGCAAATAGGGCATCTTAAGTCAGAGGTCACTGACAAAGGTCAAGGTCAGGGATCACAAGAGGGGTCAGGCAGTGATAAGGTTTGTGTTTACATTACTTGATTTTGATGTTGACATATCTTTAAAATTTTCAATGATAACTTCTTCTGGAACAGCCTTTGCTTTTAAACTTGGCACTTGTTTCTGTGACCATAATATCAGCCGCTTGGCAAAGATTCATTACTCTGACAATTAGTTTTATGGAATTTTTACCTTTTTAGCTCACCTGAGCACGAAGTGCTCAAGGTGAGGTATTGTGATCGATCAATGTCCGGCGTCCGTCTGTCCGTCACGGCGTCAACAATTTCTTTAAACGACATCTCCTCCTAAACTACTGGGTCAAAATCAACCAAACTTGGCAGAAATGTTCCTTGGGTGGTCCCTTATAAAAATTGCTAAAAGAATTGAAATCCATGAAAAACTCTGGTTGCCGTGGCATCGGAAAATGGGAAATTTCACAAAAGCTCAACAATTTCTTTAAATGACATCTCCTCCTAAACTACTGGGTCAAAATCAACCAAACTTGGCAGAAATGTTCCTTGGGTGGTCCCTTATAAAAATTGCTAAAAGAATTGAAATCCATGAAAAACTCTGGTTGCCGTGGCATCGGAAAATGGGAAATTTCACAAAAGCTCAACAATTTCTTTAAATGACATCTCCTCCTAAACTACTGGGTCAAAATCAACCAAACTTGGCAGAAATGTTCCTTGGGTGGTCCCTTATAAAAATTGCTAAAAGAATTGAAATCCATGAAAAACTCTGGTTGCCGTGGCATCGGAAAATGGTAAATTTCACAAAAGCTCAACAATTTCTTTAAACGACATCTCCTCCTTAACTTCTGGGTCAAAATCAACCAAACTTGGCAGAAGTGTTCCTTGGGTGGTCCCTTATAAAAATTGCTAAAAGAATTGAAATCCATGAAAAACTCTGGTTGCCATGGCATCGGAAAATGGGAAATTTCACAAAAGCTCAACAATTTCTTTAAACGACATCTCCTCCTTAACTTCTGGGTCAAAATCAACCAAACTTGGCAGAAGTGTTCCTTGGGTGGCCCCTTATGAAAATTGCTAAAAGAATTGAAATCCATGAAAAACTCTGGTTGCCGTGGCATCGGAAAATGGGAAATTTCACAAAAATTCAACAATTTCTTTAAACAACATCTCCTCCCTAACTTCTGGGTCAAAATCAACCAAACTTGGCGGAAGTGTTCCTTGGGTGGTCCCTTAAAAAAATTGCTAAAAGAATTGAAATCCATGAAAAACTCTGGTTGCCATGGCATCGGAAAATGGGAAATTTCACAAAAGCTAAAAAATTTCTTTAAACGACATCTCCTCCTAAACTACTGGGTCAAAATCAACCAAACTTGGCAGAAATGTTCCTTGGGTTGTCCCTTATAAAAATTGCTAAAAGAATTGAAATCCATGAAAAACTCTGGTTGCCGTGGCATCGGAAAATGGGAAATTTCACAAAAGCTCAACAATTTCTTTAAACGACATCTCCTCCTTAACTTCTGGGTCAAAATCAACCAAACTTGGCAGAAGTGTTCCTTGGGTGGTCCCTTATAAAAATTGCTAAAAGAATTGAAATCCATGAAAAATTCTGGTTGCTGTGGCATCGGAAAATGGGAAATTTCACAAAAGCTCAACAATTTCTTTAAACAACATCTCCTCCCTAACTTCTCGGTCAAAATCAATCAAACTTGGCAGAAATGTTCCTTGGGTAGTCCCTTATAAAAACTGCTAAAAGAATTGAAATCCATGAAAAACTCTGTTTGTCGTGGCATCGAAAAATGGGAAATTTAAAAAAAAATCAACTATTTCTTTAAACAACATCTCCTCCTTAACTTCTGGGTTAAAATCAACCAAACTGGGCAGAAATGTTCCTTGGGTGGTCCCTTATAAAAATTGCTAAAAGAATTGAAATCCATGGAAAACTCTGGTTGCCGTAGCAATGGAAAATGGTAAATTTCACAAAAGCTCAACAATTTCTTTAAAAAACATCTCCTCCTTAACCTCTGGGTTGAAATCAACCAAACTTGGCAGAAATGTTCCTATGGTGGTCCCTTATTAAAATTGCTAAAAGAATTGAAATCCATGAAAAACTATGGTTGCCGTGGCATCAGAAAATGGGAAATTTCACAAAAGCTAAAAAATTTCTTTAAAATCAACCAAACTTGGCAGAAATGATCCTTGGGTGGTCCCTTATAAAAATTGCTAAAAGAATTGAAATCTATGAAAAACTCTGGTTGCCGTGGCATTGGAAAATGGAAAATTTCACAAAAACTTAACTTCTTTAAACGACATCTTCTCCTTAACTTCTGGGTTAAAATCAACCAAATTTGGCAGAAATGTTCTTTGGGTGGTCCCTTATGACAATTGCTAAAAGAATTGAAATCCATGAAAAACTCTGGTTGCTGTGGCATCAGAAAATGGGAAATGTCATAAAGCTCATCAATTACTGTAAACAACATCTCCTAAACTACATGGCCAAATTCTTCTCTGGGACCACAATGCATAACACATGCAAAGTTATTTGGCATTATTAAAACATTACTCAGGTGAGCGATTTAGGGCCCTCAGGGTCCTCTTGTTTGGACTTAAAAATCTTGGTAAAGCTCTTACATGCAACTTTCATGATTGTATCTTTGATATCTTTTTTTTTTCTGTAACAGCTATTGCTTTCAAAGTTTGCTCATGTTTCTAAGACCATAATATCAGCCTGGACAAGGATTTGTTATTCTGACCTTTAATTTAATGAAAAGTATACCCTTTTCAGACTTGGAATTTTTTACATTTCAACACTTGATAGTCACGGTTTACTGTCCTGAGACAGCTTTTGTTAAAAGATCTACAACATCCAGTATATTTTTGATCTTTTTCCACTTTCTTTGCTCCAAACATAATTCCAAGTGGTTTCATATTAACAAAATTATTGACAACATTCTGAATTATTGTGTCATATGATTCCCCTTGTTTTTCCCTAATTGAGAAGAATGCATTGTTACAGGAAGGAAGTGACAGATCCACGCCACCTGTTTTATCGTCGCCGGAACTACGATCACGTGATATAGGGGAGGTAATCCAGGAACTGACAGATGCCGTACGACGGGAAAAGAAGCTGAAAAGTCAAGTATCGGAGCTTGTAGCTGCGTTAGAAAAATTGTCGAGAAATTCTGAGATTAGGCATCAACAGTCGGCTGAATTTGTTAATGATTTAAAACGGGCAAATAGGTTTGTAACTAGCATATCAGATGCATTTATAATCAAGTCAAACATGATGTTGTTTTTTAGCTCCACTGGGCGAAGGCCGGCGAGCTATTGTCATTTTTTTACTCCCCCAAAGAAAATTTTTATATGAAGCATTGAAATTTTCACCATATTTTCTTCACAGAAAGTCAAATATTTCTAATTTGTTTATTTCAAATCCAAATCCTGTTGTTGGAACTCGTTTTGAATGACTTTGATGAGGCAATTCCAATGACTACCCGCCCACCCAAATGAAGTATCGCATTTTAAAAAGATAAAAAACAACAACAAAAACCCACTCTAATCTGTAGCTTTGGTTAGGGGTTTTTTTGTGTGTGTCTTGGAAAAACTTAATGGAAGTTTATTTAAAAACATACCAAAGTAAGCCTCTTTCAACTGATCATGTGGATCAGGATGTGCACACGGAATGGTGTGTGTGATTAGGCCTTTAACCCTTTCCAAACGACAAATATAAGGGTGGCTGAATTGAAAACTGTTGCAGATGAAAAAATGGATCTTGAGTAAGGTAGAATTAATCAAGGTAGAATTTAGCACTAAAACATTGAGGCAAAAGGAGAAACTGCTGGTTCTTCTTCTCTTGTCTCAATGTTTCCTCAAATCTAATTTCTTATAGTTGTCTTGTTTTGGAAAGGGTTAAATTAAGAGGAAAATATTTAGTCTGTGGTTGTTTCCTTTCAGTGCCCTTACAAAGTGTTTGATAAAGCCAAAAAAAGTACCAAAGAAAATATTTGAGCCAGGAACTGGGAAAAGGGCCCTTATAACATTTAAAACAGCCAACTTTCAAGATCAGACTATGCCTAAATGCAGGCTGAATAGGACATATGATGCCCTTAAACAGTCGCTACACGTCATGAAAAAGCTATTTAGAGAACAACATGGGTCCTGATCAGACTGTGCACATGTTCTCAAATGTCATAAGTGCCCTTTTTCCAGAGGTGCGTTCTTTATAGTGAGATTTCCTGAGATACCTTGAGATTTCTTAGGATGTTTTAGGATAAAGCATTCTTTAGGGCAAGATTTTAAGACGCTCAATTGGAGGCGCCATTACCCTAAACTTGGTGTGGAACCCCTTGGTTAACTCTGTAGAAACAATATAAGAGAGAATTGACCGAGTTGTTCCGCATGCTCCATGATACCATGGTAATGCTCCAAACTTCATACAAATGATGTCATCATGACATCATTTGTATGAAATATGGAGCATTTGGAATATCTTAGTCAGAATCTAGTTCTTAAAAACGCTTTCTTTAAAACATCTTAAGAAATATTGATGTCATTTGTATGAAGTATGGAGCATTTGGAACATCTCAGTCAGAATCTAGTTCTTAAAAACACTTTCTTTAAAACATATCTTAAGAAATATTGATGTCATTTGTATGAAGTATGGAGCATTTGGAGCATCTCGATCAGAATCTAGTTCTTAGAAACGCTTTATCTAAAACATCTCAAGAAAGCTTAACCCTTTCCAGAACAAGACCTGATTTTGATGTCCTTCATAGAATTGGCTTGGGAAAACATTGAGACACAAGAAGAAAATGCTGATAATCAGCATTTTCTTCTTTTGCCTCTATGTTTTTTGTGCTATACTATTCACAAATTCTACCTTCAGTAACCATGCATTTGACATCTGCAGCAGCTTTCACATTGGACCACCTTAAAATATTGTCGTTTTGGAAAGGGAAAGAATCTTGCTCGAAAAAAAGCACCTCAGGCCTTTAGGAGGAAAATATTTACTTTGTCATTTCATTACAGTGCCCTTATATCAGCGTTTGACAAAGCCAAAAAGAAGTACCAAAGTAAACTAAAGAAGCTGGAGGGCCAGATGCAGTCCTTGACGGAGAGATACGAGTCACAAGTAAGGTCATTTTTATACGTCGGAAGGGTCATACAGTCGACACTCGTTATCTCGACATCGGATAAGTCGAAATTCCGCTTAAATCGAAGTGAAAGTCATGTCCCATCCTCAACATATGGATATCAAAATGAATTTTGAAACAAATACAGCCATTGAAATTTAGTAGCAAAAGGATAGAAATTGCTCGTTTCGAGCAATTTCTTTGCTTTTCCTACTAAATTTCAATCATGGACACATATGATGCCCATCAAAAATTGTAAAATATCGTTTTTATGGAAAATAATTAAAATCGGATAAGTCAAACTCCGGATATGTCGAGTAATTTTGACAGCCCTTCTGACTTCGACACAGCGAGTGTCGACTGTACTATGTTATGGCCCCGGTCGTCAGTCCATCCGTCTGTCCGTCTGTTAGCAATTTCTTGTGTGCGCAACTTCTACAGTTTTGATTAGAATTTCATCAAACTTTCCATAATGAATCTCTATGTTGTGTCTAGTTGTGCACATTGCTTACGAAATTCAGATAACTCTTTTCATTCTTGAATTATCTGCCCTTGAATTTAAAAAATGTCCATTTTCTTGTGTGTGCAACACCTACTGTTTTGATCAGAATTTTATCAAACTCGTCACAATGAATCTCCATGGGGTGTAGTTGTTCACACCGCTTACGGAATTTAGATAACATGTTTTCGTTCTTGAATTATCTGCCCTTGAATTTAAGGAAAAATGCCCATTTTCTCAAAAATGCCTATTTTTCTCCTGTGCGCAACTCCTACAGTTTCAACCAGAATTTAATAAAACTGGCCACAATGAATCTCCATGGTGTCTGGTTGTGCAAACAAAATTTTGATAATTTTTCATGTTTGAATTATCTGCCCTTGAATTGAAAAAATGGCCTTTTTTATGCGCCGCGCTGCGAAGCTCTTGTTATTATAATAAAACCCATCATACTAAAAGAGACCTTTTTCAATTAAACATATATTCCCCTCTACAAAAGTTGCTACATGTAATGAAAAAGGATATTTTAGAACAGTATCTTTCTTGATCAAACTTTGTATATACACAGTCTCAAAGCCTTATGGGGCCTGATTCCAGATCCGGACTCAAATGGTTAAGGTAGAATTCCAGTGATGTGGCCATTTTGAGATTCCTAAAACATTTGCTTTTTGTGACGGGCGTTGTTACGTATCCAAACCTATTCAGGCATGGTCGAACTTATTAAGCGGTGGAAAATTCCACCGCCGAATTTTTCGACTTTGTCCGAATAATTCCAAAGACACTCGAATCTTATTACAGGTAGACTACCTTAATACCTATAATTCTCTATTTTCAGATTAGAATGCTAAAACAAAAACTTTCGAGACAAGAAGATGACCGACCACGAGTAGCCAATGAAACTTCTTTATAGTTATATTTACATAGTAGAACTTTATATATGCTTTAAGACGTGTGATTTGATTGGTGCATGGCTTTCCTGTATTGAAATATTGGATGTGAGTGAGCGGTTTCACGCTGGTTAATCACACGATTCAGAATTTCAGAAAATCATCAATATTCTCGTTAGTGCTTGACCAATATCAATTCAGTTTAAAGCAAAGAAGGTGGGAAAATGTCAGAAATTAGCTGGATGTGGTGGATTTATGAAAAATCTACTGATGAAAAGCTATTGAAGATCAACTAAAAATTTTGTTGATCTTCAATAACTTTTTAGCTCGACTTTTCGAAGAAAATGAGAGCTTATACTGTCACCCGGGCGTCGGCGTTGGCGTCGGCGTTGGCGTTGCAACCAAGGTTAAAGTTTTTTCAAACATCAATAACTTCCATACTATCAAAGGGATTCAACCCAAACTTGGAATACTTATTCACCATCACACCCTCTACCTTACTATCAGGGCCCATGACCCTGGGACCACTCTATTTGGAGTTATGCCCCCTTTATACTAAGCAACTTAGAAAGTCGAGCGCGCTGTCTTCGGACAGCTCTTGTTTATCACCTGATTTTTCAAAAATACACAAAGTCAATCTAATGCATGACGTCTGTCCACCTTCTCTACTCCAAACCACATTCAAATTGGTCCTTTATTAACAAAATTATTGAAGATTTTCTGAAATTGTTATATTACTTGATTATCCACCATGGGTTTAGTTAGTGTTAGTTCAGATGGTCATCCTGCTTTACCAATATAGAACAATGTTTATTTCACTGCTTGTTACGAGTGAGAAAAAAGTCATATCAGTGTCAGAGGATTGAATGAATAAGGAACCATTTTATCCTGTTGACAGTGACGTAATTTCGTACAAACAATAATATTTCGTAGGTGTTGTTATAAAATCTGGTAACTACAGCTTGATTCAAGCCGTAGTTACTTGATTTTATAACAACACTGATGGTTTATCAAAATATAACGGTAAATCGAATCTATTTGTAGCACAAAGTTCTTTGCCATCATTGTACTGCTGAATGATTATATTGAACAAATACAATGAAAAAAAACTTGAAATTCTGGTTTAACCCTTTCCCAAACAAGACCTGGTTTTGACGTCCCTAATAGCATTTGCTTGGGAAAACATTGGAACAAAAGAAGAAACTGCTGATAACCAGCAGTTTCTCCTTTTGTCTCAATATTTTCTATGCCATATTTTACACAAATACTATCTTTTATAACATCTATTTTGTCATTTGTGGCAGTTTTCGAAGTAGATCACCCTAAAATTTTAGCGTTTGGGAAAGGGTTAATAGAGTTTAAGCCATTTCCAGACGGCATAATTTTGGACTGTTCCAATTTGAAAGATGTTATAGACAACAATTTCAAGTGAATGAAATTTACATTTTTTTGGTCTTTTGGGATAGAAAATATTGCGGGAAATGAAGAAGCAATTTCTTTATTTTCCAAAATGTTTTCTAAAGCCTTTATCTGGTGGGGCGTCAAAAGGGGTCATTGAGGTGGAATGGGTTTAATCATGAAGAGAATGAAAACCAGCAGCTGCTGATGTATAGCCCAATTCCACACATTGACTCTTTGACTCCCCAAAAGAAAAAGGTTTTAAATAGACAAGCATTGCGTAAAATGAAGAAATTGCTTGTGACAAGCAATTTCTTCATTTCCCACAATGTTTTCTACCCAGGAACAAGGAAGACCAAAAAATATAAAATTCCATTAAATTGAAATTATCGTCTACAACGTCTTTGAATTCAGACCAGGTTAAAATTTTGCCATCTTGTAATGGGTAAGGAAAGGATAAATCAGCTATACATGCCTTTATATTTACATCATTTATTTTGCATTATGCTGCATTTATTTTGTTTAAAGTCCTTTTTTACAATTTTTGTATTGTTTATCAAAAGTATACTTTACAAAATAAGTATTCAAATTTTAATCCTCTTTGTTGTCATTTTTTGCGTGACTTTTCGTATAATGGGGGTTGGGAAGTGGTATTACGGTCACATGAGCATCTGCGTTGGTTAAGGTTTTACGTGTAAGCCTATATTAGAAAACATTAGGGGAAACGGGAAGTGCTAGTTATCAGAATATTCTCTATTTCGCTTACCAAAGCATCGTCTGGTCAAGATACACATCAAAGAGTATAAAAGATGTTACTCTCTTAAAACAGAGCACATTATCTCTTCATTCTATTTCGATAAAATGATACTCTGTTCCCACGGGGTCATTCCATGTCTAATCTCAGGGCCTTTGCGGGAATTTGGTATCCAATCGTTGGCTGTAAGTAGCAAATCATTTGAAAAGTCTGATACAAATTTTCATTGGCTGACACTTCAAATTACTGGCTTCAGCCAAAAGTAGAAGTGGCGTAATGTTTACATAATCATACAAGATAAAACTGAATGATTTTGATTCGACCTTTCATATTGTCATACCCTCAGATGTCAGTGTCAGCATCCGCAAAAAATTTAACCTGGTTAATATCTCGTGCCCTGTTAGAGATACAGCCTTTATGCATGTGTTTTAAATTTGGATACCTCTAACCAAGACTTTCATTTGGGACCTTGCCCTCGGAGTTTGATCTACTTTTTATACGCCCAAAGGGTCGTATTATGTTATTGTCTGCATCGTCCGTCTGTTTGTCCGTTAGCTAATTTGTGTTCGGTCCATAACTGTCAAACTCTAAGGCTTATGGTCTTGAAACTTCACAGGTGTATAGATCTCATAGCTAGGGTGTGCAGAGCGCAAGAACCACACCTCTACCATTTGTATATTTTGAGTTATTGCCCTTTGTTTGATTCAGTTAGCAAATTCGTGTCCGGTCCATAACTTTGAAACTATAAGGCCTATAGTCTTGAAACTTCACAGGTGTATAGATCTCATAGCTAGGGTGTGCAGAGTGCAAGAACAACAACTCTACCATTTCCCTTAGTTTGATTTTGTTTGACCAACATAGATGGCTGTAGCTCCGGTGTCTTAGAGACCTATTACACAGACCACAGACTTTGCTGGGCTGGGTGGTAATTTTAGGTATTTGACTACATGTTCACTGTAACTACTGTTTTAATGTGAGTTACATATAATTACGTGAAGAGTCGTGATGATATCCATCAGTAATCCACAGTTCTTTAATTGCCTAAGAACACATCTTCCCAAAGACAAATGGGAAAACAAAACAAACACTACCGTCATAATAAATACAATATACTTGTAATGTTTGCTAGAAAATACATCCTAAGGATCAAAAGTTCAAAACATCACCCATTTATTTCTGAGCTTCGGGCGTATAATGCCACGCCCAGTGTTGCTCTTGTTGACAATTTTAGGCGAACTGGGAAGCTAATGTCACAGCCCTAGCGTCGGCGTCGCGTCCTGTACCGTCCGGTTGCGTCTTCAAAAATTTTAACCCGGTCTATATCTCAGGTACTATTATACATACAGCCTTGATACTTCACACATGGATACTTCCTGCCAAGACCTTTTATTTTGGGACCATGACCTTTGACCTAGAGATTTTGACCTGGGAGTCTGACCTACTTTTGAACTTTTTATACCCCCGCAAACGAAGTTTGGAGGGGGTATACTGGAATCAGCCTGTCGGTCCAGTGGTTGGTTGGTTGGTTGGTTGGTTGGTTGGATGGTTGGTTTGTTTGTTTGTTGGTCTGTCTCCAAAACTTTGTCCAGACAACTCCTCCTACACTTGTTGACCGATTTAGTTCATAATTGCCACAAGTGTTTATTGTGACCTGTAGATGTGCAAGACGCAAATTTCGCGAAAATCGGACCAATACTTTCTGAGTTATGGCCCCTGATTTGACCAAAAAATGCTTGTCCGGATTACTCCTACACTTGTGGACCGATTTAGTTCATACTTGGCACAAGTGTTCATTGTGACCTGTAGATGTGCAAGACGCAAATTTCACGGAAATCGGACCAATACTTTTTGATTTATGGCCCCTGATTTGACCCAAAAATGCTTGTCCGGCCAACTCCTCCTACTGTTACTGTCCGATTTGCTTCATACTTGGCACAGGTATGCATTAGGACCTGTAGATGTGCAAGACGCAAATTTCATGAAAATCGGACCAATACTTTCTGAGTTATGGCCCCTGATTTGACCAAAAAATGCTTGTCCGGATAACTCCTCCTACACTTGCAGACCGATTTAGTTCATACTTGGCACAAGTGTTCATTGTGACCTGTAGATGTGCAAGATGCAAATTTCACGGAAAACGGACCAATACTTTTTGAGTTATGGCCCCTGATTTCACCCAAAAATGCTTGTCCGGCCAACTCCTCTCACAATTAATGTCCGATTTGCTTCATACTCGGCACAGGTGTGCATTAGGACCTGTAGATGTGCAAGACGCACATTTCACGAAAATCGGACCGATACTTTTTGAGTTATGGCCCCTGATTTGACCAAAAAATGCTTGTCCGGATAACTCCTACACTTGTAAACCGATTTAGTTCATACTTGGCACAAGTGTTCATTGTGACCTGTAGATGTGCAAGACGCAAATTTCACGGAAAACGGACCAATACTTTTTGTCGAGCCCGCTTGCGGTGAGCTCGACATAGTTGTCACAATGGCGGTTCGGTGTATGTGCGTTAGTGCGTGCGTGCGTTAGTGCGTGCGTGCGTCCGTCCGGATGGAGCTTGTCCGGGCCATAACTTCACCATGGATGGAGGGATTCAGAAATAACTTGGCACAAATGTCAAACTCAGTAAGGCGGAGTGTCGCGTGCAAGAACCAGATTCCAAGCTCAAAGGTCAAGGTCAAACTTGGAGGTCAAATGTCAAAAATGAGAAGATTTTTGCTTGTCCGGGCCATAACTTCACCATGGATGGAGGGATTCAGAAATAACTTGGCACAAATGTCAAGCTCAGTAAGGCAGAGTGTCGCGTGCAAGAACCAGATTCCAAGCTCAAAGGTCAAGGTCAAACTTGGAGGTCAAATGTCAAAAATGAGATGATTTTTGCTTGTCCGGGCCATAACTTCACCATGGATGGAGGGATTCAGAAATAACTTGGCACAAATGTCAAGCTCAGTAAGGCAGAGTGTCGCGTGCAAGAACCAGATTCCAAGCTCAAAGGTCAAGGTCAAACTTGGAGGTCAAATGTCAAAAATGAGATGATTTTTGCTTGTCCGGGCCATAACTTCACCATGGATGGAGGGATTCAGAAATAACTTGGCACAAATGTCAAGCTCAGTAAGGCGGAGTGTCGCGTGCAAAAACCAGATTCCAAGCTCAAAGGTCAAGGTCAAACTTGGAGGTCAAATGTCAAAAATGAGATGATTTTTGCTTGTCCGGGCCATAACTTCACCATGGATGGAGGGATTCAGAAATAACTTGGCACAAATGTCAAGCTCAGTAAGATGGAGTGTCGCGTGCAAGAACCAGATTCCAAGATGAAAGGTCAAGGTCAAACTTTGAGGTCAAATGTAAAAAATGAGTTGTTTTTTGCTTGTCCGGGCCATTCCTTAACTTGGCACAAATGTCAAGCTCAGTAAGGCGGAGTGTCGCGTGCAAGAACCAGATTCCAAGCTCAAAGGTCAAGGTCAAACTTTGAGGTCAAATGTAAAAAATGAGTTGATTTTTGTAGAACCAGATTGCTAGCTCAAAAGTAAAGGTCAGAATTTTAGGTCAAATATCAAAAATGAGTTGATTTTTGTTGAGCCCGCTTGCGATGAGCTTGACAAAGTTGTCACAGTGGCATGGCTTATTTTCCTTATATGTGACCCGTCGCGCTAAAAGGGACCTTATCGGAATTGTGAAAAGTATCGACCTAGTCCGTCTGCGCAGTCCGCACAGCCTGACTAGGGTCGAAACTTTTCACGTTTAAGTATTTTCTGAATCTAGAATGTTTTCTCTACCTTACAATATTTTCGTTTTCCAAATACGACATCGGATGGACTTCTGCTTGGTCTGGTATATTTCTCGGAATTTGGTTTTATGGACTTAGCATAAGGTCCCTTTTAGCGTGACGGGTCACATATGTATACTCAAATTAATCCATTCTGGTATCTCGTTATAAATACATAGACATGTAATATTTTGTGAACAATAAACTGTCTCACCATGATCCCCATCATTCCAACTTATTTTGTCCCCACTTTTACAACGCCATTGTAATGACAGCTGTAGACATAGGTATGGTCTTCTTTCTTCAAAATGAGCGGGCTCGACATGTTGCCCTTCGGCATCTAGTTTAGTTATGGCCCCTGATTTCACCCAAAAATGCTTGTCCGGCCAACTTCTCCCACAATTACTGTCCGATTTGCTTCATACTTGGCACAGGTGTGCATTAGGACCTGTAGATGTGCAAGACGCACATTTCACGAAAATCGGACCGATACTTTTTGAGTTATGGCCCCTGATTTGACCAAAAAATGCTTGTCCGGATAACTCCTCCTACACTTGTGGACCGATTTAGTTCATACTTGGCACAAGTGTTCATTGTGACCTGTAGATGTGCAAGACTCAAATTTCATGAAAATCGGACCAATACTTTTTGAGTTATGGCCCCTGATTTGACAAAAAAATGCTTGTCCAGATAACTCCTCCTACACTTGTGGACCGATTTAGTTCATACTTGGCACAAGTGTTCATTGTGACCTGTAGATGTGCAAGATGCAAATTTCATAAAAATCGGACCAATACTTTTTGAGTGATGGCCCCTGATTTCACCCAAAAATGCTTGTCCGGCCAACTCCTCCCACAATTAATGTCCGATTTGCTTCATACTCGGCACAGGTGTGCATTAGGACCTGTAGATGTGCAAGACGCAAATTTCACGCAAAACGGACCAATACTTTTTGAGTTATGGCCCCTGATTTCACCCAAAAATGCTTGTCCGGCCAACTCCTCCCACAATTAATGTCCGATTTGCTTCATACTCGGCACAGGTGTGCATTAGGACCTGTAGATGTGCAAGACGCACATTTCACGAAAATCGGACCGATACTTTTTGAGTTATGGCCCCTGATTTGACCAAAAAATGCTTGTCCGGATAACTCCTCCTACACTTGTAAACCCATTTAGTTCATACTTGGCACAAGTGTTCATTGTGACCTGTAGATGTGCAAGACGCAAATTTCACGGAAAACGGACCAATACTTTTTTAGTTATGGCCCCTGATTTCACCCAAAAATGCTTGTCCGGCCAACTTCTCCCACAATTACTGTCCGATTTGCTTCATACTTGGCACAGGTGTGCATTAGGACCTGTAGATGTGCAAGACGCACATTTCACGAAAATCGGACCGATACTTTTTGAGTTATGGCCCCTGATTTGACCAAAAAATGCTTGTCCGGATAACTCCTCCTACACTTGTAAACCGATTTAGTTCATACTTGGCACAAGTGTTCATTGTGACCTGTAGATGTGCAAGACGCAAATTTCACGGAAAACGGACCAATACTTTTTTAGTTATGGCCCCTGATTTCACCCAAAAATGCTTGTCCGGCCAACTTCTCCCACAATTACTGTCCGATTTGCTTCATACTTGGCACAGGTGTGCATTAGGACCTGTAGATGTGCAAGACGCACATTTCATGAAAATCGGACGGATACTTTTTGAGTTATGGCCCCTGATTTGACCAAAAAATGCTTGTCCGGATAACTCCTACACTTGAGGACCGATTTAGTTCATACTTGGCACAAGTGTTCATTGTGACCTGTAGATGTGCAAGACTCAAATTTCATGAAAATCGGACCAATACTTTTTGAGTTATGGCCCCTGATTTGACCCAAAAATGCTTGTCCGGATAACTCCTCCTACACTTGCAGACCGATTTAGTTCATACTTGGCACAAGTGTTCATTGTGACCTGTAGATATGCAAGACGCAAATTTCATGAAAATC
Source organism: Fragum sueziense (assembly GCA_963680895.1). Classification (NCBI taxonomy): domain Eukaryota; kingdom Metazoa; phylum Mollusca; class Bivalvia; order Cardiida; family Cardiidae; genus Fragum; species Fragum sueziense. The sequence continues at coordinate 65,806 of CAVMGG010000013.1, forward strand.
GGACCAATACTTTTTGAGTGATGGCCCCTGATTTCACCCAAAAATGCTTGTCCGGCCAACTCCTCCCACAATTAATGTCCGATTTGCTTCATACTCGGCACAGGTGTGCATTAGGACCTGTAGATGTGCAAGACGCAAATTTCACGCAAAACGGACCAATACTTTTTGAGTTATGGCCCCTGATTTCACCCAAAAATGCTTGTCCGGCCAACTCCTCCCACAATTAATGTCCGATTTGCTTCATACTCGGCACAGGTGTGCATTAGGACCTGTAGATGTGCAAGACGCACATTTCACGAAAATCGGACTGATACTTTTTGAGTTATGGCCCCTGATTTGACCAAAAAATGCTTGTCCGGATAACTCCTCCTACACTTGTAAACCGATTTAGTTCATACTTGGCACAAGTGTTCATTGTGACCTGTAGATGTGCAAGACGCAAATTTCACGGAAAACGGACCAATACTTTTTTAGTTATGGCCCCTGATTTCACCCAAAAATGCTTGTCCGGCCAACTACTCCCACAATTAATGTCCGATTTGCTTCATACTTGGCACAGGTGTGCATTAGGACCTGTAGATGTGCAAGACGCACATTTCACGAAAATCGGACCGATACTTTTTGAGTTATGGCCCCTGATTTGACCAAAAAATGCTTGTCCGGATAACTCCTCCTACACTTGTAAACCGATTTAGTTCATACTTGGCACAAGTGTTCATTGTGACCAGTAGATGTGCAAGACGCAAATTTCACGGAAAACGGACCAATACTTTTTTAGTTATGGCCCCTGATTTCACCCAAAAATGCTTGTCCGGCCAACTTCTCCCACATTTACTGTCCGATTTGCTTCATACTTGGCACAGGTGTGCATTAGGACCTGTAGATGTGCAAGACGCACATTTCACGAAAATCGGACGGACACTTTTTATACGCCGCCGGAGGCGGACGTATATTGGCGTCATCTTCTCCGTCTGTCCGTCCGTCCGTCCATCCGTCCATCTGTCCATCCGTCCGTCCGTACGTACGTACGTCCACTTTTCTTGTCAACGCAACTCCTCCTAAGTTTCTGGCTGGATCTTCTTGAAACTTGGTCAATGTTATCACCTCAATTGGTAGATGTGCATGAAGGAAGGATTTTATGGTTCGTTGATTTTTGCCTGAGTTATGCCCCTTAAAAACTTAGTCTCTGGGGCTTATTGAAATTGCAGCCTTGTCAACGCAACTCCTCCTAAGTTTCTGGCTGGATCTTCTTGAAACTTGGTCAATGTTATCACCTCAATTGGTAGATGTGCATGAAGGAAGGATTTTATGGTTCGTCGATTTTTGCCTGAGTTACGCCCCTTAAAAACTTAGTCTCTGGAGCTTATTGAAATTGCAGGCTTGTCAACGCAACTCCTCCTAAGTTTCTGGCTGGATCTTCTTGAAACTTGGTCAATGTTATCACCTCAATTGGTAGATGTGCATGAAGGAAGGATTTTATGGTTCGTCGATTTTTGCCTGAGTTACGCCCCTTAAAAACTTAGTCTCTGGGGCTTATTGAAATTGCAGGCTTGTCAACACAACTCCTCCTAAGTTTCTGACTGGATCTTAATGAAACTTGGTCAATGTTATCACCTCAATTGATAGATGTGCATGAAGGAAGGATTTTATGGTTCGTTGATTTTTGCATGAGTTATGCCCCTTAAAAACTTAGTCTCTGGGGCTTATTGAAATTGCAGGCTTGTCAACACAACTCCTCCTAAGTTTCTGGCTGGATCTTAATGAAACTTGGTGGATGTTATCACCTCAATTGGTAGATGTGCATGAAGGAAGGATTTCATGGTTCATTGATTTTTGCCAGAATTATGCCCCCTTCAATCTTAGTCTCTGGGGCTTAATGATATTTCAGCCTCGTGAATGCAATTCCTTCCAGGTTTTTCACTGGATATTTATAAAAACCTTTTTGTGAACACAATTTTTTAAAGGTTTTTCAGTGAATATTTATAAATCCTTGTCAATGTCATTTTTTTGTCTCAAGTTTTATAAGTGGTGGCGTATATTGTGACGATGGCACTCTTGTTGAGTTATGGCCCCTGATTTGACCAAAAATGCTTGTCCGGATAACTCCTCCTACACTTGTGGACCGATTTAGTTCATACTTGGCACAAGTGTTCATTGTGACCTGTAGATGTGCAAGACTCAAATTTCATGAAAATCGGACCAATACTTTCTGAGTTATGGCCCCTGATTTGACCAAAAAAATGCTTGTCCGGATAACTCCTCCTACACTTGCAGACCGATTTAGTTCATACTTGGCCCAAGTGTTCATTGTGACCTGTAGATGTGCAAGACGCAAATTTCATGAAAATCGGACCAATACTTTTTGAGTGATGGCCCCTGATTTCACCCAAAAATGCTTGTCCGGCCAACTCCTCCCACAATTAATGTCCGATTTGCTTCATACTCGGCACAGGTGTGCATTAGGACCTGTAGATGTGCAAGACGCAAATTTCACGCAAAACGGACCAATACTTTTTGAGTTATGGCCCCTGATTTCACCCAAAAATGCTTGTCCGGCCAACTCCTCCCACAATTAATGTCCGATTTGCTTCATACTCGGCACAGGTGTGCATTAGGACCTGTAGATGTGCAAGACGCAAATTTCACGGAAAACGGACCAATACTTTTTTAGTTATGGCCCCTGATTTCACCCAAATATGCTTGTCCGGCCAACTTCTCCCACAATTAATGTCCGATTTGCTTCATACTTGGCACAGGTGTGCATTAGGACCTGTAGATGTGCAAGACGCACATTTCACGAAAATCGGACCGATACTTTTTGAGTTATGGCCCCTGATTTGACCAAAAAATGCTTGTCCGGATAACTCCTCCTACACTTGTAAACCGATTTAGTTCATACTTGGCACAAGTGTTCATTGTGACCTGTAGATGTGCAAGACGCAAATTTCACGGAAACCTTCAATCTTAGTCTCTGGGGCTTAATGATATTTCAGCCTCGTGAATGCAATTCCTTCCAGGTTTTTCACTGGATATTTATAAAAACCTTTTTGTGAACACAATTTTTTAAAGGTTTTTCAGTGAATATTTATAAATCCTTGTCAATGTCATTTTTTTGTCTCAAGTTTTATAAGTGGTGGCGTATATTGTGACGATGGCACTCTTGTTGAGTTATGGCCCCTGATTTGACCAAAAAATGCTTGTCCGGATAACTCCTCCTACACTTGTGGACCGATTTAGTTCATACTTGGCACAAGTGTTCATTGTGACCTGTAGATGTGCAAGACTCAAATTTCATGAAAATCGGACCAATACTTTCTGAGTTATGGCCCCTGATTTGACCAAAAAAATGCTTGTCCGGATAACTCCTCCTACACTTGCAGACCGATTTAGTTCATACTTGGCACAAGTGTTCATTGTGACCTGTAGATGTGCAAGACGCACATTTCACGAAAATCGGACCGATACTTTTTGAGTTATGGCCCCTGATTTGACAAAAAATGCTTGTCCGGATAACTCCTCCTACACTTGTGGACCGATTTAGTTCATACTTGGCACAAGTGTTCATTGTGACCTGTAGATGTGCAAGATGCAAATTTCATGAAAATCGGACCAATACTTTTTGAGTGATGGCCCCTGATTTCACCCAAAAATGCTTGTCCGGCCAACTCCTCCCACAATTAATGTCCGATTTGCTTCATACTCGGCACAGGTGTGCATTAGGACCTGTAGATGTGCAAGACTCAAATTTCACGGAAAACGGACCAATACTTTTTTAGTTTAGGCCTCTGATTTCACCCAAAAATGCTTGTCCGGCCAACTTCTCCCACAATTACTGTCCGATTTGCTTCATACTTGGCACAGGTGTGCATTAGGACCTGTAGATGTGCAAGACGCACATTTCACGAAAATCGGACCGATACTTTTTGAGTTATGGCCCCTGATTTGACAAAAAATGCTTGTCCGGATAACTCCTCCTACACTTGTGGACCGATTTAGTTCATACTTGGCACAAGTGTTCATTGTGACCTGTAGATGTGCAAGACTCAAATTTCATGAAAATCGGACCAATACTTTCTGAGTTATGGCCCCTGATTTGACCAAAAAATGCTTGTCCGGATAACTCCTCCTACACTTGCAGACCGATTTAGTTCATACTTCATACAAGACTGTTATCAGTCCCATATCTCAGTTCATACAAGTGTTCATTGTGACCTGTAGTCTACCTACCAATTCTGAAAAAGTGGCTAGAAAACATTTTCGTAGGCATTTTTTGAACTTGGAGTTTTGATGTATTATTTGCAAAGTATAAGGCTTGCCTGATTTGCTTAGACCGGTAGTCGCCTCCAGTCGGCCGTATTAAGGTCACAAAACCAGGTCAAAGGTCATTGGGTGCAAAATTCACATAAGCCCCCTTTAAATGCGCATAACTCTGTCAATTATATGTCTAAATGCACGGAAACGTTTTTAAATGAAAGCCCAATAAATTGTCTTGCATATAAAATATAGTTAATCATACTTTTCTCATTTGCAGATTCATTAATATTTGGCAAAATGCAAAAAGTGGCAAAAAATGTGCAAAATTTGAACGCAGTGTAAATGGAAATCATGCTGCATGTGAAAAATTATTGCGATTTCAATTACACAAACACATTCAAAAATGTCTATAAACCCTTAGCAAACATTTAAAATCGAGTTTGATGGTAAAAAGTCACTATTTGTATATGCAGGTACAGCTCGAAGTCAGCTGGGGTCAAGATTTGTAACGATCATTGCTTTTACACAGTGTACACGGCATTTCAACAGTATTGATGGAACTTAAATGATATCATTTCTTTTGTCTGGATATTGACTCTAAATAGATTATATTAGTATATACCTGCAAAAATAACATTTAAAACAATGACTTTCACGGTGTAAATGTGAAAAAGTGAGTAAGAGTTACCCCACCCACTCAAATAACCTAGGAATTTGGTACAATTTACTTTGGCGACCAAAACATTACAAGTAGGCTAATGTAATGAATAAACATTTAACAATCTAGAACAATTTGTCTTTTGTATCAAAAAGAAAAAAAAAACTCACTTTTTCGGAAATGGTTGACATTGTTTCACGAAGAACACATAGGCCTAATCCGAGTCTTCTCTGATGTAAATACGCTCTTTGATATTTTGATTTTTCGCTATTTACATCAGAGAGCGTTGCTCTTTGAAAACAGCGGAAAGTTCGGTAACGTTACAAGTAACTTGAAGCTTTGTTTTTGTGTATCATATCGAATCACTCGGTAAAACACTGTAGGGTATAGATCAATAAATCATTTTTTGTCATACCTGACCAAAAATTTCATTTCAAATCGGCCTGCTGGATGAGTATAACCTTTGGTTTTGAATGGAAGGTCAAGGTAAACAAAGGCTGCTCAGGTGAGGGTTGTTGCAAAACATTGCCTATTAACCTTTTAGAAATACTTTTTGGTCGTAATTTTTTCAGCAGCCATAACAATAAATGGTTCATTTATCGATATCATCAGGGGTTTTAACGATAGCGTTTAAGATCGAACGGTGAACGATGCGCAACAATTTGTTGCGAACTTCTTGATTTTTTCAAAGAGCAACGCTCTCTGATGTAAATAGCGAAAAATCAAAATATCAAAGAGCGTATTTACATCAGAGAAGACTCGGATTAACATAGGCCTAGGCCTACTACGCCTCTCCACCTATAAATTCTGATGGGTTACTGTACACTAAAAAGCCTCAGATTGGAAAGACTGGATGCATAACTACAATCCATTAGACAAAGAAAAGCTTATTCAATAAATAAAAAAGGTGATTGGCATAGTAACTTGTTACGTTCAGGCCCGTAGGAACAGGGGGCTCGGAGGCTTTGCCCCCCCCCCAAATGGCCAAAAATGCCGATTTTTCCTTAGTGTACGAGAAATTTTAGAGAAAATCAAATTTAGCCCCCCCCCCCAATATTCAGAAACAAGGGCTTCAGCCGTCCCAATATGAAATTGCTTCCTACGGGCCTGACATGTACATGTATGCAGAAGTAGCAAAAATGGCATTTTCTTTTTATTGAAAATTGACTTTTGGTCAAACCAAAAGATATTCTTTGTTTTCATAAGAACTGAAAAAGTAAGTCAATTTCATCGATGCGATATGCCATTAACTTGGACCTTCATATTTTTTGCTTAACTTCAGAGCGTGTTTATAGATTTAAAGAACAGAGTGGGATCAAACACCAAAATTCCAAAATATGCAGGACAGATCTTCAATATTTTAGGCATGTTCCAGCTAAAAGCAGTAGAAAAATGATATAGGCCTATTTTATGAAATCAATACTGTTAATGATGCATTAAAGCAACATCCGGTATTCAATTCTTTCAAGCATTGTGCTATCTTGAAACAGTAGAACCGGGCACAGGGGAGAAAAATATAGAAAGTGATGGATTTTTCTCAATAAGTGTTTTTAACAAAATTAATTTTGATTGCTTGGTCAACATTTAGATTCAAAACAGCTTTAAAGAAGGTGGGCCCAGGACAATTCTTGTACTAGAAAGTCCCACAATTCATTGACCTAGTTTGATAAGATTCGAGTGGCTAGAACCTTTGTTCAATCATCCTTCCATAGGCCTACACATTTCACAAGTGAAAAAAACTTTTAAGGGCAAGCCAGACAATCGTTCTTTTATGACCCAGGCACATCCGATAGCTGTATCCACTATGAACCATTCTTTTAAAAGCAATATAGTCTGTTTCTACGGACAATTGACAGAAAGTACGTTCACAAGAACCATTGGAATTATTTCCAAAATGTGTTGAAGAGCAATTTTCTGTAGCCTATGGCGAGCCCTCTTCTTTTTGCTACCACCAAACACTGGCTAACTAGGTGGGAAAATAGTATTGTATGGAGTTCGAAGAAGTCTAAGTGGAAATAAAAACGTTTTAATACAAATATCTGGGTCTGTCTGTGCGAGGCTCAAAACGTTTTGATCCCTCATTAACACACAACGACAGAATCACGGTACAGATTGGAGACTAGGCTCCCCAACTAGCACCTTCACGGTGCTCTGTGTTATCAGTCCCATATCTCAGTCAGTAACAGTCTATGTACATGTAGAACTTAGTGTGTAGCCTGGGTCTAGTCATCGGTATACGATGTGAAGAATATGATTCAAAGGCATTGGTATATGTAAAATTGTGGTACCTGTGAATAGAGAAAAAGCAAGACATTGTTATACTAGAATCCAGGCTAGGTTGCATGGTGCACAGCATTATCTCGAGAGAATGCACAGAGTTAACTTTAAAGATTTTTGAGATCACGAAACAAAACTGCCATGCGATTCTAGACTTTTATCGTACTCCAACCCTTTCAAAAAAAAGAGGTCTCACTGAAAGCGCTGTCAAATCTGGCAGATAATTAAGGTATTCAACCCGTTATTAGATACCAAACACTTTGTGTAATTTTTCCTCCATCTTCAGCATGTCCCGTTACAGTGCAAGTCAATACCTTGTCAATTACCGTTGCCACTGATGACGCCGAAGATGCATGATATATTTCGCATCTATTGACGTATGAAATATATCATAATAGTTATGCGACGTAAATATTTATCCAAGAATAACTGATATGATCAAGCCTTCATCTTTTTGACCTTCTGAAACAATACCTGTTGTTGAGTCTAGCAGTTAATGGAATAGAAGAGCACGCCCACTTCTTAAGTTCTTTCCCATGGGTGCATTCTCAAAAATACTTGTAATAACGTCTCTGATCCTACGAAAATGCGTCCAGGTTTTTGTGACCTTAAACTTCACAAATGGATGTGTATGCTGAGAATCTCTTGCATCGACGTATGTTAAGATTTCCAAGCAAATGGACTTCGAGTTGTGGTAATAATATAGGATTAAGGTATACTTTTTATATGAAAGAACTCGATTTCTGTACAATTGAAATACAAAAGCCATTTTATTTTACTTTTATTTATTTCGGCATTCACAAATACTGACCAATCAAGTAAACAACAACACGATCCTGTTCGATTTTCTGAATTAAATCGCATGATCTGAGTTATGATGCAAAAAATGACTGAGGTTTTTAACATACGGATTCACTTTTTTCGTATGTTTTATGACAAGGCACAACAATACTCGTATACAAATGAAAGATACACTTTTGATTACAACGAAAATTATAATTGAATGAAGAGTTTTTAGTTATGTCATGTTAGTCAATGCCCAGAGGCTTGTCTGGTATATTGTCGTCAGCATACTAAAAAGCAACCCCAGGTTCATAGATTTTCCTTATTTATGTACAAAGAGCTCCTTTGTGCCAACTCCACAACCCATTAGTTGTTAATTAAAATGGTAAGGATTGTGCAGGATGGATTAGCTGGCGATCGTTGTGTCTTTATATTTTAATATTAACCAGTAACATAATGTAACGTTTTATTAAAGATCGAGTGATTTGCATAATTAGGGACATATACACAATCATATTTAGTTTAATTTCTAAAACAATTTAAAGAGTATTGGTAACAAAATCAGATAGACCCAAAGACTGAATCTCCTGTTGTCTCTAATGGAAGCATGTATATTCCGTTTTTATTCACCTGACAGGGTGTGGCTAAGTAAAGAGGTTATTCGACGAGTTTACTTCTCGGCACCTTGGTTGATAGAAGAGAAAAAACGTGCGGTACGAGCATGAGCACATTTCGAAATTGAAAGAATGTGCAATTGTAAAATGTGTTGTTATGAAACCTCGTAACTACAGCTTGATTAACGTTGTAGTTATAATGTTTTGCAATAATACCGACGATTTACCGTAAACCGAGAAGGCTGTTTCTCCTCTGGCTTAAAGGTAATGAACCGTTTTTAGGCTCCGCCCTGTCTCCCGAATAAAAAAAGAATATACATATCTAAGTATATACATGTATATATACCTGCATGGGCACTTAAGATCTTCTTATCGCGTACCATAATCGCATATCAGAACTGCAGTCAGACTTATGATTGTGATAAAAAAATCCATAGAATGGAATGATCCGTTCCTAATTACATTTTATGTACATGTTCGAATGTTCTCGTAAGGCTACCAGATGTAATCACACATATTGCAATAATGGAATTAAACGCCCGGTTTACAAAGTGAAACTACACCATTAATGAACAAAACATGTTGAAACATAAATACTTACCTTCAATGTCGTATGATCGTATACCTCACGATAAATGACCTGGTAGAGCATCCCAGCCTATTGGCTAGGGCTGCTCTGCCAGGTCTATTATCGCGAGCTATAAGATAGTGAAATGACTACTTTCAGCTGCTGATTATGCTTAATTTCTGTTTTATTTTGAGTCTTTATTTATTTAATTGCACTTTTAATGACTATGTATTCGTCAAAAGAGGCAAAGATTTGACTAAGTGATGTTGATATTTAAGCTATATATAGTTCTAATATTTTTTTATTAGAGCAATGTTTTTGCCCCTAAAATTCTTATTATATTTTAGGAAAATGCATCGAAAGCTATAAAAATTCATGAAAATATTATTTTTAAACAAGAATTTCCAATAAAACATCGTAAAAATATCGTAGAATATCATTTATGTGAAGTTCGTATTGCTACACAAATGTATGTGTTTTTAGGGGTTTTTTTTGGAAAATTTACCCCACCCACTTTTAGCTATGGCTACAGGGTTAAGTCAAAGACTAATTCTGTAAGCAAATATATTTCAGTTAACAACATGTGTCTAGGCAATTTTTAACTATAATGTCATTCATCCAAACATACCGTTTGTATTTTTTAGGATTTTTTTACTTTTCGAAAAAACTTATTTTTGTGATTTTTTGGCCATTTTTTGTTATATTTATCAAAAATTACAAAAACACAAATTCGTAAAGTTGCATATTGATGTTTTAAGTGACAGTACAAATCGTTAGCTTTGTTAAGGTACCAAAATAATTGTTTTAGCTTAATAAATGTGTAAGATATGGGGTATTTTAGGGGCATGTCTGAAAAATGTACCGAATGACCTTTGACCTAGTTTATTTCAACCAATATCGCCTGTTAGAGGCGACTACCGGGCAAGCCGTACGTACCATGCCTTGAAGATATCATTGGGCATGGTAGTCGCCCATGTTCAGAGAATGCCTACGAAAGTCACATTTTTTTACTTTGTAGGCAGACTACTGTAGATGTGCAAGACGCACATTTCACGAAAATCGGACCGATACTTTTTGAGTTATGGCCCCTGATTTGACAAAAAATGCTTGTCCGGATAACTCCTTCTACACTTGTGGACCGATTTACTTCATACTTGGCACAAGTGTTCATTGTGACCTGTAGATGTGCAAGATGCAAATTTCATGAAAATCGGACCAATACTTTTTGAGTGATGACCCTGATTTCATCCAAAAATGCTTGTCCGGCCAACTCCTCCCACAATTAATGTCCGATTTGCTTCATACTCGGCACAGGTGTGCATTAGGACCTGTAGATGTGCAAGACGCAAATTTCACGGAAAACGGACCAATACTTTTTGAGTTATGGCCCCTGATTTCACCCAAAAATGCTTGTCCGGCCAACTCCTCCCACAATTAATGTCCGATTTGCTTCATACTCGGCACAGGTGTGCATTAGGACCTGTAGATGTGCAAGACGCACATTTCACGAAAATCGGACCAATACTTTTTGAGTTATGGCCCCTGATTTGACCAAAAAATGCTTGTCCGGATAACTCCTCCTACACTTGTAAACCGATTTAGTTCATACTTGGCACAAGTGTTCATTGTGACCTGTAGATGTGCAAGACGCAAATTTCACGGAAAACGGACCAATACTTTTTTAGTTATGGCCCCTGATTTCACCCAAAAATGCTTGTCCGGCCAACTTCTCCCACAATTACTGTCCGATTTGCTTCATACTTGGCACAGGTGTGCATTAGGACCTGTAGATGTGCAAGACGCACATTTCACGAAAATCGGACCGATACTTTTTGAGTTATGGCCCCTGATTTGACCAAAAAATGCTTGTCCGGATAACTCCTCCTACACTTGTGGACCGATTTAGTTCGTACTTGGCACAAGTGTTCATTGTGACCTGTAGATGTGCAAGACTCAAATTTCACCGAAATCGGATCAATACTTTTTGAGTTATGGCCCCTGATTTGACCCAAAAATGCTTGTCCGGCCAACTCCTCCTACAGTTACTGTCCGATTTGCTTCATACTTGGCACAGGTGTGCATTAGGACCTGTAGATGTGCAGGACACACATTTCATGAAAATCGGACCATTACTTTTTGAGTTATGGCCCCTGATTTGACCAAGAAATGCTTGTCCGGATAACTCCTCCTACACTTACTGTCCGATTTGCTTCATACTTGGCATAGGTGTGCATTAGGACCTGTAGATGTGCATGACGCAAATTTCACGGAAATCAGACTGATACTTTCTCAGTTATGGCCATTGATTTGACCAAAAAATGCTTGTCCGGACAACTCCTTCTTTAGTTACTGTCCGATTTGCTTCATACTTGGCACAGGTGTGCATTAACTTCTGTAGATGTGCAAGACGCACATTTCACGAAAATCGGACCGACACTTTCTGAGTTATGGCCCCTGATTTGACAAAAATGCTTGTCCGGACAATTCCTCCTACAGTTACTGAACTATTTGCTTCATACTTGGCACAGGTATGCATTAGGACCTGTATATATGCAAGATGCAAAATTCACGGAAATCAGACCGATACTTTTTGAGTAATGGCCCCTGATTGGACCAAATTTAAGAAAATCGGATTTGCAATTTCTGAGTATGGCTCCTGATTCAACAAAAACGCTTGTCCGAACAAAGGTGGTGGCGGGGGTATTTTTATCACCTTCAGTGATAGATTTCTAGTATTTGGCACAGGTGTGCATTAGCACTTTACATGGGCAAGATGCACATTTCATGAAAATCGGACCGATACTTTCTGAGTTATGGCCCCTGATTTGACAAAAATGCTTGTCTGGACAACTCCTCCTGCAGTTACTGTACGATTTGCTTCATACTTGGCACATGTGTGCATTAGGACCTGTATAAATGCAAGATGCATAATTCACGGAAATTGCACCGATACTTTTTTAGTTATGGCCCCTAATTTGACCAAATTTCAAGAAAATCACATTGACAATTTCTGAGTATGGCTCCTGATTAAAAAAAAAACGCTTGTCCGAACAAAGGTGGTGGCGGGGTATTTTTAACACCTTCAGTGATAGATTTCTAGTTTAACCTGGCCTATATCTCATGCAATATTATTGATAGAGCCTTAATATTTCACACATTGATACCTCCTGATAAGACTTTTCATTTTGGACCATGGCCTTTGACCTTGTGACCTTGACCTACCTTGAAAAAACTTAAACCTAGCGTATATTTGAGGCGTTATTAGAGATAGAGCCTTTTTATATCACACATATGCCTACTGCCAAGACCTTTCATTTTGGACCATGACCTTTGACCCCTTGACCTTGGAGTTGACCTGTTTTGTGACAAGACACTGTGTAGGCGAGCTAGGTTTTCCGCGGACAACTCTTGTTAAAATCTCGCCTTTATCTTATGCCCTATTACAGATACAGCATTGATATTATACCTCAGGATACCACTAAACAAGACCTTTCATTTGGGACTTTGACCTTGACCTCGGAGTTTGACCTAGTTTTAAAAAAAACTTTAACTTGGCCTAAGAGTTACACGTGCTATATCTTTTTATCAGCTGATCAGCAAAATTTCGATTTGTCGCCAACGATTTTTTCGTCAACTGATTTTTCAAAGGTCCAGGCCTACATGTTCTGTATCCATGTAGCCTCTTGCGATTTTACTCCTCTGCTTCAAACAATGCTTGAAACGAGTGCCCACGGGTACGAAATTATCGGTACCCGGATACGGATTTTTTACCCGTTACCCGATGATTACATTTGGATTTAAATTTGAATTGATAATTTAGCATTATCTACACAGTCGAAAACTCTTGTTGTCAGGGAGCACATTAGATAGGGAGAAAAGCAGGCCAGTTGACTCGACTGAGTCGACAGCGGCGGATCCAGGATATCTGTGATGGGGGTTCGAATAAAGAAATTGGGCGGTTCGTTCTCCTACTATAGCATAATTGTGACTGAATTTTTGCATGAAAATGAAATAATCTGGCTACAGAAGGGGGTTCGTTTGAACCCCCACCCCCGACCCCCCTCCCAATGGATCCGCCACTGGTCAACTTGTCTGCATGTTCCCGTTGGTGGATTACTCATATACTATAATTTGATTTAGCAACTCAACCCTTGCCCAATCAAGAACGGGTTTGACTTCTCTAGTAGAAATGGCTTGAGAAAATATTGTGACAAAAGTAGAAACTGCTGAT
>CAVMGG010000014.1:0-50171 GCA_963680895.1 Fragum sueziense
CCCCTATTCTGCGCCAAAAAAGGCGAAAATTAAATTGACCAAAACACATTAAACTGTGGTTTTTCTTTTCATTTAACAGTAGGCGTAACATTTACAGACATTGTTTTGTAATTTGAGGGACTCTGGAAAAAGATTTTAGGTGGGGGCCAAGCTACCCAGGCCTGGGTAACTTGGCCCCCACCCCTATTCTGTGCCAAAAAAGGCGAAAAATAATTTGACCAAAACACATTAAACTTTGGTTTTTCTTTTCATTTAACAGTAGGCGTAACATTTACAGACATTGTTTTATACTTTGGGGGACTCTGGAAAAAGATTTAAGGTGGGGGCCAAGCTACCCAGGCCTGGGTAGCTTGGCCCCCGCCCCTATTCTAAGCCAAAAAAGGCAAAAAATTAAATTGACCAAAACACATTAAACTTTGGTTTTTCTTTTCATTTAACAGTAGGCGTAACATTTACAGTCATTGTTTTGTATTTTTTGGGACTCTGGAAAAAAGATTTTAGGTGGGGGCCAAGCTACCCAGGCCTGGGTAGCTTGGCCCCCGCCCCTATTCTGCGCCAAAAAAGGCGAAAAATTAATTTGACCAAAACACATTAAACTTTGGTTTTTCTTTTCATTTAACAGTAGGCGTAACATTTACAGACATTGTTTTGTAATTTGAGGGACTCTGGAAAAAGATTTTAGGTGGGGGCCAAGCTACCCAGGCCTTGGTAGCTTGGCCCCCGCCCCTATTCTGTGCCAAAAAAAGACGAAAAATTAATTTGACCAAAACACATTAAACTTTGGTGTTTCTTTTCATTTAACAGTAGGCGTAACATTTTCATCATTATTTTGTATTTTGGGGGACTCTGGAAAAAGATTTTAGGTGGGGGCCAAGCTACCCAGGCCTGGGTAGCTTGGCCCCCGCCCCTATTCTGCGCCAAAAAAAGGCAAAAAATTGAATTGACCAAAACACAATAAACTTTGGTTTTTCTTTTCATTAAACAGTAGGCGTAACATTTACAGACATTGTTTTGCAATTTGAGGGACTCTGGAAAGAGATTTTAGGTGGGGGCCAAGCTACCCAGGCCTGGGTAGCTTGGCCCCCGCCCCTATTTTGCGCCAAAAAAGGCGAAAAATTAATTTGACCAAAACACATTAAACTTTGGTTTTTCTTTTCATTTAACAGTAGGCGTAACATTTACAGACATTGTTTTGTAATTTGAGGGACTCTGGAGAAAGATTTTAGGTGGGGGCCAAGCTACCCAGGCCTGGGTAGCTTGGCCCCCGCCCCTATTCTGCGCCAAAAAAAGGCGAAAAATTAATTTGACCAAAACACATTAAACTTTGGTGTTTCTTTTCATTTAACAGTAGGCGTAACATTTTCATCATTATTTTGTATTTTGGGGGACTCTGGAAAAAGATTTTAGGTGGGGGCCAAGCTATCCAGGCCTGGGTAGCTTGGCCCCCACCCCTATTTTAAGCCAAAAAAGGCGAAAAATTAAATTGACCAAAACACATTAAACTTTGGTTTTTCTTTTCATTTAACAGTAAGCGTAACATTTACAGACATTGTTTTGTAATTTGAGGGACTCTGGAAAAAGATTTTAGGTGGGGGGTCAAGCTACCCAGGCCTGGGTAGCTTGGCCCCCGCCCCTATTCTAAGCCAAAAATGGCGAAAAATTAATTTGACCAAAACACATTAAACTTTGGTTTTTCTTTTCATTTAACAGTAGGCGTAACATTTACAGACATTGTTGTGTAATTTGAGGGACTCTGGAAAAAGATTTTAGGTGGGGGCCAAGCTACCCAGGCCTGGGTAGCTTGGCCCCCGCCCCTATTCTGCGCCAAAAAAAGGCGAAAAATTAATTTGACCAAAACACATTAAACTTTGGTTTTTCTTTTCATTTAACAGTAGGCGTAACATTTACAGACATTGTTTTGTAATTTGAGGGACTCTGGAAAAAGATTTTAGGTGGGGGCCAAGCTACCCAGGCCTGGGTAGCTTGGCCCCCGCCCCTATTCTGCGCCAAAAAAGGCGAAAAATTAATTTGACCAAAACACATTAAACTTTGGTTTTTCTTTTCATTTAACAGTAGGCGTAACATTTTCATCATTATTTTGTATTTTGGGGGACTCTGGAAAAAGATTTTAGGTGGGGGCCAAGCTACCCAGGCCTGGGTAGCTTGGCCCCCACCCCTATTCTGCGCCAAAAAAGGCGAAAAATTAAATTGACCAAAACACATTAAACTTTGGTTTTTCTTTTCATTTAACAGTAGGCGTAACTTTTACAGACATTGTTTTGTAATTTGAGGGACTCTGGAAAAAGATTTTAGGTGGGGGCCAAGCTACCCAGGCCTGGGTAGCTTGGCCCCCGCCCCTATTTTGCGCCAAAAAAGGCGAAAAATTAATTTGACCAAAACACATTAAACTTTGGTTTTTCTTTTCATTTAACAGTAGACGTAACATTTACAGACATTGTTTGGTAATTTGAGGGACTCTGGAAAAAGATTTTAGGTGGGGGCCAAGCTACCCAGGCCTGGGTAGCTTGGCCCCCGCCCCTATTTTGCGCCAAAAAAGGCGAAAAATTAATTTGACCAAAACACATTAAACTTCGGTTTTTCTTTTCATTTAACAGTAGGCGTAACATTTACAGACATTGTTTTGTTATTTGAGGGACTCTGGAGAAAGATTTTAGGTGGGGGCCAAGCTACCCAGGCCTGGGTAGCTTGGCCCCCGCCCCTATTTTGCGCCAAAAAAGGCGAAAAATTAATTTGACCAAAACACATTAAACTTTGGTTTTTCTTTTCATTTAACAGTAGACGTAACATTTACAGACATTGTTTGGTAATTTGAGGGACTCTGGAAAAAGATTTTAGGTGGGGGCCAAGCTACCCAGGCCTGGGTAGCTTGGCCCCCGCCCCTATTCTAAGCCAAAAAAGGCGAAAAATTAATTTGACCAAAACACATTAAACTTCGGTTTTTCTTTTCATTTAACAGTAGGCGTAACATTTACAGACATTGTTTTGTATTTTAGGGGACTCTGGAGAAAGATTTTAGGTGGGGGCCAAGCTACCCAGGGTGGAGGCTAAGATACCCCGGGGTAGCTTGGCCCCCGGGGGCCAAGCTGCCCGCGGGTAGCTTAGCCCCCGGGGGCCAAGCTGCCCAGGGGCCAAGATAAACTGATACACCGGATCAGCCTACGTATACACGCAGTCTGATCAGGAACAATGTTGTTCTCCATTAGCTTCGTCATGGTTTGTAGTAACCATATTCAGAGTGACATAGATCCAGGTCAGACTGTACCTAGGCACAGCTTGATCTTGAAACATGGATGTCTCAAATGCTATTAGGGACGTTTTTTCCAGATCACGGTCTGAGAAAGAGTGCCATAGTACCAGTGACAATAATAAAGTGACTTTTTTGCTTTAAACTTTTCCCAAACAAGATCTAGTTTTGGCGTCCCCAGTTTGAATAATTTGGGAACATATTGAGAGAAAAGGAGAAAATTGCTAATAATCACAAAATTCTCATTTTTTCTCTAAATGTTCTATAATATAGGCCTTCTATACCACAATAGGCCTAAAATGTTCATATACATTTCCTGCTTTCGACACATGTAACTATAATTATATCATCAGCATTTCCTTCAAAATTGGAATAATCCAAAACAAAAGTCGATATAGATCGAATTTGTGTACAACTATAACACAAGAAAATATTGAGACAAAAGTAGAAAATTCTGGTTGTCATTATTTTTATCTTTCGTCAGATGTTACTCCAAAATAGTATAAGATAGTCCAAGAAAGATTGGCCACAGGAGTTAAACCTATTGCGAGATGGCAAAATTTTGGGATGGTCCAAATCCGAAAGATGTTTCTGGCAATTTCGAGGGGATGAAATTTTCCATTTTTGGTCTTTCTGGCTAGAAAACATTGTTGGAAATGAAGATATTGCTTGTCACAATCAATTTTGTCTTTTTCCGCGATGTTTTACTAAAACATTTGTCTTTAAGGTAGTTCACTCCTAATTAACGAGACATCGGAATTATTCGGGCGACGTCGTAAACATTCGGCGGTGGAGCGTTCCACCGCCGAATGTTTACGACGTGGCCCGAATAGCATCGGATACGGTACACATGTAAACGACGTCGCACGAAAATTTCTGACGACGCGCGAATATCATTAGGGGCTTACTACCTTAAAAAGGTTATAAGTCTTCGTTGTTTGGGATTAGGGTTTAAGCCTGGAAGGCACTGGAGAAGAAGAGACCGTGTTGTCGACCCATCTTGGTGAGCACGCCGGACTGGGGTGACTGCATCGTCTTCTCGTATGAGCCCGGACCTGGCACCCGCTGAAAGAAAATACAAACATGTTTTAGTTTGACAACCTCCCGAACAGATGAGATTAAACTCGATTTAAATGGGGGAAAACTAAACAAACAAACAAACAAACAAACAAAAAATCATAAAAAATCCTACAATTTGACAATTCCCCGAACCACAGAAATTAACCCATTTCCAAACAAGACCTGGCTTTGATGTCCTGTGTATTATAGGCTTGGGAAAACATTGAAACAAAAGAAGAAAATGCCGATTATTGTTGTATGAGTGGATGAATGTTTTATATGAAACAGTCTATATACTTTAATCAGCTAGTATATAAGCCACCTACTCTTATTATTTTTAGGTCATCCATACTCAGTCATTAGACATAGCTTTAGTTTGTTATATTGTTGATGTACATACATGTTTATAATTCATTAGAATATATTCCTGTATACACTATACTTGTGTTGGTACTTTACTTCAATATAAACGAAACATACGACAATTATCAGCATTTTCTCCTTTTGTCATAATATTTTCCTGGTTATATTTTACACAAATCAAATCCATTTTGTCGTCTGCAGCAGCTTTCAAATGGGATTTTCCTGAAATTTTGTCGTTTGGGAAAGGGTTAATGCCGATTCGGATGAAGTGTTGCACATAGACAAAATCTTTGCAAGCCAAAGGTTCTACCCCCAATTTGTTCACTACGAACGTACGTATAAGTAACCAAATGGGGATAGAATCTTTGGATTACGAATAGGACAAAAAAGCCTGTGTTTCTAAATGTAAAGTTTTTCAATACTTGAACACAGAAAGTATCGAAAGAAAAGAAGAAAATGCTGAAAACCAGCATTTTCTTCTCTCTCTTCTCTCCAAGCCTTTTTTGTTTTACATCTTTCTAAACCATTGACACCAGAACAAATTATTGTTTCAGAAAGGATAAATCATGCAAATACCACTGTTGCCTATAACAAAAGCAATACAACAATACAAAACAATAAGCAGGGATAATTCTGGCTGAGATTTATATCTAATTTGTCCAAAACCAGTGAAAAATTATGTAATTTCAGTGAAACTTTTACCAAATACTTTGCTAAATTACATTTTTTCTGTGACATTTTCTCCCATTTAGCCATTCTAAATAAGATTTCTTAAATGAAAAAATGAGCGAATTTCCCTATATATTACAACAAATTGATCCCTGCCTGTATACATCACGGTGTATAATCACGTGACTCAGAATTTCTGATAATCTTCAATATCTTTTTTAATACTTAACCAATTTGAATTCGGTTTGAAGCAGAGAATGTGGGGAAATGCAAGGAATAAGCTGGACGTGTTGGTTTTTTGAAAAATAAAATTTTGGTTTATCTTCAATAACTTTTTTTATCAGTTGATTTTTCAAAAATCAACCACGTCCAACTAATGCGTGACGTCTGTCCACATTCTCTGCTTCAAACCGAATTAAAATCGGTCCAGTATTTACAAAATTATTGAAGATTTTCTGAAAATATTGTATCACGTGATTATCCACCGTGTACATGTAAAATATAATATAATTGCAAACAGTTGCCGCTTTTTCCGCTTTATAGGATATCAGTGCATATCATTTTGTGCATAATTACAGGATATTAAAATTGTTTTATTTTGAAATTTGAGTTCAGTATTTTGACAAAGAGCCATAACATAAGTTATAGACTTTAAACAATGACGCCATAATATACTAGATTATTCCAAGACCCTTTCCTCTCCGAGAGATGAACTGCAAATGATTTCAGAAAGCATCGATAATTGAAACAAGAGTAGTAAAGGAGGGCTTATTAACCCTTTCCCAAACAGCACAATTTTAGGGTGATCCACTTCAAAAACTGCCACAAATGACAAAAGGGCAGTTATTAAGGATACGATTTGCGTAAAATATGGCATAGAAAATATTGGGACAAAAGGAGAAACTGCTGGTTATCAACAGTTTCTTCTTTTGTTTCAATGTTTTCCAAATCCCTTTCTATTAGGGACGTCAAAACCAGGTCTTGTTTTGGAAAGGGTTAAGCCAATGAAAATAAAGAATGGTTTTCTTTATATATGTTAGCGGCAGTAAGCTTAATGCGTAGGCAATAAGCTATTGCCTAATTCACTCTAGGCATTAATCTTGATCTTTGTTGCCTACAAAGGTGTCCAACATATTCCAATAAGAAAGTTTTCGAAATTGCAACCGTGCAAAAGTTATACCAGATGGAAGTAGCACGTATTCTATGTAATGTTTTCTAAATTCCAAATTCAAAGGTTAAACAGGTTACAAAATTATCATTATCACTCTATAAAATGTGTCATAAAATGGAAAGCATTGGCATCATCAGCATTTTCTCCATTTTTTCTCGATGCTTTTTAAAGCTGTCCTAAGATTGAATGTCAAATACATTGCTTCTTTGAATGGATCTACTGACTTACTTGTTATGAACACGCAACAAGTCCCATTTTTAATTACATGCACTAGTACTAAGTCTTTCTAGACATATGCACCATGTATTATATTAGCTATTTTGTCATTATCTAAATCTAAAACTATGTTAAAATTTAGAGATTACGTTAATATATAGACGTAACGTCAAAAGTTGCGGACCAAGCCAAAATTGGCTATGCACTTCTGTTTAAAACCGCATATTTGTTATTTTTATTTGAGAAACACACATGTATTTGGTATCATATAAAAGATATTGAATTGTAATTTATCAATATATGTCGAATTTCAACATTGTTTGAATAAAGACAATTTGATAATCAAAATAAATAAACTCTGACGCAGAAAATGACGTCGTCACGTGTAACAGAAATTACCAAACAAACTCGCGAGAACCCCAATAGAATAAAAAGTAAGACTTTTTAAAGCGCACAAACTTTGACAAATTACGTCAGTGATGTCACAGAAGATATTGCGTAAATCTTACGGCAGTTGGATGGTGTAAACAAACTATGGAGGAATGGAAAGAAAGAGATAAGTAGCGTCACGCTGTTAAAAAAACGTCATTTTTTCGGTATGTCTAATTTTTAAATCTAATTTATTTTTCCAATAGCGATTAGAAATCAATATAAAAAAATTTGGGACATACATCTGAGCTCTAGTTTTTGTAGTTAATTTTTTGTCTTGATTGGAGTTGAAGAAAATCATTATTTTATTGTGTTTGTAGCGTCTTAAAAATGTCACATTTTTACTAAAACGGTCCCAAATGCAAGGGTGATGTTTCATATATAGCTTTTTTTTTCTAAGAAAATCAAAATATTTTGAATTTGAATTGATTTTCGACATACATCTCGGATAAAATTTGAAAAAATAAATGCATTTGTCAATATCTCTTCAACTAGCGAAGATATAGAGTGTGATGTAGCGTCTTAAAAATGTCACAAAAACGCGTTTTTGACGATTTGACGTCATGTTGATTTTTTTCGGTATGTCTAATTTTTAAATCTAATTTATTTTTCCAAAAGCGATTAGAAATCAATATAAAAAAATTTGGGACATAAATCTGAGCTCTAGTTTTTGTAGTTAATTTTTTGTCCTGATTGGAGTTGAAGAAAATCCATATTTTATTGTGTTTGTAGCGTCTTAAAAATGTCACATTTTCACTAAAACGGTCCCAAATGCAAGGGTGATTTTTTTCATATATAGCTTTTTTTCTAAGAAAAACAAAATATTTTGAATTTGAATTGATTTTCGACATACATCTCGGATAAAATTTGAAAAAATAAATGCATTTGTCAATATCTCTTCAACTAGCGAAGATATAGAGTGTGATGTAGCGTCTTAAAAATGTCACAAAAACGCGTTTTTGACGATTTGACGTCATGTTGATTTGTGGAGAACTATTCATGGCGTTTTACGATCATGTATCGATGCTCTAGATCCACTTGTTTTATGGTTGTTTTTTTGACTATCTTGCTATTTGTGGTCTACGCAACTTAATGGGGAATGCTCCAGTTTTTCGGAACACTCGGTCTTTTCTGTAATAAATTAAATGTTTCGCACCAATATGTTTCGCTACCATATTTTCAATAATATAACACATCATTACAATTTACCATTTTCGACAGTAAAAGTGTATTTATTATGCGAAACCGATTTCCTAAAGATGGAAATCGATTACTTAGAGCAAGACAGTTGTAAGTGTGTAAGCAGTTACCACTGTTTTGCGCCATTTTATTCATGTGTAGCTAATAAAAATTGCTGTAACTCACTAATAAGTGCGCTGACCTATACATTTTCTTTTTGAATTATTACCAGGACATGTTGCTTAATACAATGAGTGAGTTTTATCAAATTCTATTATGTACAACTTGAAATATTTCCAAGAATATGCAAATTTTGACATAAAACACTCCAGCTTCTTTGATCTAACCGAACACGTGATCATGCTGTTTTATACATTTACGCGTTTATAATAGCACATATTTTGGGTTTTCTGTTCTTATTAAATGTCAGACGATACTTTAAATCCGTTTTCGGGACTAAACGATGAATATACAGCATTTTATTAGCATTTTAGTGACCTTGGACAGGTGCAAGAAATTGTGCATTTTTTTGATGTAGGGGTATGTGATACGAATGCCTATAAAATTCAAACAAGATCGCTGACCATACATTTTTATTTTATTTTTGAATTGGTAATAACATGTAATTTCATCATACAAAATATAAATAAATTCTATTATTGGGAAAAAAAATAGGAAACTGGAGCATTCCCCCTTAAGGTTAAAATTTGAGACCCGTAACAGAAAAAAGAAAGAAAAGCATTGACCAAGGCATAAGAAAACGTTGAGATAATAGAAGACATTTTTTTAAGTAAAGCATTTCATTGATTTCATCTAATATGTTGCAGCATTTAGTCTCGGAGTTTCATTTTTCCTACATAATTATAATGCATTTGTTGTAGACCCCATTTAAAAGAATATTCTATCTTTTGTCTGCTAACGAGTAAACTTGAAGACGATTATTTAGTAAGTATTTTCACATTTTTTTTTATTTCTATTTGTTTATTTATTTTTATTTTTTTTACATTTGCGCAAGTAGAAATATCTTAATAACAAAAATATGCATACTTGACAAGTTATATTTAGCGTATGAAACGGTTCCATTTCTCCTACAGGTGTAAAATATTCACTTTCAATATTCATTAGAGCTTGATTTTTCAATACTTACGAAATAATTCTGTTGTTTATTTATTGATAGTTGAGATTATTAATTTTGTACGGTGCTATTTTCATGTATGCATGTATTGGTATTATTGTGAAAATGTTTTCTTTTGGCCAACATTGAAAATTTGTCATTTCTCATGTTTTGGGGAAAGTTATAACTTTCTTTACACCTTCGCATAACGTTAACGTCGGAAAACGGTCGATATGCGTGTTACAACGTTGGTCCGCAACTTTTGACGTTACGTCATAATGTTAAATAGCAACTACATATGATACTTGCCATGCGTTGCTGCAAATAAATAGCATTAGTTAAAGGCTAATGAATGTGCAATAATCAATACATAAGAACTAAAATACAAGTACATGTACATAAAATTTCGTACTAATTAACACATCTATGAAAGAGAAAAAACAATTGCGAATTTTGATTGATAAAATGGTTCAGGTTGCCATCTGAAAGAAAAGGCATGACTGCAACCTTGCAGGTAATTTAGGCTCTAGAAAAAACGTCGTGCAAGTCCTAGCCAGCGAAGTTGTGCGGTGCGTAGCATTGTATCGGCTCAAAAAACAGGAACACAGTGCACAGATACAAAGTCACATCGATAACCAGCTATCCATAATCACAAACATGAAAAGGGATAGCTAAGCATGATGACTTGGAAGAAGACAAAAATAACTTGAAGCTTTGCTGGCCCAAAACGGTATACTCCTTGCAGGTTGACCAAATATTACATGGGTATGTTTTGACTTGTATGCATTCTCGCTTGATTAGTAGAGGTCTCTTCGATATTTCAATGTATTTCGATACAAAAAGTGATGTCCTTATCGAAATAAATAATTAGGCGGTCAACGATTAGATTAATTTCGTTTTTATAAAATACATACTCCTAAATTACTTTTGTGTTTTTGTCACTTTAGTCTAAAAATCTATAAATCATAATTCTAAGCGTTATATTTATACTCACGTCTTGTTAAATTCGCTGAATTTTAAACAATTATAGAGGTTAAAAGACTAATACAACAACTTTTGACAGGGTAGTAGGTCTATACTTGGCTTGCAGAATTGGACGCAAAGGAAAAAAACTAAAATAATAGTCACCCATATGCAATGATAAAGACATCAGAGAGCTAAGTATTACTGATTTCATTTGACGCGGTATTACATGTTCATATTTTGCAAATACATGTAGTCTAACATAGGCCTACACAAAGAGACTAAGATTATAATACACAGATATAAAAGCAATGTGAAAAAGAATGACTTTACTAATCTTAGGAAAAATCTCAATGAACTTGAAGAAAAAAATCTCTAATTCATAGTTATTCGTTGATTGGAAAGGATGGTCGATCTTGAAAAAAATATCAGGCGATCCGAAGCTGACAAGCTTTTTTTTCAGATTCGTGTAATTGTATGCGTGATAAGCTTGTGAAACTAATTTTCATGATTTGGCAGTGTAAGCAAAAGCAATAATTCAGATCTTTGTGAATGCTGTCTGTAAAAGCAGAAATATACCGACAAGAATATTAACATGGCATATTGTATAAGATAAAGCATTATTTACCGTATGTGAGCTGGAGAATCGCGGTGTTTTCGATTTGAAGCTGGACGAAATAGCCTTCTGTTTTATCCCTATCATGTAGGATTCGTAGTTACCAGGAGCCGGGCCATCTTTCTGCAATGAATGAACGTGCAGATGAATGAGCCAGCATCTGGAAAAAGGGCCCTTATAGCATTTTAGAAAACTGAGTTTCTAGACTAGACTGTGGCCAAATACAGTCCAATAGGGACCCATGATGCTATATTTAAGTTACTATATGTCAAGAAAAAGCTAACAGAGAACAACATGAATCCTGATCAGACTGTGCGTATGCACAGGCTGATTGGGATTCATGTGGTTCTCAAGTGCGTTAAAGGACCCTTTTCCAGATCTTGCCTCAAATATTTCAGTTCAGTTAGATTGGGAAGGATTCTACCATTAGAAAAGACAATGGTATTGAGTATTAGGGAAACTGTTTCGTCTGTGACCATTTTATAAATTAAAAATGTATGTAAATATCCTAAAAGGTCTGGTCACATACGATTTCGCGTCCATATCGCGTCCAAAGCACACCCAAAATTATACTGCAGGGCCCTATATTTAGACGTGCTCCGGGCGTGATGTGGACGTGGAATGGTGCATGTGACCAGGCACGGTAAACAGTGTTAACAACCGGCATACGCAACCCTCTTTCCTAAAATGTACTGTTTTTCTTTAAACCATTACCACATATTGACTATTTTTGACTCCCTAAACGATAAAGGATTTGGAAAACATTGTGGTAAATGAGGAATTGTTTATGACAAGCAATTTCTTCATTTCCCACAAAGTTTTCTACCCAAAAAGACCACAAAATGTTAAATTCATCGACTCGAATTTGTCGTTTGCAGATCTTTGAATTTAAAAAAATCTCAATTTTTTTTCGTTTGGAAAAGGGTTAAAGCAAACCACTTACAGGTTTAAACTGGATGGTAGGAAATCGTCTTGACTGGGATTTGAACACACCGTGTCTGAAATAGAAGTAACGCAAATAATATATCCGTGTAATGCATTCTAATTCGTTTCCCCTCAAAGGGGCGTCAAATTACCCTTTGATACAATAAGTATTTCCATGGCAAATCTTTTAAAAGCAATTGATAAAAAGCTTACGATCAAAATGCCAAATTTTGTTTGCTGTCCATTTTTTATTTATCAACGATCCACCAGAACCAACATAATCCCTGATATATAGACATTCTCTGCTTAAAAACAAATTGCAAATCGATCACGTATTAAAAGATTTACTGAAGATTTCCTGTGATTGATGTTGTTGTGTCACGTGATTAAGCCAATGCCTCTTTGTCTTCAAGGGTGTCTAACAAAACATGCCAAAAGTCGTCAAAACAAAGGTTTATTCAAATCAAGATTCTAATGACATTAAAGAAATGAAAGTAAATATTATTAGGGAATCCGGTCTTATTTATTCTTTAGAAAATTATAAAAAAAAACATTATCTTACTTTGAAGCTTGTCGCTCGGCTGTCATAGACATGTGTTTTTCTACACCATAGGCTTGGGGAGATACATTAATGTCCTGAAATGAAGACAATCGATCAAACGACTAAGGTAATTCACCCCTAATGAGATTCGCACGACGTCGGAACTATTGGGGCTTAGTCGAAACTTTCCACCGCTGAATGTTTACGACCGCACCCAAATAGGTTCAGATACGTAACGAAGCCGCCACTCGGAAAAACAAAACAAAAAAAAAAAAAAAAAAAAAAAAAAAAAAAAAACAAAAAAAAAAAAAAAAAAAACAAAAAAAAAAAAAAAAAAAACAAGAATTGTCCGCGGACAATAAAGTTCGTCCTAACGAGAGCTTGTCACAAAGAAAAGTCATTTTCTAGCTCAAGGTAAAAGTTCATGGTCCAAAATGGAAATCCTTGGCAGGAGGTATCAATGTGTATAAGATAACGGCCAAATTAAAGGTTTTGAAAAGTAGGTCAAACTCCAAGGTCATGGTCAAATGTGAATGGTGTTGGTAGGAGGTATCCATGTGTAAAATATCAAGCCTGTATGTGTTAAAGGACATGAGATATAGGCCAGGTTAAAGTTTTTTAAAAGTAGGTCAACTCAAACATCAAGGTCACAAGGTCATGGGTAAATGTGAACCGTGTTGGTAGGAGCTGTCAATGTAAGAAATATCAAGGCTGTATGTGTAATAGGATATGAGATATTAGCCAGGTTAAAATTTTTATTTAAAGTAGGTCAAATTCCAAGGTCAAGGTCACAAGGTCCAAGATCATGGTCAAATGTGAACGGTGTTGGTAGGAGGTGTCCATGTACGAAATATCAAGCCATGATAGGACATGAGATATAGGCCATGTTAAAAATTTTAAAAGTAGGTCAAACCCCAAGGTCAAAGTCACAAGGTCAAATGTGAACCGTGTTGGTAGGAGGTGTCAATGTGTGAAATATCAAGGCTGTATATCGTCGGTGTAAATGCAAAACTTCGTATGTCGATTCTTGCAATTTTCAAAGTACAAACTTGTGTGCCCAGTTACAGACAATTCTTGCAGGTTTTGAGATTTTTTTTACTGATCAGTATTGATGACAAATTATTTGTGAACAATATGTCCAAATTTCAAGTAAAACATTTCAGTTTGGGAAAAGGTATTTCCCGTTTTTCTCTCCCCTTTGAAATTTTCCATAAACGAGACTCTTTTTGACTCCCCACAAGAAACTGGCTATGGAAAACATTGTGGAAAATGAAGAAATTGCTTGTGACAAGCAATTTCTTCATTTTACACAATATTTACCATACAAAAATACCCAAAAATGAAAAATTGCATTCGCTTCAATTGTCGTCTGCAGGATCTTTGAATTTAGACCACCGTAAAATTTTGTCGTTTGGTAAAGGGTTAAAACTTACCTTATCTTTTTTACCAAAATTTAGAATATCATGTTTATCTCTCTGACCAGTTCTAAAGTTGTATGTGGCAGGGCTCTTCTCTAAACTGAAAAGAAACGAGAAAATGAAAGTCGATATAAATGTGTCACAATGATAGATAATAGACCATATAAATATGGGGCCTATCAGTTGTAGATACAAACTGAGAGTTGTATGTAAATAACCTAACCCGTAGATACGTTATCCATAAAATTGCATCATATATAATAGACAAATGAAATTTCTTCTATTGAGGATCGGTTTTTGCTATGTATTGATGTGTATGATAGGGATAGCTAGGCGTTGTGTCGTAATCTCGGGTTATGGAGTCAGTGCTTGTTGTGATTAGTTCTGTACCTATATCTTTCATATAAAAGTCAATATAAATATGGTCATCTACTACATCATTACAAATACTCTGCCAACAAAAAAGAAAAATCTCGATGCCCCTGTCACCAATAATAGATATTCTAGTCTCACTGTTTATTCCTTCACATGCACTTCAAATACCCGACGCTGAAGCCTTCTTTGTATTGTTCAGACAAAAGTTTCAGTATAAATGTTTGATGGCCAAATCCTTTGTTTGTACAAATATCTTAAAAATGGACGGAATGGATGCCATTTATGATTTATATTTACTCGTTTGCTATTTTTGTCAAATATTTTGGTCAGTTTCAGAGTATAGTAAAAGCGCTGCTATCGGTTAATTTTAAAGCTACTATTTCCTAGATTTGGACCCAAAAATTGTCAAATACAAACGAAATGTACACGTTTTAAGCTTTATATGACCTGATTAAATGATTACGACAAACTATTGAAGCAACGACTAATTTTTTCGCAATTTGATACCAAATTCATGAAGCGATGTCGAAAGTAGGTCAAAACAGTAGGACATGCGACTTTCTTAAATGACGTCACAACATACATGATGACGTCATATTGAAATTCAAGTATGAATCTCGTTTGAATCATGGTCCGCGCTGTATGCGCATGCGCAACAATTTAAAAATAATTCTAACCCCATCTGAGACGGGGTTGAATTTAGGTTTGGATTCTCCCTAAATTCAGCTATCTGTCTTGTAATTTCGGCTCATTCTCTGTCTGAATCGCATATTATTAACCATCCCGAGGTGGTCAACACAAAAGTTTTGCATATTTTTTCAAAAAATTTCATTTTTTGCAATTAGACCATCTGTTACCGTCGCCCTTTAAAGGTAGAGCATCTTTAAAAACCTTTGGTCGCCCGATTAGAAATATCTCTACCAAACTTGAGTTTCAATAAATAGAAGTCGCCTGTAGACTTTACTAGAAACTCCACCACAAATTATATTTTTTGAAATGAATATGTTATTATGATATGATCTAACATCGCACTCTAACGTTGACTGAAATTACAATGCTTGAAAAAATGACGATTTCTTTTTATCCTCGACCAGTCAATATAAAGATTTGATTACACATTTGTTTAAACAATGCATAATTTCTATCATTTGAAAGAACGTAAGGGAAAAAGAAGACCAATGCTAAAACTCATCTTTTTCTCTAACTTTTTTTTACATTTTCTGTTTCATTAACAGCTATTTAGTTGTTAGCAGATAATACTAAATATTATTCAGTATATGGAAGCATGACTCACGTATATAAGAAGTCTTTATGATCGTATGCTCCAGGTAGAAGCACCGCACCTTTCCCGTGAGGATGAGCATCTATCTTTCGTCCGTCTGATTTAAATCTGTATGTGTGTGGTCGTTTACCGAGGTCGTACAAGAAACCTGTCGCTTCTACATCGTACGAGCCGGGAATGGGAGTTTCCTGAAGAGACATAAAAAATAATAAGCATGACCAAAATAATTTAGCCGGTACATGTAACATGTCTATCAATCCAGGGGTTCGAATCCAAGTTCGGCCAATATCATTGCTATTCTGACATTTGACAAAAGATCATTTGTCCCGCATCCAAAAATTCAATTGTTACAGTTAGGATCGGATGTTGTGTAAGTACTGGTGCAAGAAATGCCAAGACCGCATGGATGGGTACACAAACCGCTGCATTATGACTGGTAAACTGTTGATGTGGCATTAAACCCAATCTGATCGAATTTGGTCTTACGAACTGGTGTGAGCAGATTGGTTATAAATGAGTTTAAGGATTAGAATTAGTTTCCGCTTAACCCTTTCCCAAACAAGACCTGCTTTTGACGTCCCTAGTAGAAAGGCTTGGGAAAACATTGAAGCAAAAGAAGAAACTGCTGATAACCAGCAGTTTCTCCTTTTGTCTCAATCTTTTCTTTGTCATATTTCACACAAATTGTATTTTAATAATATCCATTTTGTCATTTGTCGTAGTTTTTGAAGTGGATCACCCTAAATGTTTATTGTTCGGGAAAGGGTTAAGGTACTACCGATGAATGTAACTTCTATTAATAAGCATAATTATCACTTTACGGGGAGCATTTTTGGAATTTAATTTAAGTATACTTTTCTTTCAAAAACAATAACAACGCACTTACCCTAATATAAGTTCTCCACCAGCCTTCTCGACCAGATAATTCATTTTCGTATTCTTCACTGAGTGCTTTACGGTCCTGTAACAAAATACGTGGAAATGCACATGAGTTTTAGATAAAAGGGTCATGTTTGGAATTTGAGACCAATATGGATCCAGATCAGCCTGTGTATACACGAAGTCTGATCAAAATCCATGTTGTTATCCACCTACCCTTCGGACAAGACAACTCTTTCAGAGATTACGACACAATTTCTCGTAAATATTCTATAATATGACACGGACAGGGAACGAAATTACTATGCTTCTTCGCTTAGCGATTCCTGGCTAGCAAAGAAAAGGGGTATATGAAAACTATATGGTTTTGACGCTAATAGTCTATAGGGTTCTTGAAAACATTGAGACTAAAGAAGAAATTTCTGATAATCAATATTTTCTCTCTTAGCATTAATATTTGCTGCACTTTGTAGAGTTCGGTACACAAATAATTTCCTTGTCATCATTTTGTCGTCTCTTGTGATTTCAATTGATACATCCTAATATTTTGTCTTTTGGAAACGACATTTTCAAACGACAGAATTTTCGGTAGGTCCAATTCAAAGATGTTGTAGACGACAATTGGTCATTTTGTAAATAGAAAACATTGTTTGGAATTAAGAAATTACTTGTCATGTTGTTCTCTACAAGCCTTCACAAGCAATTTCTTCATTTTCCACGATGTTTTCCAAAGCAATTATCTGGTGGGGAGTCAAAAGGAGTTCCTGTGTGGTAATGGGTTAAAGAAAATAGTCTATCAGATTCATTGATCGTATCTCTAAATCGTTTCTATTATCCCTATGTTTTAAATATTTAATGCAACAAACTGTTAGAAAATGAATTACAAAGTCTTATCTGTATTGGTTAACCTAAACTATCCAGTTAGCGCGTCATTTCCCAAACGTTATAATATACCCTTAGATATACCCTTAGATAAGCCCCGAAAACAAGACCTGGCCCCGGTTTCTCTTCGAATACCATTAAACGTTGGAGAGTATTCCATTGAAGATGAGCATGTACTCATGAGAAGTAGGCCTACTTAAATTTGCTTTCGAGAAACCGGGGCCTGGTTTGCCGTATCTAATAGAGAAAGCTTTGGGAATCAATGAGGGAAAAAAGAAATGCTGATGTACAATATTTTCTCCCTTTTCCTCATTACTGTCCATGTTAAGCCGCTGAAATACCCCGCTTTCTGAATATTTCTGTTGCTTTCAGCAGCATAGAATCAACAAGAAGACTAGCTTTCATGTAAAGGCATACTTTTATATACTGCCAACTTGCATGATTTATATTTAACATAAGTTTTTTTTTCGAAAAAAGTACATAAATGCATTAATCCGGTTAAGACCTCTAAATGGCTCCACATAAATTATATTGGTATATAAATAAAAGATTTGCATATTCATTTAACACATGTTTTAATACGGATTTATCCTTCTAACCCTTTGCAACTTTTCATTCATATGGTAAGGTATTTGGATTTAGGAATTTTAACAAATCATGCAAATTATTTCTATGTAATATAATAATTACATGTAGATCTATGTTCTTTTTCTTGTAAAAATATGTATGTATACACAAGGCTGAGTAGCTGCATTTTTCTTTTGAACGAACGGATGTTGTCACAAGAACATTTGGTTCCATAATTGTACCCTTTACTTGGTAGTTTTCTAATTCATGATCAGCGATTCCTCATCTTCCCAAAATGCTTCTATTACATCCGATTAAAATTTATTTTTTCATCTTACCACACATTTCTATTTGCAAGCAATAATTTTCAGCCCTGGAAAAGAGGTAATCGGCTTAATCTGGCTTTGCTTTAAAAAAGTTTAAATGTTAAATTGATCCGCACGTTCCATATCGGTTTGTGTAAATAAATTTAAAGTTTTTTGTCGATACTTCGCGCTTGAATGAGCTAATAAATAAATAAGAACGAACAATGGACTCTTTTATTCTGTCAATCTATTTTTGACAATGGGTCTGAGAGAGCTATGAATTTATAATGCTTTTGTGAACCAGTCCATATCTCTTATGGAGTCATTTCACTCTTTCCAAACTATAAAAGTAGATAATTAAATTTCGAAATCCGCTGAAGACTACAAAATTAATAATATTAAAAGTAGCACATTTGTATGTTATAGTATAGGAAATATTAAGACAAAAGAAGAAATATTGGGTATCTGCATTTCCTAGTCTGTTACAATGATTCTTCCCAGCCCTTTCTTTTAGAGACGTCAAAATCCATCCCAAAACAACATGTTGACGACCTAAAACAGAATAAGCGAGGTCAGATATTAACAAAAAGAAGAAAATAAATCCAACTTCGTTTGTTATGTAAGCTTAGACATTACTTTCTGCAGCAGTTCTCTGATATTTGTACCTCCTTTGAATTTCGACTACTTTACATTTTTGGTCGGGTTGTGTAGCTTTTAGCACAGAACAGAACAGAACAGAAATTTTATTACTTGACAAGTACATAAAGTACATAGCCATACAGAAATGCATAAACAAAAACATAGCAAACGACCGATTTTATAAAGACGACAAAGTTAATCTGGGATGTGTGTTGCTGTGCTGTTTTGGGCAAGACTAAAACCTCTTTCAGAAACAAGAAATGTATTTGGGGTGTATAGAATAAAATTAGGAAAAAACGCGAAATCAAGAGAAGGAAATTAATGCTGAAATCCATCTTTTGGATACCATTTAAGGTCTAATACCCGTAATGTGGCCACTTTTAGATTAATAAAACATCGGATTTTTTCGAGCGTCGTCGTTACGTATCCGAACCTATTCCGAATAGTATTCGGACGCAGACGTAAACATTTGGCGGTGAAAGGTCTACCGCCGAATGTTTTCGACTTCGTCCGAATAATTTCGACGTCACGCGAATCTCGTTCGGGGTATTCTACCTTAAGAACGATGTCAGATTTCCTCTTCGACAAAATAATTCGTCCAATATATTAAGTTCGAGACATTCTGTTTAACCCATTACCACATAGTGACTCTTTTTGACTCCACTCAAGACAATAGCTTTGGAAAGCATTGTGGAAAATGAAGAAATTGCTTGTGACTAGCAATTTCTTCATTTCCCTCAATGTTTTCCATCCAAAAAGACCTAAAAATTAAGAATTCCATGTACTTGAAACTGTCGTCTGCGGGATCTTTCAATTTGGACCGCCCTAAAATTTTGTCGTTTGGTAATGTGTTAAATAGCACCTACCTCCCATGGGTGCCTGTGGGCCTTTTCCAACCTGTCCGACTTTAGTCTGGAAGGCAGTGGGAAAATATTTGACTTAGATCGGCCTCCCAGACTAGGCGTGCTCGTGATCGCTGTGGCAGTGGTCTTCATGGTTAATTGTCCTAGCTAAATATACACTGATAATAAAAATCCTTCGAAATTATCTCCAAATTATCCCAAATTTATCCCAAATTATTCCAAAATCACTGTCTACGGAATCATTACATGATCACTGTGTGGTTAATTGGTTAATGTCCGATTATTTTTTCCGTATTATTATCCGCTTATTATCATGAAAACTTCATTAAAACGTGTATTTAAAAGTTCAGATTGGTACATAAAGAAAAACATAACTCTTTATAAATAGGAGCTTTAATCTTAAACCCTTAACACGTAAGAGAATGTTTGGCTATATGGCCTAATCCGTCAAACACAACGATGAAACTGTCAAACTTGGGCTTAGAGGCCTACGTCGGATTGACTGCGCTTTTCAAACAATCTGGTCTGGACTTAAAATGTTCATCTCATTCCAATATTGTCAACAAATGTACACAGGAACAATTCTATCTATTTATTATGTATGGGTTATTTAAGTGCGCCATAAAGAGTTAAGTGTTCGATTACTATTGGTATTGATTAACGTTACCGCGTCCCTGACAACCGGTGTATGTGCGCCGGGAGCCGCAGAATAAACTTCGAATTATTTTTAACAGTGGTGTCTGCGACATTTTTAACAGTTTTTATTTTTCCTGTTTTGCAACACTCGTCGCATTTTGTCAAACATCAAACAAAATATAGTCTGTTACGTTAAAGAACGCCTTTAACTATAGCTTTTTCAAACTGAAGTTACGACATTTTCGAACGTAATCAACGATATATTATGCAATGTTTATAAAACCTAAAAACGTTGCAATTTCATACTGGTATTTGAAGACAAAATAATTGTTATTACTACAAAAGAAGTGATATGGCTGAGAAAATGTTAATGAAAAAGGAGAAATTTCTTATATACTGCCATTCGTTTGAGTCTCTTTTTTTTTTATTTAGCTCACCTGAGCACGAAGTGCTCAAGGTGAGGTATTGTGATCTATCAATGTCCGGCGTCCGTCTGTCCGTCTGTCCGTCTGTCCGTCACGGCGTCAATAATTTCTTTAAACGACATCTCCTCCTAATCTACTCGGTCAAAATCAACCAAACTTGGCAGAAATGTTCCTTGGGTGGTCCCTTATAAAAATTGCTAAAAGAATTGAAATTTATGAAAAACTCTGGTTGCCATGGCATCGGAAAATGGGAAATTTCACAAAAGCTCAACAATTTCTTTAACCCTTTCCCAAACGACAAAATTTTAGGGTCATCCAATTTGAAAGCTGCTGCAGACGACAAAAATGATGATAATAAAGATAGAATTCAGGAGTGATAGAGTCAGGAAAATATTGAGACAAAAGGAGAAACTGCTGGTTATCAGCAGTTTCTTCTTTTGCCTCAATGTTTTCCCAAGCCTATTCAATAAGGTACGTCAAAACCAGGTCTTGTTTGGGAAAGGGTTAAACGACATCTCCTCCTTAACTTCTGGGTCAAAATCAACCAAACTTGGCAGAAATGTTCCTTGGGTGGTCCCTTATAAAAATTGCTAAATGAATTGGAATCCCTGAAAAACTCTGGTTGCTGTGGCATCAGAAAATGGGAAATTTCACAAAAGCTCAACAATTTCTTTAAACCACATCTCGTCCTTAACTTCTGGGTCAAAATCAACCAAATTTAGAAATGTTCCTTGGGTAGTCCCTTATAAAAATTGCTAAAAGAATTGAAGTCCATGAAAAACTCTGGTTGCCGTGGCATCGGAAAATGGGAAATTTCACAAAAATTCAACTATTTCTTTAAACGACATCTCCTCCTTAACTTCTGGGTTAAAATCAACCAAACTTGGCAGAAATGTTCCTTAGGTGGTCCCTTATAGAAATTGCTAAAAGAATTGAAATCCATGAAAAACTCTGGTTGCCGTGGCATCGGAAAATGGGAAATTTAACAAAAGCTCAACAACTTCTTTAAACGACATCTCCTCCTTAACTTCTGGGTCAAAATCAACCAAACATGGCAGAGATGTTCCTTGGGTGGTCCCTTATAAAATTTACTAAAAGAATTGAAATCCATGGAAAACTATGGTTGCCGTGGCATCGGAAAATGGGA
This sequence comes from Fragum sueziense, assembly GCA_963680895.1. Taxonomy (NCBI): domain Eukaryota; kingdom Metazoa; phylum Mollusca; class Bivalvia; order Cardiida; family Cardiidae; genus Fragum; species Fragum sueziense. The sequence continues at coordinate 21,928 of CAVMGG010000014.1, forward strand.
ATTTTCACAAAAGCTCAACAACTTCTTTTAACGACATCTCCTCCTTAACTTCTCGGTCAAAATCAACCAAACTTGGCTGTAATGTTCATTGGGTGGTCCCTTATAAAAATTGCTAAAAGAATTGAAATCTATGAAAAACTCTGGTTGCTGTGGCATCAGAAAATGGGGAATGTCATAAAAGCTGATCAATTTCTGTAAACAACATGTCCTCCTAAACTACATGGCCAAATTCTTCTCTGGGACAACAATGCGTAACATATGCAAAGTTATTTGGCATTATTAAAACATTACTCAGGTGAGCGATTTAGGGCCCTAAGGGTCCTCTTGTATATAGTTTACATCGCTCAAAAACAGGCATTAATTTGGAGAGGGTTAAACGATGAATATTGGGGGAAAATCTGATTGCAAAAACGCTTTCTCAAACGGAAACTACTTTCAGACTTTTCTAATCAGAAAGTTGTTGAAATCTTCATAAGGTATTGATAAAGATGGGATTTATAATTGTGCTATCACAAAAAATATTGTAGCAATAGGAAAAATGTTGGTTATCAGCATTGTGTCTTTTAATACATTCTCACGCAATACCTCTTTTCTACTCCCTTAAGCAAAAACAGGATTTGGAAAGCATTTTGGAAAATACGAAATTGCTTGTGACAACCAATTTCTTCATTTCCATAATGTTTTCTACCTAGAAATACCACAAAATATAGAATTCCATTCACTTAAATTTGTCGTCTGCAGCATCGTTGAATTTAGACCAGTCTAAATTTTTGCCATCTGGTTCCCACTACCGATCTTATCAACTCGATCAACACGACTACCTAATTTCCCCGATCTTCCCCGACCAAATGTTTCTACACGACTTCTTCTCGATCTGTAGTCGATCAAACTAGAACTCCACACGAGCACTCCCGATTCTTTCCCGATTGCAGCCAGACAATATTTCCGATTTCAGCCCGATCACCCAGACCTGCATTCGAGCCCTACACAATCAAGACCCGACCATCTCGATCTATACACGACCAAATCGAACTGATTCTACTCAAGTCGTAGATGGTCGGGAAATATCGTGTACCAAATAGGGGAGACCGGGGCAAAGTGTTACACTGGGCAAAGTGGTAAATTTAAATTTCAGCTCAATTATGTTTTCTGCAACGATAATTCCACTTAGTATTGAATTCTGTGCATATTTTCTACATTATCTGATTTTTATGGCTAGCCTGTTCTTAAGGGGGGTTCTAAAATCGCGAAATTTACTTTTTGGGGCCAAAAAGTAAATTTTCCAATATTCTTAAAAATTAGTTTATCTAATGCCCATGACAAGATTAATTTTGATAATTGTGGTTAAAGTTTAGAGTCATCACTAATTATCAATTTGATATGCTAGCGTTTTCAAAAAATACACGCGGTTTCGACTTTTGGCCTTATTTTCAACATGACTGTATGTTGGGGCAAAGTGTTACATTACATGCGGGGCAAAGTGTTACGCTCTACTTTTTGGTAAAATTTGGCGAGTAATGATAAAACACTAAATTCTCCGTATTTCATAACATATTTTCATTCTTGAACACTTTTAGGCAAAAAGTAAAGACCAGATTTCGTAAATGCAGACTGGTAAATGGCTGATATTTTGGCGCAACAACAAATAGAAAGATTTGATTGTAAAAATTAGAAAATTGGACGCTTTTTCTGCAATACTGCTCGGTTGTATTTATTTCTTTATCTCAGATTTATGTCCCCGCCATTAACTTAAGTGTCAATGAAATTAAAATATTAAGTGATTACCGTAGAAAGAAAAAAATCATTTTGTAACACTTTGCCCCTGGTACTGTAACACTTTGCCCCGTGCTCGGGGCAAAGTGTTACATTTTTTCACAATTTTTGTTTTCTCTATAACATATCAATAAATTAGCAAATTATGCTGCAAAAAACTTATATTTAATCAGAATTTGATGCATTTTCAGATTTTATGGTTTTTACGACTTTAAGGTATATAATGTAGTCAAAATTTTTAAAAGTCTAAAAAATGTAACACTTTGCCCCGGTCTCCCCTAATTTAATATAAGTTGACTTCATTAAAATCCGAGCGTTTTGATTGGCTAAATTTTTTTTTCATAACTCCATGAAAAAACATTGACATTGCCGGAACTTCTTTCGGAGTCAATAATATGGATAAATGGATGTGTCCTGTGCAAATCGGCATATTACGTTCGTTTTGAGTAGTAAACTGCAAGTTTTATCATTAAATCTTTAAATCTACTCTTAAATAGATTTTCTAATTGGAACAAACTCAATTTCAAAAACTTATTGCTTAAAACGCGCTTGAGGGGATGGAAAATAGCGTTACGACGACTGAATTCGCTATAAACGACGTAGCAGTTACGCGCGCTTTTTATGACGTCATTTAAAGTTTTCATCACGGAAATATAGTCCGAACGATATCATTCTTTCTAGTCGCAAATATTACTATCTACGGTAATAAAATGTATTATCAAATTATAAGGAATGAATGCAATTTATTATTTTTTTTCATGCAGGTATGAAAAATAAAATCTAATCACACCCAGACCTGCATTCGAGCCCTACACAATCAAGACCCGACCATCTCGATCTATACACGACCAAATCGAACTGATTCTACTCAAGTCGTAGATGGTCTGGAAATATCGTGTACCAAATGAAATCTTTTTGCGTTGTCTGTGACTATCATATATTCATACTAACTTCATAATATTGTCGGTTTAAACGTATGCATAATTCAAATACATTTAGCTATTTGCTGACCCTTCATTTACTTAAATAGAACGTATAATGCATTCTTTAAGTCATTGAATACCATTATTTCAATCGCACGTGTTATATCCCGTATTGTGTATTGATCGGGTAGAAGATCGACCTTATCGAGAATGAATCGTGTCTGGATATCGAGTGTGATCGGGTTTACATTATTATCCCGACCTGCACCGAACGTGCACTCGATTACCTCGACTTGCACTCCAGTGATTTCCGACCACACCTCGATCAACTCGACCTCTGCTTTATCTGTTCACCCGATCAAATCGGGTATAGAGGTCGGATTCGATCGACTAGAGATCGAGAAGTAGTTACTTGGTCGGGTTTGATCGGAATTTAAGCGATCGAGTAGATCAAGTTGAGCCACTGCAGTAGGAAGCACTCGATTACATCAGCTTGTACGAGTGACTCCCGAGCGCATCCCGACCAACTCGACTACTGCTCCATCTATTCATCCAGTCAAATCCCGGTTAAAGATACCAACCGGGTCATACACGATCTCTACACTATTGATTCCCGATCAGCTCTATCTTCTACACGATCGATACCCGAGCAACTTCGCGATGTGTTTTCTACTCGATCACTGCACGAGGTTTTTTTGTGTCAAAACAAATTGGCAAGATTACTGATCGATGCAGACCAAACTCGACCATCTCGAAAAATCCCGATCACCCATCCCGAGCGATCTCGATCGGTACTCGATCGCTTGATCGGGTGTGATCGAGTTGATATGATCGGTAGTTTGAACCTAGCGTTACTTTGAAATTATCACTATCACGGTGCGTAACCCACGTAACTTTTTGGAAGCGTCCACGCCGAAAAAGCGTCTGCTTCGAGTATGTTTTGCGTAATTTCTCGGCTAATACTCTACATACTTTGACGAGATAAGGTACACCGTACGCGTCTTTGAGAGGGCAACTCGAGGTTTTAACTTTCTCCGTACCAAACCACAGAAATTCTTCAAACATTCAATATAAATACTTTCGTTTGAATGTTTTCAGAATTATGGGATTCGGCGTAGAATGAGTTAGGTTCGGGAATGAACCTCTCAAAGGCGCGTACGGTGCAATTTATCTCGTCAAAATCCACAGAGTTTAAGCTGAATAATACTTGAAGCAGACAATTTTTCTGTGTGAACACTTCCCAAAAGTCACGTGGGTTGCCCAACGTGACTATGGATTATACGGAAGTTGTATGGTGAATCACGGTGAGGATTCACATGGCAACTAATTCCAGAAAATCATGAATTTTGGTAACATGCCCCCTTGACCAATATGAATTCGGTTTGAAGAAGAAAAGGTAGTAAAAACCAGGGGCCCGTATTATCAACGATCTTACGACCACGATTTTGTGTAAACTGTGTAACAAAACATCTGATTGCACGAGAAATCAGATTCGGCCAATCTGGGGCCCGTATTACTAACGATCGTACGTTCGATTTTGATCGCAGATTTATCTGCGATCGGTCTTACGATATCGTAGGTGTTTTATCAAAAATCTGCGATTTTCGAAATCGTACGATTATCGCAGATATTGTAAAATTATCGCAGATTTTGACCAAAATCTTACGACTGGGTAGGAGCAGTCGTACGTTAATTGCGGATTTTTTGTTTCATGAATGATCCAGAAAAATACGCGATATTTATGCAAAATTGCATAAAATATTTGCTGATATGCACACAAATTATTAAATAAATGAGTTCTCTGTGAAAATCGGCACCTCTGACATCGCGGTAATTGGGCCTATTGGAAAAACCCGACGTCTATAAATAACTCGATGATTTCACACATTGATTTCGCAAAATTCGGAAGTTTTGTCAATCAAAGTTGGTCAATTCGGTTTTCATACAAGAGATAGTCCTGACAGGAGATCAGTTAGAAATTACAATGTTGTTATCTAAACGAATTATAGCGATTTTATGCCCTTTTCTCACACTTTCAGTGTTGTTGTGCCGGTGTAACGTAGTAAAGTGACCCCCATAGAATACTGACCCCACGGTCACTATTTTATATAGAATACTGACCCCCCGGTCATAATATTATGACCGGGGGGTCATAGTATTATGACCCCCTCACACGTAGAAAAGTGACCCCTTACGTAGAATTGTGACCCCCCATAGAATATCGACCCCCTCCCCAACATTCACACCAAAACTCTTACTCTAATATAAACCCAACTATGGTACCCGTACAACATAATTATCTCCATCGATAGGCATCGGAGGTGCAATGGCACTCGTCCGTGCATGCGTCTGTCCGTACATACAGAGTGTTTTGACCGCAACTTTTCATTCATTGTTGAGCGAACCCGATTCAAACTGGCTGATAAGACACTTCCACCGCATCTGAACTGATTTGATTTATTGGAGTTTAACGCTGTTTTCAACTGCTATGGTCATATTGCGGCGACTTGAGCACCTAATATGGATTCATTATATTTCTCGCACCCGTAGGTCCTACTACCAAAAAATACAAACAGGGCCTCCAGCTGCTCTCTCATAGATGATTCACAACCATTGGTAAGAGTGGATATATGCCGAGCTAGTTTCGAACTTACGACCCCTTGATTGGCAGACCCCGACGTTACTGACTACGCCTTCCGGTCTCGGAGCATCTGTATTGGTTCTTAATCGTATGTACAGTAGGCCTCCAGAATGTTCATGGATTACGAACTACTATGCGATGTATATTTGTGCGGAAAGGACAAATGATTTTATTAAAACGTTTTTGACCGAAAGCCACTTGTCCCTCAGCGTTGTGAGTTCGAAGCTTTCCAGAGTTAGGCCTATGTATGTGTGTCTGCCGTACACACTTTCCTACCTGGCGGTTGCATATTAGAGTGATTCTGTTATCATTTAGTCACTTTAGCGAGATAGTTATCTAGGCTTCTCTATCTGATTAAATCCTGTGTTGAATTGACAGTAAAATCTGACAGGCACCAGGAGTCATCTTCTGTGACATTTTTTTTTCTAACAAATCAAATAAACGCTTCAATGATTGGTGAAGCGATTCAATCCGAAAACTAGGTCACGATGACGTCACATTTGAGTGTAGAACCATGGTTTTGTCAGGGAAATGTATAAGTAACCCGTCACGCTAAAGGGGACATAATGGAAAGTCCTTAACTTAATTTAGAGAAATAAGTCAGCCTAAAAAAAGGCGAAAAGCAGCCGTCGCAATTAGAAAACAAAGATGTAACTATGAAAAAATGATTAATCAAATATAAATTTTATTAAATACTATCTAGATTAAAAGAAATATGAGAAAAAACTTCTACAATAAGGGCCATTTTCCCATAACACAGCATCAAATTGAGAAACAGAGAGAAAACGTTCTTGGCAGAATTTCACGTAGTTCATATTGAAGTTTCGTCCAATTTGGTGCAAGAATTGTGGAAATTTTGCTTCGGGCAGACTTAAAGATATAGGTGCAATGTTATCATACATTTAGTCCCCTTTTCACATGACAGGATTTGTGTACTTAAATTATTACTTGAATAAGCTACAGAACATCTCATTCACCACTAAAGAACAAAATTTCATCAAATTACATGTACATGTATGTTTATTGAATGAAGAGAAATCAGAAAAACACTAATTTTCACATTAAGGCCCCTTTTTCTGTGACGCAGCCTTAAATTGAAAAACAGAGAGAACAACGACTCAAAAAGTATTTCTGGGATTACACATGCGAAGTTTCATTGAATTTTGGCCTAAAGGTTGCTGAGATCTAACTATAGACGGACGGACAGACAGACGGACGGACGGTAGGACGGGCGAACGAAAGGATAACATGGCCTTCTTTCGGGGGGGGGGGGGGCATGATAAACAAGAATGTGATTTGAATCGATATACATGTAGCGTATTTTAAATTAGCAATAAGTTAGGTGGGGGTCAGTATTTTATAGATAAAATAAGGGGGTCGTTATTTTATATGGGGGTCAGTATTTTATAGAAAGGGGTCAGTATCCTATATAGTATAGTGACCGGGGGGTCAGTATTCTATGGGGGTCACTTTACTACGTTACACCGGCGGGTTTTTTCAACTTTCCGAACGGAGATCAGAAACATAAAACAACAAATTTCACGAGTTTGTCCAACATAATTGGAAACAGGTGGTTCATAAGAATTGTTTCCCTTCCTAATGTTAATCTAAAGACTAGGCTTTGAGACACAATTTGTATGGTTAAATCTTATATTGGCTTGTTATGTCATCATCTACCCCCACCCACGCCGATGACAAAAAGTCGGAAACCGAACTTTTCCGAACATTTAAAAATCACTGAATATTTGCATTATCTGAAGTATATATTCGAGGAAAATGTGAAGATTCATGAAAATATATTTATATAGGTGAAACAGGACAGGTTCATCTCCATAAACGTACAATTCATTTCCTCTTACGCAAGCATGATTGGTTTAAGTAAATTTTTTTTGCCTAGTTGAATACTTGTCGCGCTGGTCGAGTGGGTTAAGCAGTGAATCCTTAGCTCAGCTCTATTTTGTAGTTTTAGTTTTCGCGAGTTCGAGTCTTCCCGACACCAATATTTTTTTCAATTATTTTTCTATATTGTCTTTTTTTTGTGATTTCCAAATTAGTTATTCAAAACGACAACAATATTCCCTCTCAAAACAACATTTTGATATCACTTCAGATGAGGAAAATAACATCTTTCTATCGTGATACAAAGATAATTTTAATTTTCCTGATGCCATTCTTGTTTATATGCCGGCATATGATTACACGGTGTTAATTTTCTGGTACACGTGTAATATGTACCAAGTAATGACGTCACATATCAATTGACACCTGCCTAATTTGAGGCTCACAATGGGGATTTTTTTTTCAGTGCGAGTAACCTATCACTGACTGTCTGGATTATGAGATTTCTAACCCAATCTCTCAATATTTTCAATTCTCTCTGTTGACAGGAATGTGAAAACTAAGTGAAATAAATTTTGGGAAAGGGTCAATTCCTCTAGACCATCTAAATGGTTGGTAGAATGTTAGGACCAAAGCCCGTTTAGAAGTTTGTTCGGCAATCGAGCGGCCTTTTACCAGTTTTGTTACAAAATCTTTTCACAGACAACAATAATAGATTGTTCCATTTTGAAAGCTCTCGTGACAAAAAGGATGTTGATAAAGAAATGCTTTGTGTAAAACACAGAACAAACTAGATGCATTGAGGCAAAAGGGGAATAGGCAACATCAACATTTTCTTCTTCTGTCTCAATATTTTCCTAGGCTTTTTTATTACGAGCTTCATTATTCTATTAGAAAGCTTAATTTCTGATGGTGTGTTCTTCTTAAACAACGAAGGCAAGAATCAGCAACGGGACAGATGGACGCACGTACGACCAGGGCTGAAACGCAATGCGAACCCTTCTGTGTAGAGCAAGAGTAACGCAGTAAAAAAAAGACATTTTTATAATCACTATGATGCCTTTCGACGCCCCTACCTCTAAAGCATTAGAAAAAAGGTGTACACAAGTATTTTGTTCTTTTTCCTCAACATTTACCACTTCATGCAAAATTGTCGTCATGGTCTGCAACGATTTTGATACAGTTTAACACAGCATCCAATAACTAAACCCGTCGACATGCACAATGGCAGTAACGTTTTATCCAGATCCTTCCAATAAATGTAGCTAGAGTCACGTTCCCACGGGATGGATACACAGACTGAGAAGATGATTCCTGTTGCTGCATTCGGACACCTTGTGTCGGGCATAAAAAATGGGAGATTTCCTCAGTCTGTTCTGATATTTTATATGTGACGTCACAATCTAAATTATTTCTCACGACATAATTATTCAAAACATTGATGGAAAGAGAAAATGATGATAAACAACATTTTATCTTTTCTCAATATGTTTTTCATATATTTATCTAAAGGGATTTCAATACCATGCGTTGTTTGGGTAGTCATCATCTTTTATATTGTAGCTGTGATATAAATCTGAATTTCTACTTATTTAAGCATTCTGCCATCAACTTAGATGTAAAATTGATGTAATTGCATGAAATATAAATTGATAAATTTCATTTGCATTTACAACAATTTTGCACTAAACCAAGAAACATCCATATTTAATTTATTACATTCCGTGATTAACAGTAGAAACCTAATACAACATTCTGTAATCACTATTTTTATTTCAATATTAACATACATTTTTCAAGTTCACAATTTTGTATGTACATACATGTACAATGACAACAAAATATATTACATGATGTATCTAAAATACCCGGTAGATGTGATATCACTTTACGGTATTATTGAGCAATTTGTTCTTTTTCTTCATGCGTTTTAATCCTTCCCAAGAGACACTTTTAGGCATACCTGATGGAAAAGGCTTGCGAAAACATTGTGGAAAAAAGATGCTGATAACCCACATTTCTCCTTTCACCTCTTTATTTTCTGTCCTATATTGTACAAACAATTGTCCCACCTTTATCAACACCCATTTTACCTTCTGCAGCATCTTTCAAATTATTCCAATCTAAAAATTGCAGTGTTTGGGAATGGGTTAAAAAAGCCTTATCTGTTGCAGTTATCTCTGGATTACCACACATTGACTATTTTTTACTCCATCTTTCAAGATAGGCTTTGGAAAGCCGTATAGTAAATGAAGAAATTGCTTGTGACACAATGTTTTCTATCCCAAAATACTGAAGAAATTTAAATTTACTTAATTCGCACAAAATTTTCGTCTGCAGCATCTTTGAATTTCAGGCAGTCCAAAACTTTGCCGTTTTGTAATGGGTTAAAGACAAATTAACCCTCTCCAACACAAGAGTGGGTTTATGTTCCTAGTGTAAAATATACGGGAAATATTGATACAAAAGAAGCAATTTATATTGTCTCAAGCTATTTCTTCAATTTTCACAATGATTCCTAAATGCCTTTAACGTGTACAGAGTCAAAAAGAGTCACTGTGTGATTATGGGTTAATACTTGACCAATTTGAATTCGTTGTCAACTAGAGAAGGCAGGAAAATGTTAGAATTAAGACAGAAAATTATGGTAGGCCTATATTTGAAAAAAAAAATAATTGGTTGTCAATAATTTTTTCATCAGCTGATGTATAAAAGGTCCTTCAAAAGCAGCAAATCCCTGGCATTTTCCAGACTTCTCTGTCTCCTACCTTTTCTTCAAATTGGTCATATATTAACACCGTCTTGGTAATAGTTGTCGACAAGTCTAAAATTTTGATGCTTGGTAATGTTTAATAAGCGAGTGAACACCTAGACATCATTGATACATGTATTGCTAGTGTCAATAATTTAAAACTGCTGGAGTGTGCAGACAAGAATCACCAATAGGTTTTTCTAAGATTTGACCCCGTGACCTAGTTTTTGACCCCAGATGACCCAATTTCGAACTTGTCCGAGAAATCATCAAAACACACTTCCTGAGCAAAAATGAGTACATTTGGGCAAAAAATATGGCCTCTAGAGTGCACAGAAGGTTTTTCTAAGATTTGACCCCATGACCTAGTTATTGACCCTAGATGACCCAATTTAGAACTTGTCCGAGGGCTGATGGAGATGAACTTCCTGAGCAAAAATGAGTAAATTCGGACAAAAAGTGTGGCCTCTAGAGTGCACACAACATGTTGACGGACGACGGACGACGGACACAGCTAGATCACAATAGCTCACCTTGAGCACTTTGTGCTCAGGTGAGCTAAAAATGCATTGGTTGTCTATAGATTTTATCAGCTGACTTTAGAAAGATTTTTCAAATTCAGCAATTCCCTTGCATTTTCTGCTTTCTCTGCTTCCCATCTTTTTCAAATCGGTCATATGTCAACCCATTACCACACACTGACAGTGACAGTGGCTTTGAAAAATATCATGGAAAATGAAGAAATTGCTTGTGACAAACAATTTCTTCAATCTCCACAATGTTTTCTTACCTAAAATGGAAAGATTTTTAAAACTTCATCAACTTGAAATTGTCGTCTGCAACAAGTTTCAAAATTATGCCATCTGGTAATGGGTTAACAGAATTATTGAAAAAATATCCAAAATGTGGTTGTGTCACATGATTCTCAGCTGTGTAGTGGGAAAAACTTGATCTTTATAATGAAAGCCGATTCACCATTTCTGTGCAGTTTAGATATTTCTGTGCAGTTAAGATAATACTCATCTCTTTTCTCTTGATTTTTTGATGAAGCATTTTGGTAACAGGAAGTCTCAGAACCTACAGTGTAACACTAAACAACAGATTCACAATTTTATCACACACCACAAGATCTTTAAAGCATTATCATGTAAATGGAAGAACACTGGGGTTTTTGAGGTAATGCTGATTCAGACTGTAAACCTGTTTGATGAATTTCTCTTTTTTGATGAATTCCTTGTCTGTAATTCTGTTCATGCCGAGGCTAGTTTTTACCAATCGAATATCGAATGATGTGGTTGTAGTTTTTTTTTTCTTTTTCACAGTATATTCATGCTTTCCTGAAAATGAGATAATAATTTTTTTTAATGTTAGCTGGCTAAGTACAGTACCCATGGAATGTACCAATTCTTCCCAAACTATACCCATCTTCTGATTATAAATTAGACAGATCACTGATCACAACAGAATTATTTTGCAACAATAAATAGGATGGTTAAGTAAAATTGTGATAATTGGACATGTGTCTTTAGCTTATATAGTCATGGCAAATGCAAAACCTTGTATCTCGTTTTTGGAATTTTTTAAAAGGGGCTGAAAAAAGTGTAATAACTTTTCCAAAACTCACAGGATTTACTTGAGATTTCAACATATTGTTCACAAATAATGTGTCATTAATACTGATCAGTAAGTTATCTCAAAACCTGCAAGAATTGTCTTAACTTGGCACACAAGTTTTAACTTTGAAAATCCTGAAAATTGACATACGAGGTTTTGCATTTACACCGGCGATATGTTTTTACAGGTTTTTACTTTTAGTGTGTAACATAATGTAGAATAAAAGAACAAAATAATGCATTATGCTTATGAATACACTTCTAACTCTACCTATTACTCGTCAAATAGTACAATAGGTTTATCAAAATTTCATTTCCTTAACCCTTTCCCAAACAACAAAATTTTAGGGTGATCCATTTCAAAAACTGCCACAAATGACAAAATAGATGTTATTAAAGATAGGATTAGTGTACAATATAGCACAGAAAATATTGAGACAAAAGGAGAAACTGCTGGTTATCAGCAGTTTCTTCTTTTGTCTTAATGTTTTCCCAAGTCTTTTCTATTATGGACGTCAAAACCCAGTCTTGTTTGGGAAAGGGTTAAATAAGACACTCGGACTCCATATCCAGTTTGCTACTGTTTCTTTTGAGTTAGAACTAGCTATAAACAAGAGCCGTCATCGACGGGTTATGCTCCTTGAATAAGTGTTTGTCACAAAATAAAATCTATCATACATTAAGCCCTCTTTTCACAAGACAAATTTTTTTGTACTCTCTTTATTTATAGAATATGGTCTAGAACATCTCATTTATCACATAAGTGCAAAATTTCATTAAATTCTGCCCATAAGATGAAGAGAAATTAGAGAAAAACTGATTTTTAAATAAAGGCCCCTTTTTATCATGACACAACCTCAAATTAAGAAACCCAGAAATCAGTGCCTAGGGATTATCCCAGAGAGTTCACATGTGAAGTTTCATTGAATTTGGTCCAAGGGTTGCCGAGATCTGGCTGTGGACGGACAGACACACAGACATACAATAGGAAAGCGTGGTGAATATTTATATGCTCCCCCGAATTTTTTTCTTTCTTCTGACATTATTTGTGATTATAAGTTTTGGTAAATTAATATTTAAGCATACCTGATATAAATTAATGTGTTGTAAGTTGTCACATCACCATTCACCAAACACCCAAGATGTTTAATCTCTGTTTCACTTTTGCATGTTGAGACCTGAAAAACAAAATTTTGTGCAATCATTTAACACAAATAGAATTTGCATTTCTAAAAGTCAAATTGAAATGGGCCCTTATAGCATCTGCAGTGGATCTAAGATTTCTGTGAACGGTTTTCAACATTTAGAAGAGGACTGAGGTTCATTTTACTTCAATATGGACTAAATTTCATCATGAAAATGAAATATTCAATGCAAGCCGCAAATAGATATTGACTCCTGATATGCTGACAGGATTGATTCGATCATGGGATCTCTGTCCCTAAGCGATAACTGTACCTAGTTGCTATAAAAGCTAGATTGTATGACTAGATAATGTAATTTTGCCCCTTACACTACACCCGGCTACAGAAAGGGAGAAAATAAGCAGCAGGTAGCAGCGGCGGATCCAGAGAAGTTCTAGAGGTTCAAACATTCACCTAATCCAAGTTTTCTCTGATGAAATTCGCTCATTTAATGAGTAACATCAACATATCAAAGAATTTCATCAGAGAAAACTCTGAATAATATACCCCCTACTGTATCTTCAGGGTGGATCATCACGTGATCAAAATGGGTACATACACGTACGCAAGATGGCGGAAAATTAGCGATTTTCGGTAGATTTCCCTAAATTGGTAAGTATTGCTCCATTCGTTTGACTTACCATATAGCGCAGTCTATGCGCATTTCCGAGCGCTTTTCAGTGATGTCTGTCTCGTCTCTAGGCTTCATGTAGTTTCTGAGATACCCTCGAGGTTTTGAGCCGAATCGGAACGATTTTCGAGGGAAATTGAATATGGTACGTTACACGTTCCCCGGTTTTTCCATCAAAAATAGCGTTTTCTCTCAAAAAATCATACTTGTTTCGATTCAATACTAAGGTCCTTCATGTGCAACAATCATACGCACTTTGCTTCAGCCTGTTCTTTCTTAAATTCGCGAAAAACGGGGAAATTGTAGAAACGGTACATGATACGCAACACGTGATGGTCATTTGCAATTATGGTACGCAACACGTAAATATACATAGTAAAAAAAGTTTAGCAACAAAATGTAAATATCTTTAGTAGCCAAAACATTTTTGTTTTAACATAAAATCAAACGTTTACACGATATATTATAGCTAGAAAACACAAACAAATGAATTTTATACCGCCATCGCGTGCGTCTTGCATTCCAGGTGCGCATTTCCGGTTTTCATGTCTGCCATGGTATTCATGTGTTTGGAGCATAATTCTAGAAAACATTTAGGTGTGAACATACTCGTCTTTGCCCAGAATGAAAAAGGCCACTAAAAAGACTTTTCTGCAACGCTGTTTGACTACGTCATGGACTTACGTTAGAAGGACGTTATATCGCTTATGTGTTCCTACGTGGCGGAACCGGCGATAAAGATGTCTTTTAAAATTTTACGTATCTCAAAGCATGAGTAACTGTTTGAGGATGCTTTATGAGCCAGTGTTTGTGGTTTGAGATAGTCCCGGTCAAGGACGTCGGAGAAAAACGCCACGAGACGATGACCGTCATAATTTCGTAACGTCAAGGCAAAGATGTTCCATATTCTCACCAAACCTTTGAGTGGCTTCAACAGTAATACCAAAATAGAGTATCCTCATTTACCATCCATGATCGTCTCCACAGACGAATGGTTACTAGACGTTGACTATACGTTGTAATTTCCCTGACGCTACACCATGAACGTACCAGACCTTACTGGCACAGAGTCCTAAATGCTGTAAGCTTAAACAACGTTGATTTTCTCCCATTACCACCATTCTGCTTGATTTATTACCAATAGAGCTCATATGGCGCATTTGGGGGAAAACGTGAACGTGATCCTTATGACGCGAATGACGTTCAGTCTCTTGATAAAGTAGTGAATGTTGATACTGGGTACAAACTTTTTAAGTGGATTAGAAAACGTTTCCATGCTGTTCTTGCTAAAAATGGCCTCATAACCGATATCGAATTTTATTGTGACTTCTTGTTTTGACCCCCCTCACCTACGTTAAGACACTGTTTCTCAGACAGTATTTAACGTTTCCACAAAGCAACCTTTGAATGTTGTGTGTGAATGCATATGCCAAAATATATATAATGGTGGTGAGAATAAATATCACAGAAAATATATGTTTTCAAACAACAAAGTCATTGTTGCTAAACTTTTTTTACATGGTATATTTCAAATCCAACAGCTACAAAGTTTTATGAATTTCCCACACCAGTCGTGACGAAGTACAAGGTATCATCCATACTTGATTAAGTTACAAGAATATACTAGTAGAACTTAATACTATCCATTAACCAGAACGATTAAATTCATAAATAAAAAGAGTGTGCAGTATGTTTCATAATGCACGATGATTTTTCAACTGAATGTGCCTTTAGACCAATAATTATTTCCCATGAAATCCTGTTACTGCCATCCACCTTTCTACCTACAAGAAAAGTCGAAATTAGTGTGACACTCTTTCTAGAAAATTTGAGACCTAGAAATATTGAACTTTGTCACACTAATTCTGACAATAGTCGGGCGCAAAACTTCAACTTTTCTACCTAAAGAACTTTCTAGAAAAGTCAAAATCTGTGTGACTCGCGTCAATTGTTATATTATTCTATGTATCAAGTTTATAAAAGTTGAAATCAATGTGATTAACTTCCACTACTCTAGCAAAATGGTAAGGTAGAAAAAGTTTTTCCCTGACAATTGACTGTAGTTACTGTGACAAGCTTCGTTATTTCTACTTACTATGTCCCAATTTTGCTAGAAAAGTTTATATAACTGTAACTAAATTTTCTAAAAAAAAAAAAAAGAAAGAAAAAAAAAAATAGGTAGACGAGTAGAAAAATCAAATTTTGTCATACTTACTTCTGGCAATTCTTTCAAGAAAAAAAATTATCTTTTCTGGTTTTCTAGGTAACTTTTTCCCAGAAAAAGTATATTAGTCGACATTTCATGTTTTATTTGTAGAAAAGTGGATTGCTGAAATAGAATTCCATAACCTATTTTTTTTACATATACGATTGTAACATTCGTCATTCGTTTATCATTACAGAACCATGGGGAAAACAAAGTCGATGCTCTCTCTTGGCAAGAAACCATGGACAGTGAAGAGAGTTAAGGCCGTCCATGTGCTGCAATGCCAACAAGACAATAATTCCAACAACAGAGTCTACAAGATGGGCACTATCTAGACCAAATTATGTTGATTAAATAAATTACCTCTTATTTTGTTAGAAAGATCAATGATAAGTTGAATCAGAAAAAGCTCTCACCAATTAATGATTCAGAAAGAAAAAACATCTTCAAATACCCAAGGTCTAGAGAATATATCCAATCTGTAATGCAACAATTGAAACTGAATTCTACTTCGTATTGAATTGTAGAAATTACATTAATTACAGGCCCGTAGGAACAGGGGTGCTCAAATTTTCCTTATTTTACACTGAAAATTTATGGAAAATTCAATTTAGCCCCCTCCAATATTCAGACAAAAGGGATTGAGCCCACCCAATATGAAATTGCTTCCTACGGGCCTGTAATTAAGGAAGTACGGACCTACTTTTAGTAAGGGAAATTATTTACGTTATTTTTTACCTACTTGAAAAGTGTACTTTTGTGCAATATAGCGTAGCAATTGTTCTAGGCAAAAGCACAAAATGTGATTATCTGCATTTTCTTTTGGATCAATGTTTTTCCAATGCCTTTTTACAGGTTCTGTTTGGGAAAGGGATACATTTGTCATATTGATTTCGTCTTAATTGTATTGGTGAAAATGTGTTTGTATTTGTATTGACTTTGTTGTGATCCGATGGGTCCATACAAGGATGCCATTTTATTATAATTATAGTCCTTTAAGAGGCAAATACATCAAGGCAATACTGTTGACAATTACAAAGAAATAAATATTATGTGTAATGAGCCCCGCAACTATACCGCCCTCGGAGAGCCGAGGTTATTGTTGATCAGTTTGATTGTGAGTAACGTTGGATGCTTGTTGACGTGTATGGGGTTGGTATCGAAGTTGGGGTTATTTGGGGTTATTTTCAACAGTGTTGGTAGTGTATAGATCTAATATGATTTAGATTATTGATATTCTAGATATGCATTTATATTTTTCAACCAGCCTAAAATGGGAGTCACGTGGGCACGAGTTTACCTATAAATAGACATCGAGTCGTGAGCCATGAAGAAAGGTTACGGTATATTTCAATACATGTAAATAGGGAGGAGCGACTATTTTCCACTGAATAAAAGCGACCAATGACATGTATTGCGTGCTGTCCGCGATGCCGTGTGAGTTCAGTAGCTTTATCCAGATAGTACTTCGTCGATTTATTACAGGGATACATGTTCGAGTCACATATTTTTATAATTCAAAATCCCTCTTACCCCGTCAATTTAGACTCGCTGATCTTTGATCATTCACAGGTCGCTGTCTATCTATATTTCAATCTAATTCAAACAATTAACTCACGTGCACAATATAAACGGTACAAATCAAAACAGATGATTGGTTATGAAGTAGTAAACGAAGGTTTACGCCACTCCAAATTAAGGCTGGGTAAATAGTTATTGCACTGTTGTGTTTATATGGACAAACTACGTTTCGTAACCGAGTTATTGTATTTTTTAGTAAGTTGCTTTACCCACGAGGAATGAGCTAACATGCGAATCGCTAACGGGCTTGGTTGTCCTTGGTTTTTATATCGCATGTGGAACTTCCGGTTAAAACAAAACAAGATCAGTTTCTCTGCAAATATTGAAATATGAAAGGGAGTTTTACATAAAATGTCTTAATGCAATCCTATGAATCCGAAATTCTTGAAAACGTATGTATGAGTGTTTTGCTTGCGCTTGCAGAAATGCGTGAAAAAATGTATACATATAGCCTAGCCTACCTTCGGAACAAATCGGTCCCATTTCAATATTGAGTAGGCCTAGCTCTTTCTTTTTGAATATATATTTATCAAATTTGTCCCAATGGGCTCAGTCTGAAAACGTTATCAACAGAAGTATTAGGTCCCACCCTGAATTCATACTTACTGTCTGCGCAATTAAGAAACAAGATCGACCATTGCCATTGAATACACGATTTTAAGCTTACAAATGACTAGCAAAGGCAAATTTATGAGTATCTTTTTAAACACGACAATACAGAAATTCTGTACATTTCCCAAAGGCAGATTGAATTTACCTGCCCTCGTGTTCAAGTTTATTTGTATGTCCGGTTAGTCTGCGCATGTCACTGTGCGTAGTTTATTTACACAGTGACGTCATTTGGTGAAGTGATGACGTTTGTAAAGTAAAATGTGACTGAGTTTTCGTCTTGTTTACTTTGGGTGTTGAATTTCTACATTTCATCGTAAGGCTAGACTTTTTTTTAGATTAGGCCTACTAAGCCTATATGAGGAGAATTTGTGCCGTATTTTATTACATAGATCTAGGCCTACTTACTTAGTTTTCAAGTCTTTGCAGAAGAGAAAAATGTGGAGACCGGGGTTCCCATGAAAAATAGTCACATGAATACCGATGAGTAAACTGTAAAATTGTGTTCCGAGAGTACGTTTTGTAGTTAATGTTGGATTTGAAATATTAACGTGTTGAGTACCATAATTGCAAATGCTCATCACGTGTTGCGTATCATGTACGTGTTCCGTACCGTTTCTACAATTTCCCCGTTTTTCGTGAATTTAAGAAAGAATAGGCTGAAGCAAAGTACGTATGATTGTTGCACATGAAGGACCTTAGTATTGAATCGAAACAAGTATGATTTTTTGAGAGAAAACGCTATTTTTGATGAAAAAACCGGGGAACGTGTAACGTACCATATTCAATTTCCCTCGAAAATCGTTCCGATTCGGCTCAAAACCTCGAGGGTATCTCAGAAACTACATGAAGCCTAGAGACGAGACAGACATCACTGAAAAGCGCTCGGAAATGCGCATAGACTGCGCTATATGGTAAGTCAAACGAATGGAGCAGTACTTACCAATTTAGGGAAATCTACCGAAAATCGCTAATTTTCCGCCATTTTGCGTACGTGTATGTACCCATTTTGATCACGTGATGATCCACCCTGATCTTGATTATTTTGTTTTCATGCGGAAATTTAGTAAAAATTACGTAACAAGTCTAATACGAAAACGAACCCCCCTTATTTGTATTTTCAACCACCCCCCTCACAGAAATCCTAGATGCTCACGCTGGGATAAATATATGACAAATTGACCCTTAGTAGTTGAGATCAGCACAGAAATTCAGAATGGATCTTGATCAGCATGTGCCATTGTAGTCCTAGAAACAGGATCCATGTCAGCTTACAAGTAAAACAGAATTCATGTCAACTTGACGAATCTTGATCAGACTTTTACAAACCGGGCTGATCTGGATCCACCAATGGTCTACAAATTTGTTTTAATTTCGTACAGACTGAGTGATATATAGAACGTCGTTTAATGACAACTATTGATTAGAAATTTATATGATAAGTAATATCTATGCTCATGAAAGGTAAGCTATAATTAACAGTAGACGTAGACTAAGGAACAACACAGAAACATTGTCGTTTCGTAATTGACTTGGTACGAACTGTTTTGGGGACGAAGTCATTTTTGTCACAAAGTCGAATAACTGCGCTAAACTACTTACACCATCTTGAAACTATTTCATTTTATACTCACTCTGCTTTGATGTCATGTGCGAAATCATTTTGTGCTAGCTGAAATACTTGGTTAAATTTCTCAGCCGAGAGCGATAACTGCCGAACTCGAGCGCAGAATTCGATGTACGCATGCGCAGGAGAAATCGTACGATTTCCGAAATGTGCGATCGGTTCTGCGATGTTTGATAAAACGGTCGTAAGAAATGTCGTACGACATCGTAGATTGCGATCGCACCGTCTGCGATTTTGAAAATCGTACGATTGTTAGTAATACGGGCCCCAGGTTTGCTGTTTCAAGTAATTACGCAAAAACAAATCGTACGATCGTTGATAATACGGACCCCAGGATTTAGTTGGATATTGTAAATCTATTGAAAAATTCAGCTGGTAAAAAGTTAACGACGACCAGACGAACTTTTGGTGGATCGGCAACTTTTTATCAGATGATTTTTGTAAAGATTCTCCATATTCAACAAATTCCTTGTGTTTTTATCATAGTCTCTGCTTCAACTGATATCTCTTTTTTTAATCGGTCATATATTTGCAGGAACTTGTTTTTTTTTTAAAAAATCGAACTTGTGTGTCATGTCATTCTCCGCAGTAATAATATGTGACCCGTCACGATAAAAGGGACCTTATCCGAACTACAAAAGTCCAAATTTTGACAAATTTGTCAGACCCAGCAAAGGTCAACTAGATACTGTATGTGAAAAATGAAGATATAGTAAGATATGGAAAACATTCCGGATTTAGAAAATTACATACAAGTGAAAAGTGTCGGCCCTAGTCTGGCTGCGCGGACAGCGCAGACTGACTAGGGTCGATATTTTTCACCCACAAGTAAGGTCCCTTTTAGCGTGACGGGTCACATATTCAAAATGTAATTTTGGCACCGGCTTATCTTATTCTTAAACTGTCTCAAATGTTGTTCTCAATTACAAGACGACAAAAGTTCAGACTTGTCTAGGTAGTTTACAAATGACAAAGTCAATCTGACTCAAGAAATGAAAATTCTCTGAAAGAAGGTGGAACACAGTGAGAACAATAGTGTCAAACTGTCAAAAGATACACCTATAACACAGCTTAACCCATTACCACACAGTGACTCTTTTTGACTCCCCTAAAGCAAAGGGCTTGGGAAAACATTGTGGAAAATGAAGAAATTGCTTGTGAAAAGCAATTTCTTCATTTCCCAAATTGTTTTCTACCAAAAAAGGCCAAAAGAGTTTAAATTTCATTAACTTGAAATTGCCGTTTCCAACATCTTGTAGGGCTATGGTTCTTGTGCTTTGCATCCCGTGATCATGAGAAGAAAAAAACTGTCAAGTTTCAATGCGATGAACTGAGTCGGCTTGGGTAAATATACAACAACACATGAATTATAGATATAATTATGAATATATTCTTAGTTTGTGTTTTTGATAATCTTGAACAACTAAGGTGCTACGAGGGGCGTTCATTAAATAATGAAAATACACTGTCAGCTCAATGTTAAGAAAGTATAATTATATAGTTCATGTCTTATATGCAAGTAACAAGCATGTGATTTTTTTTTCAAAGTTACAAGAACCGTGCATGGCAACCGTTGCCATGGCAACACTGTCACAAAGTTGCAAAGGTTTCAACTCTGAAATTCCAGCAATTTTCATCAATATTTCCTCTAAAAAACCAAGAAAACAAAATGGAATTATTCTGACCTTGTACTGATTAATTTTGTGTCTCAGGTACAAACATGAAATAGCAGTAGTAACACATGGAATGTTCAGTCCTGATTTTCACAATGAAAGCTTAAAAGGAGCTATATGTAACCGTATAAGTATTTCTTAATTATGATGTGCATGAAAAGACTTGCAGATATGTTTTCATTAATTAATGAACACCCCTCGTAAGACGAAAGGAGAAATTACACAAGGAACAGTGCTTTTTACAGTGCTTCCATAATGATTCTGGGTGGAATTTGATTTAAGTCTTTAGTCACTGTACAGCCATTCTCCAGAAATTGAAGCCATTTTGATTTGAGAATAAATGATTTTTCGACCACTTTGAAATTCAAATGGTTTTGCATTATTTCTAAAGAAGAATATTTCAGGCGTTATTTCTGAAATTTTAACCCACACCTTTTTTATCAAACGATTTTTATGATCCATCAAAGTAAGTATGAAAAAGGGCATGTTACGGAGCATAGATTGTGTACTGACGGTTAGTTTTTAAAGCGTTAGAGCACAATCAAAGATCGAAAATAAAACTGATATGGTCCATGTTGATGGTGAAGCATAACTGGGGATATAAAAATGTACTTTTCCGTGGCATTGACCTTTAATAATGTGTATCATTAAAACGGAAAGCCTTTATATTCTACAGTTCTTTTGATTGTTTACATGGGGGCTTGTGAAGGTTTTTGTTACTCAATAATGGTTTGAAATAGTATATTAAATGTTGTAACTAATTATTGTCGTATTAAAGAGCTTGAGAAAAAACACAAGTATGTCCGTTGGAGCATTCCGTATAAAACGTAAACACACATTCACAAAGACCACCCCTTCGTTACGGAGCATATGCATTGTTTCTTGATTTGGAAAAGAGTTCTGATATCTCCAAATTATTTGCTTAATGATATCTCAATTGTTATAAATATATTATGTAATACAAATGAAAAGTTTCAAAATATTTTAGGAAAAATTACAAAAAGAATTCTATGAAATTACCACAAAACCGTGGTAAATTCATAAATTTGATTTATCCAATTAAAACACCAGAATCGAGAGAAGATCCGTTCCTAAAGCACCAGTTAGCATACCTGCATACGTGTGTTAAATTCACAATGCTTCTCTATCAAAATTAACACATCAATAAAGCTTTCTTGTAAAATATATTAGTTACGGAGCATATGTTATGGAAAATTATTATTGTTTTGTGGAATATATGGCATAGTTTTACAAATTGCCAACCAAATTATGAATGATTGTTACTCCAGGATTTCAAGTATTTGTAAATCGCTTGGTTGTATGATTTTTGGGGCTATATTGCTGTTCATATTTTTTTCTATTGCAGTCATTTAACTGGCATATATTTTATGAGTCTTTAAATCGTCTTCGGGATTTTTCCATTTTCCGCCCCTTTTAAATTTTTCAAATTTCATGCACTTTGTAACATCGACTTTTGTCGTTTGCACACCCCATTACCTTGAACCTGTCTGAAATTTCGTTGTTGGGAGATAGTTAATAAAAACGTCAGGGTTCGCGTTGAATCGTTACAGACTCTCCACAGTTTGTATTGTAAAGACACACTACGAGGGACGTTCAATTAATTTTGGAACTGGGGTTCTACAAGCCATAGTGATGTCGCAATTCAATTTTAAGTTTCTTTAATCCTTCGAAGTAATCCTCTTTGACACCCACAGACTTTTAAAGTTTTGAGATCCATTACTTATATGCCAATAAATGGGCCTCTTTTGAAACACCCCGCAGACACTGGTAAATTACACTGCATATGGAACATGAAGGCCTATACTGACGACCAGAGGATTTTTTCGTCATCATGGAGAACATAAAAAAGCCACACGGGCTTAGGCCTGGTTATAACGGTAGATGAAGACGCTTTGCAGCATGTGTCTCTTCCAGGAAGTCTTGGACAAGATGACACCTGTGGACAGCTCCGTTGTCATGGATTTGGTACATGCCTCTTTAGCCGGACATAGACCTGCTCTTTTTGTGATATTTCTTTACTTTCGCCGACATACATTTCTTGTATGAATGACCGGCGATAGTGGTACTATTTGAAACAGTAATTTGAACAATGCACCCGTTACATTTGAAATTTACCGCGTGAAAAACTTTTGCCGCGCTTTTAAGTTTTTGGCTATTACGGACCTTGCTTGATCTTTTCGCAACCATTGCTTGCTAATGACACGCGATTGGTGCTCATAATGGTAGATTATTGTTCAACCATATGTATAAAGCTCAGAAAGCTCACATTTGTTGCATTTATTGCATTATTTCAACATATCTTTGCACGGGTGGCTCTCAGTCCTTTAGGCAGCAGGTGAGGGACCCAATGGGCACAAACCTTTCTGTGTTTCAACCCTTCAGTCAAAATCGTATAACATGTCCCCGATGAAAAAAACAACTTTATCTGCTATTTCTTGCACATTGAAACATGCGTCTTGTTCGGTCATGTCGGAATCTACAGCAACATTTGCTTTGACACTAGCTCTACCCTGGTTGCCTGAGAGGGGGGCATCATTCAGGCCAGTTTTACAAATCTTTATTTTTATTATCTTCCTAAAAACGGACGTTTATTCAACGTTCGAATGTCCACGAATCTGATATAGTTCATTATATATATGTGATACAGATATTTCAAAGCCTATGCGACCTGCAATGTAGACCCGTACATTCTACTTCAGTTTGTTTTCCACTTTGCGCACAGCGAAATAGCCAGTGTATATGACTGGACCAACTTAAAAGTTCAATAACTTTTGAACGAATGAACGAATTTGTCTCAAATTTTGACCAAGTATGGACAGCAACTTTCCCGTCAAATAGCTGCAAGCACAGTTAGTTCTATAGAACCATGAGGTACGGTGGACCATTAGTACCACTTTTAATTGAACGCCCCTCGTATTGATGACACGTGCAAGCTAAGGATGACGTGAACGAAAAAATCTGTCATAAAAGTTTGTTATGCCTTCATTTTCTTTAGATCTCCTAGACAGTTTGCTTGTTAGTTTTTAAAGGATACGTCTTCAAAAAAAGAGTATGCAGATAATCATAAGTGTGTGCCTTTGTGTTGGTACTATATGAAAAATATGCATAATTACCTTTAAAACTTCAGGTTCCTATACATGTGTATATATCCCGCACATACTGATACCATTTTCTCAGTATGTAAGCTTTGTTTGAAGAAAACAATGAGAAAGGTATAAAGAAAATTGGCTTTGCGACATGGGAATTTTAAGACCCCTATGTTATTAAATAACACGTAGTTTTCTTAGTTTTCGAATGTGCATATACTATCTCCAAAATGGTTAGGTAATAAGAATTAAATGATCTCAATGAACTGCAAAAACGATAAGATTTTATTTTAAGTGCATATAAGCTGGCGACAGCTTTTTTCAAAATGGCTTCAATTTCTGGAGAATGGCCGTGATTAATTTTATGTATAAAGAGCTAGCTAAATCGGCTGTAGTCTGGTTTACCTGCCCCCAATGGTGTGTTAATGAGTCATGCACATACTAACCATGGCTGCATCCTACGTAGTGATTTCACGACAAAGGTGTAGAGAAAAGTTTGATAATTTGCCCAGCATAGATATGACATCTGTAAAGTAGATAGTTTTCGTTATATTTCTAGCACTAGCAGTAAAGCCTTTTTTTACGACCATAACGCTATGCTCTACAAATGAACAATTTTTGCTCTTTGATTACCTTTGTAGTGAAATCGTCACACTGAAGGCCGCCATAGCTAGTATATACCTGACGTACTAAAATAGATAGTGCGACAAGGAACCAGACTAAATCGGCTGTAGACAGATCTGGCCCCGGTTTCTCGAAAAAAACTTAAGTACGTTCTCACGCTCAAATCTGAGCACCGTACTCAAATCGCACGAAAGCCACGTGAACTTCAATCGAATACCCTTCAACGTTGGAGAGTATTCCTTTGAAGTTGAGCATGTTCTCATGAGTATATACTTAAGTTTTTTTTTCGAGAAACCGGGACCAGGGTACATCATGGATGGGCTTAACCCTTTACCAGATGGCAGAATTTTGTAATGGTCCAAATTCAAAGATGTTGCAGGCAACAATTTCAAATGAATGAAATTTAAAAAAGATTGGTCATTTTGGGTAGAAAACATTGTGGGAAATTAAGAAATTGCTTGTCACAAGCAATTTCTTCATTTTCCACAATGTTTTCCAAAGCCATTATCTTGTAGGGTGTCAAAAGGCGTCAAGGTGTGGTAATAGGTTAAAACCCTTTCCCAAATGACAAAATTTTAAGGTGATCCACTGCCACAAATGACATAATGGATGTTATTAAAGATAAGATTTGTGTAAAATATGGTATAGAAAATATTGAAACAAAATGAGAAACTACTGGTTATCAGCAGTTTGTTCTTTTGTTTCAATGTTTTCCCAAGCCTTTTCTAATAGGGACGTCGAAACCAGGTCTTGTTTGGGAAAGGGTTAAGGCAATGTCAGGCGGAACTATCAGAAACCATAGGGGTTTGTAAGTTGACTCCCAGCACCTAATGAATCTCTATTTAATAAATACTAAATAAAGGTTCTTTAGGTGCTAGGAGTCAAATTACAGACCCCTATGTAAGAAACAGCCTACTTATTATGCTCACGAGCCACCTTTCTTGATAAAGAATTCAATGTCTTTATCGCTATTTAAATAGTATAGTTCAACGAAATTTTTGAGTTGGGCAATGAATATCCAAAATTGTCCATATTTTACTTATTATTTTTAGGAGCTCAAATCATTCGGGAATGACACCTAGGACGAACCATAATCATTTTCTTTTATTAGATGATTATTTTACAAATATTTAGTAACTACTTTCGGGTAATTAGATAGAACATACATGTATTATCCAATGTCATTCAATTGAAATAACACACAATTTTCCTCATTTGTACTTTAAAGATAACATATTTTCCCAATTTGTAGAATAAATAAATGTTGAAAGACATCTCGACAATTGCAATTCTAGTCTCTAGCTACTGGTCATTTTTCAGGAAGATCCCGTTTATTTACACTGATGGATATCTGTATAGCCTGCTGTTGTCCCTTGTTGTCGGTACCACTGCCAGTCTGGAAAACAGAGAGTGGATTTTTCATCCATACCAAAGTAAAAAGCGGGTTCCATCCAATATATTGCCGAAGCTACAACTTGAACAGTATACTGGTCAAAACTCATAACACGCCATTTTGATTCATGCATTTTTGAAAAGTTTACAACATTTTTTTGGATATATAATAACTTTCCAAGAAAGAATGTATAATTTGTTAAAAAGCCAAGTGACGCGTTTGAATTTATGGCAATCATAATAAACTGTAATTATGGCATTTAGTAATTAGTGAGCAACGAGAGCTGTGTCTGATGCGAAATAATTTTATAAAATCGCCAGACTGTTAAACTCGAAAATTCGTAACACTGGAAAGGTAGCTCTATTCCTGAGTGCCATTATTGTGATATACATGATAAACACGACGCCTGAGAGAGAAATTCAACCAATTTTATCGAATTGATTTTAATTGTTTCGTTGAAATTAAATGGACAAATAACAGTAGTTGGAATTTCCTCAAGATCTTTACTTACCTTTTTCAACGGGACCTGGAAATGTCTTGACTGTGAAAACACATCTTGCCTGTAAAGAATATGTACATAGTGAAAGAATGTTAGTTGTTTAAAGTATTGAGATTCTTTTAAGAAACATCATCTATATGTAACTGTCCTTATATATTTGGCAGTTTTCATATTCATCTATCGGCGTGACCGAATTAAATGTTTATACATGAGATGGGGTCTTGAAAAAGATCCAATAGGACACCACTTTCAAGTGAATAAAGAAATATATCTATGGCATTTTAATGTAGAAACCGCTGAAGAAATTGATTGTCATAAGCCAAATCGTTTATCTTGTAGGGGCGTCATTAGTTTCATTGTGTGGCGATAAGTTAATATGCGAGCCAACCGCAAGCGTAATAGGTCTGCATGTTTCTTATTTGCAGTTGGTAGCGCATCGAACTCTCACTCGTGAGACTCCGGGTTCGATTCCCGGATCACCCTTTCAGACAAAATTGTTTCCCACCAATGGTTTGATAATCGTTAACCTATGTTGTCGAGCAGTTGGAGGCTTGGTAAGGATGTTGTGGTAGTTACTGGTATGAGAAACGACGGGAATCCATGGTGAGGTGATCCAACCGCTGCAATATGACCATAGCAGCTGCATCCCAATAAGTCAATCTTACCTCAAATGTTGCTGGTAAGGTGTTGGTGAAATATCATTTTGTAAGGCATTTGTTCGTGGATTGACGTTTGAATACTGAAGACAAAAATATGCACACGCGTCATAACAAAGAACAATGATGGGCTAATATTTTCATTTTTTTATTTTTGTAATAAGCATATCGTCGCGTTGCAACAAAATCCGTGTAACTGCAGCTTTAAAGAAGCTGTAGTTACGAGACAACCAAAGAAAAACGACTTTATCATAATTCATAACATACGTTTTTACCCAGATGCAAATTTGGAAAGCGCGAAATAGGATGCAATTTTATTTGAAGATATCATAACCAAGACGACAATTTCATAGAGTGGTATAGACGATTGTTTAAGATGAGTTCTGCATTGAGAGTACGCCGTTATACATCTAAATAACAATTTAAACGCTACATTACGCAGTTTCAAAACTGGTCAAAATGAGTTCCGTTAAATTTGTCCAGTCTTAAAACTGCATAGTTTCAAGATTGCTTCCGACATATACATGTTGCATGCCATTAAACCAAAGAAAGCTAACAATCAATATGCTGACTATTTAAATGGTTATAAATAAACCATGACCTCTGGACAGACGAGTCAAACTGAACAGGTAAACCAGGTATGCAAACGTCGTGGTTTTAAACAGGGTTTACCGTTTGAAGTAATTGACCAAACGCCGACTGTCAATCAAAAATATTGATTAGCCAATGGACGTTCAGAAAAATGTCATGCCCCAATTGTTCTTCGTTGCACGTGTTCTTGTATCGATTTATCGACTGACAATCAAAACAATCGACATGCCAATGGCAAAGAATTTTGTGCTAACAATAGACTATGTTTGCGTTATGTTTTGATAACCCGTCGGTGTTGTTATAAAATCTCGTAACTACGGCT
>CAVMGG010000015.1:0-137273 GCA_963680895.1 Fragum sueziense
TGTCCGAGATTTTATCAAGACAATCATTCTGAGCAAATTTCAGGTTGATTGGGCAAAAAATGTGGCCTCTAGAGTGCACACAAGGTTTTTCTAAGATTTGACCCCGTGACCTAGTTTTTGACCCCAGATGACCCAATTTCGAACTTGTCCGAGATTTTACCAAGACAATCATTCTGAGCAAATTTCAGGTTGATTGGGCAAAAAATGTGGCCTCTAGAGTGCACACAAGGCAAAGTTTGACGGACGACGGACGACGGACGACGGACGACGGACACCGGACGCCGGACGACGGACGCCGGACACAGCGGTATCACAATAGCTCACCATGAGCACATTCGTGCTCAGGTGAGCTAAAAATTGTAGGGTTGCACAATCTGAAAGATGCATCAAACGACAAAATGGATTTTGATAAAGATGGCACTTTGTTGTGTTAAAGCACAGAAAATATTGAGGAGAAAATGCCGATTATCAGCATTTTTTATGCTCCCCGAAAAAATTTCGGGGGAGCATATAGTCGCCACGCTGTCCGTCCGTCCGTGTGTCCGTCCGTCCGTCCGTCCGTCCATCCACAGCCATATCTCAGCAACCCTTAGACCAAATTCAATGAAACTTCACATGTGAACTCCCTGGGTCAATACCTAGGGACCTTTCTCTCCGTTTGTAAATCTAAGGCTGCGTCATGGAAAAAGGGGCCTTAGTGTAAAAATTAGTTTTTCTCTTATTTCTCTTCATCTAATGGGCAGAATTTAATGAAATTTTGTGCTCATGCAATAAATAGGATGTTCTAGACCATATTCTATAAATAATGTGTGTACAAAAAAGCTGTCATGGGAAAAGGGGGCTTAATGTATGATAGTTTTTATTTTGTGACAAACACTTATTCGGGGAGCATAATCCGTCTGTGACGGCTCTTGTTTTCTTATGTCTCAATGTTTTCCCAAGGCTTTTTAATGAACAAGAGGCCCAAGAGGGCCTGTATCGCTCCACTGGCTCAGTATTTCAATCAATGAGACGGTTCAAGTATAGATTTTCATAAGGAAATTTGACAGGAAAGCTGATTCCAGAATAGACTTTACCTTGAGAAACCTTATTTCTCAGTGGTAATAAGTATTGTTTGTAAATAGGAAAAGTTATATATCGCTGCTTTTCTGCCAAAAACATGTATCTGCAGCTTAAAACAAGCTGCAGATACAAGGTTTTTGCAGAAAAGCGACAATATGTATATCCCTGTATTTCAACCAAACCTTGTAACCGCAGCTTAACCCTTTTCCAAACTGAAACAAGACCTGGGCTGCGTTCAGTAGACAAAACGTTTTGTCTTACTGGACGCAGGGCTGGTTTTGATGTCCCCGATAGAATAGGCTTGAGAAAACATTTAGGCAATAGAAGAAAATGCTGATAATCAGCACTTTCTCCTTTTGCCTCAATATTTTCTGTGTATTATTGTACTCAGATCCAACCTGCCATATCTTTTTCAGTGAAACTTAGTTAAAGATGAAATTCCAATATATTTTTTGACCCATTACCAAAATGGCAAAATTTGGGGCTTTTCCAAATTCAAAGATATTGCAGACGACAATTTCAAGTGAATGAAATTTAAAATATTTTGGTGTTTTGGCATAGAAAACATTGTGGGAAATGAAGAAATTGCTTGTCACATGCAATTTCTTCATTTTCCGCACTGTTTTTCAAAGCTGTTATCTTTTAGGGAGTCAATGTGTAGTAATGGGTTAAGTCCCGCAACAGATAGATGCTGGACGATGGACGATCATTAAAGCTCATATAATAGCACCTTGTGCTCAGGAGAGCTGAAAACAGGTGTAAATGATACTAATGATGCCAAGGCTTTAGTTTTATGGAAATAAGGCAGAATTTGGCTGGAAATTCTGTATCGTAGGGTTTTCCATCTTAGATTTCCACACAACACAAAATTATCATGGATATGATCTTTTTCATCTCTCTCTTTAAATTGCCGTAAAATGCACAATTTTGATTTATATGACCTTGCCAGATAGTTTTCACTGGTGGTGAACTCGGCCAAAGCGTTGGACATTTTTTCGCGATCATAGTATTTCGTCTGTGTTGTTTTAAATATTGTAACTACGGCTTGGATTAAGCTGTAGTTACGAGATTTTATAACAACACAGACGGTTTGTCTATACAAATTGCTACATCCGGTCTATTTTTAGAACAAATTCATTGTTATTAGAAAAACTATCCAATCAGATCTTTAAACTCACATTTAACTGAAATATCTGTACCTTGTGGTAGCGAAAAATGTCCCTTGCTTTGGCCGAGTTCACCACCAGTGGTTTTTATGTTTAACTTGATTTGGTAGTATAAATAAAACTCAAACACAAGTGTTTCTGTAAATAATGAAGTTTTATTAAAGAATGTTTAAGTAATTGAAATTGTTGTTTACAATAGCATACAATCAATACATATTTTCATTACATAAAAGTTGTTAAATAAACAACTTGCAGAATTCATATTATGCATGTACATGTATTACTTAAAATTTTCAATTAACCCT
The DNA here is from genome assembly GCA_963680895.1 of Fragum sueziense. Classification (NCBI taxonomy): domain Eukaryota; kingdom Metazoa; phylum Mollusca; class Bivalvia; order Cardiida; family Cardiidae; genus Fragum; species Fragum sueziense. The sequence goes on from CAVMGG010000015.1 coordinate 2,534, forward strand.
TTCCCAAATGGCATTGTTTTAGACTTCCAATTTGAAAGCTGCACCAGAAGACAAAATGGAAGGTGATGAAAACAGGTTTTGCACAATATAGCAAAATAAAAATAAATGAATAAATTTATGAAAAAAATGAAGCAAAAGAAGAAAATGCTGATTATCAGCACTCAATGTTTACAGAAGCCTCTTAAATTAGGGACGTCATGAACAAGCTCTTATTTGGGAAAGCGTTAAGTTTCATTACAGCTTATTCATGTTTTTGACAAAAGTAAAATGTTAATTCATCTCAACATTATCTGTTATTCAAACCTTTGTATAACATCTAAATTCAAAAAGCATATTGCTACTATCTGCTGATATTAACCCAGGACAACTTAATTTTTGTCAACAATGTTCTCTATAACTAGGCTGGGGCTCTGAAATGACTTGCCAAAGGCCATACCCACATGGATGGCAGCTTGAATGTAATCCAATCACATCACCCGCAACTTCTCACAAGAAATGAGTTTGGCATTCAAGCTACCATGTCAAGCAGGACCCCATTGTTTAAAATAGAATATGATCATATTTCATGTGTTTTGATCATCATTCTACCCTTTACAGACCGACAAGCCTTTCTGGATTGTCTTGATCTGTTATGAGTGACATCTTCACTATAAATGTACATATATGAGTTTTAGACCTGTAAGCTTTTATTCCAATGATAAAACAAAGTTTTGCAGATTGTACAGCTATATATTAAAATGCCTTTCCATCTATTATATGAAAGAATTGTTCTATGCCATACAAAAACATACTTAAGTGATTATTTCTAAACTATTATAATTAAATTTAAATACATACACATTTACAATGATGTTGCATTAATCCCTTTATATGAATATTTGACTGTCATAATGATATCAGTCCTCTTGTTATTTGAGTAACATATAATAAATAGTTTGTTTTTCTCTCTTTCCCTTGCTATCATCTGTCATGACTTTCATATGATTTATATATAAATGTGGTTATTGTGATATTCTTTGTGCAAAGCACCATTTCCACTTCTAACAAAGTCTATTTGTTAATCTATGACATTGCTATATATATTCATTAAGTATCTTTGAAATATATTCTCCTTTTGGATCAGTACTAGTCTTTGTTTTGATTTTCTAATCATTTCAGAGATTTATTCTAAAACTCGCATAAAACACTAAACTAATATTTTGAATCAAACAATGAATGGTACATGAACTTTTTCAGTAGATCAGCAGTTTTAACAAAAGTAAGACAGTGCTTTACTGAGCTTAGAACAAGTATAATCAAAATAGGAACAAGAGCTCCGCAGAGTGGCGCATATACACCCGAGAGGGGCTTGTTTGTAAAATTTGCCATTTTTTCAATTCAAGGGCAGATAATTCAAAAACGAAACAGGTTATCTGAATTCCGTAAGCGATGTGCACAAATAGACACAATGGAGAATCATTGTGGCAAGTTTGATTAAATTCCAATCAAAACTGTAGGAGAAGTTGCGCACACAAGAAATTGCTAACGGACAGACTGACGGACAGACAGACGACCGGGGCCATAACAATATGAACCTTCAGGCGTATAAAAATATAAATATTTGCTCTATTTGTCACAATAATCTTACCATTGTGCATAATTTTTCACCCTACAGGTCATTAATTTTTTGATGAGTTTTCTTCTCAATACTGAGGTTGATGTGAAATACAAAATTTGTGTAAGTTAGTGTGAACACATTTCGAAATTTAAAGAACATACTGCAATAAATATATATGAGATGTTAATCTACAAATCTCATTTAACTTGTTTTTATACGTGATGAACCATTTGCTAAGCTCTGCACTGCCTTCAGAAAAATTATGCAGAATGGAATAGTAATGTGAGTAAAAAGGTACAGTTGAATTAATGTAAAGTAGCAAGTTCATGTGTAACAGAAAGTAACAAATAGGAATCAATTCTATTAATTAAACAGTGACATAATTTCCGACAAACAATAGTATTTCCTCAGTGTAAATCTAAAAAATTTAACTTAGTCCAAATTCAAAAATGTTGCAGATGACAATTTAAAATGAATGAATCTTACATGTTTGGTCATCTTATGTAGAAAACATTGTGGGAAATGAAGAATTTGGTTTTCACAAGCAATTTCTTCATTTTCCACATGGTTTTCCATGGACATTATCTTCTGGGGAGTCAAAAGGAATCACTGTATGGTAATGGGTTAAAGGTGTAAAATGATCAGTCAACATGTGACTGCAGGCTGATCGTTATGTTAATCTTCTGCCACACAGTTCAGCATATGACAAGGCTTACAGTAGAAATTTCTCTCTTTCTTATTAGATGCTGAAATATGTGTTGAACATGAAGGAAAAAAAATAAGAAAAGAATGTTATATCGCTTGATCATAATTATGTGACCCGCCAAGCTTAACAGTACCTTATGGAAAGTGTGAAAAATATCAAACCTAGCCAGTCTGTGCAAACTAACTAGGATCAATTTTTTTCATTCTAAGGCAATTTCTTGGATATATATATATTTCGTTTCCTTGTTTGTTTTACATGTTCAATAAAATTCCAAATATGACATCTGGTTGATATCTGCTGAATCTCATGTATCTCAAGATTTGGTTAAATGGAAAAACCAGAAGGTCCCTTTCAGTGTGACAGGTCACATATCTTTGTGTCCACCTTTCTGCACCTATAGTGGCCACCCATACCTATATGAACCACCAGCTTTGTCTGCTGAAATAGCAGACAAAGCAAAAAACAATGACGGGTGAGATTTCAAACTGACCTCTTTCATTCAAAATAATATGTAAACTTGTCATTAGCTTCACACAACTCAATATTAATGATTTTTTTTTTAAACTTTATGAAAGATTGACACTGTGATTTGGCACAGCAGAATACACCATCGAATGATCAGACCAGACACATTCTATGACATCAGTGAGAATCAGTGGTATATTACTGTAAATATGATCAATTAAGGAGCCAGAATAATGGGTTGTTTTTGACACTTGTTGACTGCAGTTGAAGAAATCCTGCATAAACCTCTGGATAGTTGTATTCATATCCAATAAATCAATGTTGATATCACCTTGAATAATGAGGTGCTTCCCTTTGAAATGCTTTAAATTTTCAGTTAGAAATTTCTTCAGGTCAGTCACCGAAGATTTAGGAGAGTTGTACAATGTTGCAATGACTATTTCTTTATCTTGCACCAAGAGTTCTACAACAATCATTTCTATGTTTTTCTTTACCACAGAAAAGCTATGAGAAATATGAATGTTGTCCCGCACATAAACGATAATTCCTCTGTGAGGACGAGCATTGCTTACTTGTTTCCCATCTGCTCTAACAATTTGATATCCAGTTCTCTGCACTAAATCGATGGAATCATCTGCAGTTAACCATGTTTCTAATAAGCATAAACAATCTGCAGCTTTGACATTGGGATCTGAAAACAATTCATCCTTATGGCTTCTGTAAGACTGCATATTGTTGAAAAGGCATGTGAAATGAGTGTCACTAGTCATGTAAACTGGAGTGTAACATAGTTTCAATTTCTGTGATTCTCTTAAACGTATCATTTCTTCTTGAACTTTAGTTGACACAGAAATCTTGCTTTCATTCAAGTTTAGAATGTAAAGGCCTTTCAGGGATCTTGATCTACTTATTGCGACATAATGGGCATGGGAAAATACACGTTTTCCATCCATATCTATTACAACCTGACTCAACGTGTCTCCTTGAGATTTATGTACAGTTTTTGCTGTTGACTGGCGCAGAGGGATTTGTATTCTCACAAAAGTTTTTCTCAAATACACAAAGTTCCTCTTTGAATCAAAGATAGGTGTCCATAATGGATTAATAGCACTATGATACAAATGTCTGTACTTTGAACGCCATGATGTTCCGATTTTATCATCATTGAAAGAAACCCACACAATACTTGGTCTAGTAGTATTTTTCTGTCTGTATTCAATTTTATTTATCATACAAGAAGACCCATTTACTAATCCATCATCTACATCAAGGTTAAGACATAGGTCATAAATCATTCCAATAGCTATTCCTACCATCTGACTAAGCCCTGCAGTGTGTGTGGAATCATGTGGCAACTTTGATATTAGTTGTTGTTTAACTGTCACATTGTCATCTCCTAATACATGATCAAGAGCAGGAATGTTTACTTTTTCATTAGTATTATTAAGAAAGCTCCTGACATTGAAATTGTTCACTTTCTCATTGGTATTGAATAAATGTGTTGTATTTTGTGGATAGTCTGTACTAGCAGTATCAGTCAATCTCTTTTTTAGATTTTCAATGTCAACTTGTGTATGATTTCCTTCTCGTAATCTGTTCAAAAGTTCAGCAAATTGCTTGTCTTCCTTTTGCCTCATGATCTCATCCAATTCATGCATTACAATAAAATCCTGCCATAAGTTTGTAGCTAAAGGTCCAAAATTTGTTTTCAAATTCTCAAATATCCAACCATCCATCACTGGTTTCAACTGGAAAAGGTCTCCAATGAATATCATATGCAAGCCACCAAATGGAACATTACTGCCCTTTATTTGTTTTAATCTTTCATTTATGAGTTTAAGCATGTTATTTCCAACCATGGACACTTCATCAATCATAACAACAGACAAGTCTTTATATTTTGTTCGAAGGGTGTTTAAAGTGTCACTATTAAGTGGAGTACAATCATAACCCTGGCTTGCTGGAATGCGGAAAGCTGAATGTAATGTTACCCCATTTATATGAAAAGCAGCTTTACCTGTTGGTGCACAGAGAAGAACTCTACAGTTCTCAGGATTATCACCAGGATTAGATGTCAAGTAACGCTGCAAAGCTTCAAACAATGCACTTACAAGAACAGATTTTCCAACGCCTGCACCACCAGTTAAAAAAACTTTCAACTTTTGTTCATCACGCTTAACAGATTGGAAAACATGAATAAAAAATTCTCTCTGTTTCGTATTCAATGATTTTATCAATTGCCTGTAATCTATGTCTGACATTGTTTTCCTGCGTACACTAATATCTACAGAAGCAACACTTAAACCAACATCTCCAGCAATATCACCTTGTCTCTGATTTTCAGGTCTATCAGGATCAAAGAATATGAAACTTTCACTTTCTTTTGCACCAATATTTGAGTCATCCTGCTCAGACTGCTCTGTGCCTGGGGCAACATCATCAAAATCTTCCTCATTGTGAGCACGCTCCATTGCATCATCTAGTTCATCAGCATTCTTTTCATACTGCAAGGCTTTGTGCTCTATGAAATTTTTAATGGATCTGTACCTTGATAGGTAAGAGTCATGACCTTGTTTCAAATCAATACTTTCATCTCTCCATGAAGTAAATAGAAGCAATCTTTCTCTACAGAACTGTTCGATGTCAATTTTTTTCGAAAATCTTACATATCTTATGACTTTTCTTTGTTTCCTTTCACTTATAACAATTCCATTTTTGAGAACAATTCGACCCCCAGGAATAGAATATTGTCTATCCTCACTTGAATTATAGTCATTTGTGTCTGAGTCAAGCACCTCATCCTCGTTACAATATGTATCCATGTTTTCATTGTTTTCACCTTCATTGGTTTCTTCATTTAATGTTTCAGAAATGTTTTCACCTGAATTTCTTGCAGTGCCTTTGTCAGTGTTGTATTTGATATCAAGCTGGGACACATAGTCTGCTAAACACCAATTTTCAAGTTGTTTTGGTCTTTTAGAATATCTTTTAATGGTATTATCTGCTTCAATATCTGTAGAATTTGAAGATAATTTTTCAAGAGATTCCTTAGACTTAAGTAGGAATGTTCTCTCTTCAGGCAAAGAAGTGTTAATGAAAACAACATCCCTTGAGGCTTTTGTCAATGGCTGTTGTAAAAGTAAGTAGCAGGCTTCCTGGGCACTAACCTCAACACTATTCAAGAATTTATTTCCAATATGTCTAACCTGTTGTCGGAGATCCATATTTCCTCTTCTAGCTTCTTTACATGCCTCATTCATAAGAATACTCATTCCTCTCTGTGCTTTACTAATATATGAAACTATATATACAGCACATGCATATGGATCCAATACAAATTGTAAGTCATGGTTTGCACCCCAAGCGTTTAGAATAGGTTTCATGTATGCATTAATTCTAACCTCACTTAATTTTCTTTTCAGAAAAACCTTTGGACCACTCAATGAGCTTTGGACTGCTTTGATGTAATCATCCTTGCTTACTTTGATCTCAGTAAGGAAATCATCTACCGTAATATTTGTTTCCTTCAACTCATCCAATTTCTTTTGTATTTTGACAAATAAATCTTTGTAATTTTGCTTTTCTTTACAGTCATTTAACGGTTCCAATATAGTTGTGCTTTTCATTGGAGGAATGGGAAAACCAAATCTACAAATAGATTTCTGTTTCTTTCTACAAGACTTGGAATGTTTATGTATCTGTAGTTCTACAAGTTGTTGATCTGGATTTTTCTCACAAGATACATACTTATCTATGAAGGATGTTACTTCATCTAATGAACTTTCATGATATCTAGGAGCCTTTTCAATCCATATTAACATGTGGATGTGAGGTGAACCTCTTTGTTGGAATTCAACACGATAAAAGTAATCTATTATTTTTCCTAATGGGTCATGGGGACTTTTAAGTACAGTGTTTATGAATTCTTGTACTCGGTTGTCAAAATACCTTACACATGTAACTGGATCTTTTTGCACAAGTTTTGTTTTATCAATCCAAGTCAAGTTATCCAATTCTTCCACAGACATTGTTTTTCCATCATTTATCTGAGAGAGCATATTTAGTAGATCATGCCATCTGGTATCTGCCGACGAAAGAGATGTAAACCAAGTAGGTAATCCTAGTTGTCTAATCATTGCAAAAACATCTTTTTTACGGGCTTCAAAATATGGTGGTGAATTCCTTAAACTTCTGAAAATATAAAATCCCTCATCCAATCTCACAACACCTTTAAGATGATTTGTATCAAGCATTTGTGAGGCAGTAAATGTTTTACCTTCTGTTTTACATCTACGCAAAGCAAGATGGACTTTATCAGAAATTTGTTTCAGTTGAACTTTCTTTAACTTAAAGAAGATATTGGGAATATTTGATGCTACTCTGCGATCAATATGCCTCAGTTCTAGCTTGCATGTATCACTATAGTGAATGTGAACATGTTTTTTATCATTTGGACTTCTTCTCTGTCCACAGAAAATTGTAGGAAAAGACAAATATTCTGCATCAGGATCTTGATAAAGGCTGAGTGGTGTTTGACCCTCACCTGGAGCAAAAGTATAAGCGTTGTCTTTATTTGGGTCTGCAGCATCCAGCATAGTGTCACTATTACCAATAACCTTTTCTGTCTCGTCAACTTCACTAAAGTGATCAGAGTCATAATTCACATCATCATTACAATCTAATTCTTCACTTACGCTTTCACCTGTCATTCCAAAGAACTCTTTTACTGTATCACTACAATCTGAAGTAATTGATTGCATCCAGTCATCATCTACTTTAACACCAGATTCTTTATACAGTACACTATGGTTCACTAACCAATGAAGAGCACTTAAAACATGCAGAGGTCTAATATTTTCAGTGAAATCACATTTATTATATGAAAGTTTCTTCTTAAGTTTAACAGGTATTGTATAGTGACTATCTAATGTTCTTGGTAAACTGTGTATAACAGGCTGAATGTCTACTGGGACATTGACAACATTCCCTTTGATGGACAACTGACCTCCTCTTGGTAATTCTCTAATCTGCATAAATGGGATTCTCAAAGAAACTAATCTTTCCTCTAGCTGATGTAAATTCAGTTCCTTTGGCAGTACAGGAAATGCATTTTGATTGAAAACAGACATTGGAGGGACTTTGTTAAGTTTAATTTTTTCATAGCATGTTTTACACAGCCATTCACAATCATCAACAGAGATGTAATTTGTAGAAAATTTTTTAACTGCATCAGAAGAGCATTTAGAATTTAGTTTGTTGAATAACACAACAGAATGTTTAAACCATGTTTGGTTACAGCATGAACAAACATAAACAGGGCCTTTTGAAACATTCTTCTTAAATTTTTCAATGCAGTCGTCTAAGCTGGAACCATATCGCTTTGAACTTTTGTAGCTCTTTTCCTTAATTTTATAATCTAAATTAGACCTTAGACTCTGGCGCTTAGTCTTATTTCTTTCATTTTCTACTATCATATTGAATCTTGATGAACGTTTATTCTGTTTTTTCATCCTTTCTGAATCTTTATACAATTTACTAGAGCGGCACTTGTGCATTGATTTAAGAGTTAACATTCTTTCTTTCTTCTTTCTTTCCTCATTTTGTCTAACTTTTTGCATAGAACCCTTTGTCATTGACCTTTCTTTGACTTGCCTTTCTGGATTTTCTCTTGCTTTTTTCTTTGAAATATTTGTCATTGTCCGTTCCTTGACTTGCCTTTCAGGATTTTTTCTTGCTTTTTTCATTGAAGTATTAGTCATAGTCCGTTCCTTGACTTGCCTCTCTGAATCTTGTCTTGCCTTTTTCTTTGAAATACTAGTCATAGTCCGTTCCTTGACTTGCCTTTCTGGATTTTGTCTTGCTTTTTTCATTGAAATACTAGTCATAGTCTGTTCCTTGACTTGCCTTTCTGGATTTTTTCTTGCCTTTCTCTTTGAAATACTAGCCACTAATCTTTCCTTAGATTGTCTTTCAGGATCCTGCCTAATTTTCCTCATATAACTTTTCATATATTCATTTCTTTTTAATCTTTTACGTTCGTGTACAATTTCATAATCTGACCTAACTTCTTGTTTGCGCTTTTGTCTCTCTGCTTGATCCTTGAAATATATGTCAATCAAAGATAATTTCTCAGGTGGACAATTTGTAAATTCAATTTCATTTTTCTTGGATTCAGATTCATGGATTTTTTCTCCTATAACAAATCTAATTGGCATCATGTCAAATTGTTCATTTAGATCGATGTTCATACTTTGATACATTGCATACATGAACATTACCAAATCATCTATTGAAAGAAAAGAAGCTAATAATGATCTTCCATCATCATCTACCAATCCATCAACACCATGTGAATGAGAATCAAATAAACAATATCTACCATCCTGCCTGAAAATTGCAGAACAAACTGAACCAATGATAAATAAAAGATAAGAAGTTGTGTGAAATGCTTCCTTCAAACAACTGTGAAGTGATGACATATGAGTGTTGATAGAACTTTGAATAAATACACCAGATAAAATATTTCCTCTCACAATAGAAACATGTCTATCAAATGCAGTTACAGAACCTGGGATCTCTTCCAAATTCAAAAGCAAGCTTTGAAAGTCATTCCTCGCTTTCAGTCCAATCACTATTTCTCTATGTAATCTATCTCCTTCTATTAGAATTTCATCTAGATTTTGTGAAGATGGCAGATGTCTAAGCTCTGTGTATATCATCGAGCATAAGGCATTGGCTGTACATTGTAGATTTCGAGAGGATGGGTCAAACATTTGATTACCTTGATGAAAAGTTCCGAAAATCATTGTGTTGGATTCTGTATCTTCAGCAACAACTTCAGTAGCAACAACGGTATTACCATCAGCACTAGCATCAATAACAGTGTCAGTAAGTATATCATCAGCAGTTTTAGGTAACATATCATGAACAGTATCAAGAACAGTATCAAGAACAGTATCAAGAACAGTATCAAGAACAGTATCAAGAACAGTTTCAGAACAAATTCCAGACACAGATGGTTTTTGTGGGTGGGCAAGTCCCCCATCTGATATTCCAAAGACGCCCTCCATAGACACAGATGGCCTTACATCTGTTTCATCCAAAACAGATGAAGGTAAAGGGTGGGATAGGCCCCCATCTGATAGTTCAAAGACACCCGTTAAATCAGCTGTGGTTTTCGTGAGTACATCTCTTCTGGCTCTACTCATTCGCCAATTCTTCTTGCGAGGCATTTTCCTTCTGCAATTAGAAAATATAAACTAAAATGGCAAATTTTCCAGACATTCAAAGACAACTTTTGACATTGTCTGATGACCAGGACCCTGTTTTACAAATGAATTGAAATGTTCATAAAATCATAAGAAAAACAGGGCCCTGGACCATAAAAGCTGCTACATGTGTATGAAGTGTAAATTTGCAAGCATGTATCGTTTTGACCTTGATAAGTCACTTTAACAATGTTATTAAGGGATTCATACCAATGAATTATGAACTGTTTTAATATCAAATTTGAGCACTACATCTTAATTTCTAACTTACAAGGAAAAAACAGACAAACTAATGGACAGACCAGATTTTATATTGATCCCTTTCTGATCTTTAGGTGCAGATAGTGTAAAAATTCAAGAGAAAGTAATAAAAAGCCAGTTCTTACATTAAACGGATAAATCAATGGTAAATCCAAGTCCCTTTTTCCTCTGTATCTCTTTTCTTTAACTTCGTCACACTGTACTCTATATCTTTCAGCAATCAACACAAAGTGATCTATATTAAGGTACACAACCTTAAGTCACATAGGGTAGAACTTATGTTCACAATAATTCCAATATATACTCCAATTCACTGTCACAATGAACTCACAGCTACATAAAAATCACAAAACTGTATTTAGAATTAAATCAGTGTTGCACAAAAATCATAAAAAAATGTTCACTATTAAAGTGTTCACAATTCACTGTTCCACACAAGAATCATAAAAATGTGTATAACATTTCCAATTTTGGAAATAATAATAAAAGTTCACAAATGTTCCAAGTGATATTACGGTAAGTCTTTTTGTAATATTGATAAATTTGTCTGAAATAAATAAGAACAGTTGTTGAAATCATGATTGATAGAATAGTTGAGTGACAAAATGTAAGTTTCTTGAAAGACAAGATGTGTTTGTGAAACATGAATGCCCGAAATGGCTATTTTTCTACAATGTTAAGTTTTTTAATTAAGAGTTGATAAGGGTTACATGGAACATATAGATATCATTGAAAGGAAGTTAGATACCAAATTTCAGCTTTGTTTGTCAAACACTTTTGGAGAAAATGCAAAATGTTAAGTTTTCTGACAGACAGACAGGAGTAAAACAATAGAAATCATGTTATTTTGCTAACCTATGTAAAAGATCTGGAAGTAATTGCGATTAGCAATTCTAAATTATTCACTGTGTGTTTAGTTTTGAGATTTAAATCTAAATTTGTTCAAAACGTTATAATAATTTAAATATTGGCATGACACTGTACATTACTAAAGACTAGAAAATCAAATTCAGTTTATTGTTGAAATATCATTTCCAAAACTTAAATAAATGTGTATCTCTGTTAAATTGATAGAAAATAATTTCCACTTTCTATGAAAGTGGTAAACTATTTTTTGTGATAAACAAGGCGGTTATCCCAAAAAGAGGCCCTCTTCATAACTGGTGATAATCATGTATGCAATTCAAAGAAAGCAAATAACAACTGTCTTTGAAATACACAATCCTACATACTCAAAAGATTCCTGCAGCATGTTTTGGTCACCAGCACACTTACCTGGTATAGGTTAACGTCTGCAATAGCCCCTAAAGAACAAAGTCTATCTAAACTTTTGATTTAAATAGAATTTAACAAAGTATGGGTTACAAATTATCAATCATTCTTCATAATAATCATAAACTGTTGTTTTTTTTTCTTCATTAACACAAACACTTGTCACGGGTCAAGAGGGTCTGAAATGAGAAAAAGAGTATATCACATTTTGGCATCAAACTTAACCATTTTCCAAACTCTTCCAATTTGAAAGGTGTTGCAGACCGCAATATCAAGTGCATGGAATTTTAAATTTTTTGGTGTTTTTTTGTTCAGAAAATATTGTGGAAAATGAAAAAAATTGCTTATCACAAGCAATTTCTTCATTTTCCACAATGTTTTCAAAAGCCTTTATCTTGCAGGGTGTTGAAAGGCGTCACTGTGTGGTAATGGGTTAAACAGTGGACTCTTAATAATTATATAATCCTGTTATAAGACATTCATTGCAAATTAGCAATTTCCTGTCTGCAAAAACTTAAAATTTTGAGAACAATATACTCCCTTTTTAGCTTTTTTCTGTTAATTGCAATAATTATCTCGACAAATAGACATTGCAGTTAAAAAGAATCCACTGTTTAGTGCATTTTCTCTTTTCTCAAACGATAAAAATTCAGACTGTCAAGATTTGACAGCTACTGCAGGTGATGAATTGGGTTACAAAACTATATGGAATTTGTGAACATTACAGAACAGAAAATACTGAAGGAAAAGGAGCAAGTGCTAATAATCAGCATTTTGTTTTTTCTTTCAAAGTTTTCTGACACTAAATTCCTTCAGAGACATGAAAACATGGTCTTGTTAGGGAAAGGGTTAATGAACGTTGAATTGATTTTCATGTGACTAAAATTCAACACAAAAGTTCTAAGAAGGGTGTCTCAAATAAAAAATGGTCTTGGAGATGTTTTGAAAATTCAAAGTAAAAATAAAAAAATTGCAAAAAGTCACCTAAGGAACATTCTGGCAAAGTACACTCATAATATGTCCAGTGATTACAGAAGCGGCAATCAATGAAAAATTTTCTAATGATTTCTGATAAGCCCCATCCTGCCATGCACCCATTTTTGGACAAAAAACAGTTTTTTTCTAACATTTGACCGCTTGACCTAGTTTTCAACCCCAGTGACCCAATTTCAATCCTTCAATGATTTCATCAAAACAATCACTCTGACCTCTTTTCAGATTGACTGGGCAGAAAATATGACCTCTGAAGGGCATACAAGGTTTTTCTAAGATTTGACCTAATAAAGATTTATGTTTAATTAAAGAACTTTTTCATGGTTTGTCATATTCTGATAAGCCCTACCCTGCCGCACCCAAATTTATAGACCAATTAAAATTTTACTAACAAAGTATTATTGAATAACAAAGTATGGTCGAAAGTAACAAAGTATGGTTGATTTTAAGAATTTCTCGTGATTTCTCCCATTCTGATAAGCCACGCCCTGCAATGCCCACATTTATGGACCAATCAAAATTTCATGAACAAGTTAAGTATAGGGTCACTTAAGGTGCATTTCTACCAAGTTTAATTGAAATTGGCCCAATCGTTGATTTTTAAAGAATTTAACAATTATTTTGTGATTTTTCTAAGTCAGATAAGCCCGGCCCTGCCACACTCAAATTTATGGACTAATAAAAATTTCACGAACAAGTTAAGTAAAGACTCACCCGATGTACATTTCTGCCAATTTTGGTCAAAATTGGCCGAATGGTAGATTTTTAAAGAATTATTTTGTGATTTCTCTAAGTCTGATAAGCCCAGCCTGGCCACGCCCACATTTATGGAGCAATCAAAGTTCTTTAAACAATTTAAGTATAGGGTCACCTAAGGAACATTCCTTCAAAGTTTGGTCAAAATTGACCAACTGGTTTGAGAGGAGAAGATTTTCAAAGAATTATTTTGTGATTTCTCGAAATTTGATAAGCCCCGCCCTGCCACACCCACATTTATAGACCAATCAAAATTTCGCTGACAAGTTAAGTAAAGAGTCACCCAAGGTACATTTCTGCCAAGTTTGGTCAAAGTTGGCCAAATGGTTGATTTTTAAAGAATTATTTTGTGATTTCTCTAAGTCTGATAAGCCCCTCCCTGCCACGCCCACATTTATGGACCAATCAAAATTCTTTGAACAATCTAAGTAAAGGGTCACCCGATGTACATTTCTGCCAAGTTTGGTCAAAATTGGCCGAATGGTTGATTTTTAAAGAATTATTTTGTGATTTCTCTAAGTCTGATAAGCCCCGCCCTGCCACGCCCACATTTATGGACCAATCAAAGTTCTTTAAACAATTTTAGTATAGGGTCACCTAAGGAACATTCCTTCAAAGTTTGGTCAAAATTGACCAACTGGTTTGAGAGGAGAAGATTTTCAAAGAATTATTTTGTGATTTCTCAAAATTTGATAAGCTCCGCCCTGCCACGCCCACATTTATAGGCCAATCAAAATTTCACTGACAAGTTAAGTAAAGAGTCACCCAAGGTACATTTCTGCCAAGTTTGGTCAAAGTTGGCCAAATGGTTGATTTTTAAAGAATTATTTTGTGATTTCTCTAAGTCTGATAAGCCCCGCCCTGCCACGCCCACATTTATGGACCAATCAAAATTCTTTGAACAATTTAAGTAAAGGGTCACCCAAGGAACATTCCTGCAAAGTTTGGTCAAAATTGGCCCACTGGTTTGAGAGGAGAAGATTTTTAAAGAAAAAGTTAACGGACGCACGGACGCACGCACGACGGACACACCGCCATGACAATAGCTCGCTGGCCTTCGGCCAGTGGAGCTAAAAACAAAAGTCACCACTCTACATAAACGGGAGACCGTCTCAAACGCGTACTTTTCCACTGAAAAAAGCAGACTTTTAGCTCGAATTTGTATATCTATTATTACATATAGTTATAGGAAGTATTGGCCAAAATCATAATCATGATCGTAATAATGTTGCTTGTTTGATTAAAACATAAAATAGATTTTAAAATAAATGTTTGACGTCTCAAAATTGTTTTATTCTATTGTGGAAAAGGAAAATTTTAGGCCTAAATGGCTTTGGAGTAGCCTAAGCTATAGGCCTATTTATCTAACACTGTTGTAATGTCTGGAACTGTAGTGTGAAAGTGGAACGTATTAGACAAAAGTCAGTAGATTCCGATAATTCGAACCAAATTTGGACTTTTCTAACGATACATTCGTCAGAAATCGGTCGATTTTGTGAATCTTACCTTAACCGTATTACCGACGTCGTTACTTTGAACGTCAAAACGCACGTGTTTAACCCTTTCCCAAACAAGACCTGGTTTTGACGTCCCTAATAGAAAAGGCTTTGGAAAACATTGAAACAAAAGAAGAAACTGCTGATAACCAACAGTTTCTCCTTTTGCCTCAATATTTTCTTGGCTATATCACACACAATTCCACGCTTTATCAAGATCCATTTTGACATCTGTAGCAGCTTTTGAATCGGACAACCCTAAAATTTTGTCGTTTGGGAAAGGGTTAAATGACGTCATCAAAACATTTCAAATACGGCCTGATATATTTTCACGTTTTATTCTTGTTCGATGAAAAACTGTTGCAAAAGTTTGTATAGTTTAACTCAAAAAATGTAACGGATCTAACTTTCTACATTTTTTCTGAAACTTTAGGTCGCTATCGTCTTTACGACAACATGCGCGTTTTGGATGCGCAGTCCAATCGAATTCGGCCACCTTAAAGGGATGAGTAGAAAAGTAAGGTTACCTCTGCATACTGTTTCTTCAGTGGCCCAGATAGGCGCAACACCGAACAAATACTATCTGTGTACCTGAAAAATGGACTTAAACCCATTATCAAACGGTTTTAGACTTGTCCAAATTCAAAGATGTTGCAGATGATAATTTCAAGTTGATGAAATTTTGCATTTTTTGTCTTTGTACATAGAAAACATTGTGGGAAATGAAGAAATTGCTTGTCACGAGCAATTTCTCCATTTTCAATGATGTTTTCCAAAGCCACTATATTGTGGGGAGTCAAAAGGAGTCACTGTGTGGTAATGGGTTAACCCTTTGTGGTAATGGGTTAACCCTTTACCAGAGTGATGACTGTTCAAATTTGAAAGGTGTTGCAGACGATAATTTCAAATTGCGGAAATTTTAAAAGTCTTTCCATTTTGATTAGAAAACATTGTGGTAAATGAAGAAATTGCTTGTGACAAGCAATTTCTTCATTTCCACAATGTTTTCCAAAGCTTTTTCTTGTGAGGGAGTCAAAAGGCGTCACTGTGAAGTAATGAGTTAACCCTTTACCAGACGGCAAAATTCTAGACTGGTCCAAATTCAAAGATGTTGCAGGTGACTAGATCTATTTATAGTATGGTAAAAGCAATTTTACATTTTGTGGTTGTTCTTGGCAGAAAACTTTGTGGGAAATGAAGAAATTCCTTGCGTCCAAGTGGTAATGGAATAACCCTTTACCAAAAAAGAATGGATTTTGAACTCCCTATTCGAAAAGGCTTACGAAAACACTGACGTAAAAGCAGAAATGCTGATAATCAGAATTTTCTTCTATTGTCTCAGTATTTTCTGTGCTACATTATCTGCATATTCTGTCTGTATAATCATTCATTTTGTGATATGCAATAGCTTTTAAGTTGGAGCAGCCTAAATTTTTGCTGTTTGGGAAAGGATTAAACATTAATATTCCATAAACTATCAAACATCAAACTGATGAATTAGTTAACGCTTTCCAAAACAAGATTTGGTTTTGATGTTCCAAAAAATAGACTTGGAAAAACATTGAGGCCAAAGGAGAAAAAGCTGATAATCAGCGTTTTCTTATGTTGACTCAATGTTTTCCCAAGCCTTTTATTTCAGACATATCAAAAATAGGGCCCTGTTTTACTTACAAAGGGTTTTTTTGCGTTATTACTTGTACTACAAACCTGATAGACACAAACTGATTTCTCAGAATGCAATCCGATGTCTTGTTACACAGTTTACTGAAAATCATAGTCATAAGATCAATAGTAAAACGGCACCCAGGTCTTGTTTGGGAATGGGTCAAGGACTCTTTTTTCCCCCATTCTGGCTCTGTTATCTACTGCAATGAATACCTTTTTATCAACTGACCAGCTATATAATCTTTACCAGATTTCCTCTTTCCACTCAATACAACCACACAACATGGGAACCCAGCATCATTTGACATCATTCTGCATTGTATTGTGGAATTTTTAGGTCCCTGATAGAATAGGCTTGGGAAAACATTGAGACAAAAGAAGAAAATGCTGATGATCAGCATTTACTCCCTTTGTCTCAATGTTTTCTGTGCTGTATTATTCAAAGATTCCACCTTTAGTAACATTCATTTTGTCATCTGTAGCAGCTTTCAAATGGACCGTCCTAAAATTTTGCCGTTTTGGAAGGGTTAGGGACCCTTTTTCTCAGACCCTGGCTCAATATTTGCTACAGCCAAGTATCTTGGCTCAAATATTTACTGCTCATGAATACCTTTTCATCAGCTTATCAGCTATATAATCTTTACCAGACTTTCTCTTTCCACTGACAAGACAACAACACAAGATGGGAACTGAGCATCGTTTAACATCATTCTGCATTATATTGTGCAATTTTTAGGTCCCTGATAGAATAGGCTTGGGAAAACATTGAGACAAAAGAAGAAAATGCTTATAATCAGCATTTTCTCCCTTTGCCTCAATGTTTTCTGTGCTACATTATTCAAAGATTCCACCTTTAGTAACATTCATTTTGTCGTCTGTAAAAGCTTTCAAATGGACCACCCTAAAACTTTGCCATTTGAGAAGGTTAAAGGACCCTTTTCTCAGACCCTGGCACATTGTTTGCCATAGCTAAGGATCCTGGCTCAAATATTAACTGCTCATCAATGTACCTTTTCATCAGCTGATCAGCTATATAATCTTTACCAGATTTCCTCTTTCCACTCAATACAACAACACAACATGGGAACCCAGCATCATTTGACATCATTCTACATTGTATTGTGCAATTTTTAGAATAGGCTTGAGAAAACATTGAGACAAAAGAAGAAAATGCTGATGATCAGCATTTACTCCCTTTGTCTCAATGTTTTCTGTGCTATATTATTCAAAGATTCCGCCTTTAGTAACATTCATTTTGTCATCTGTAGCAGCTTTCAAATGGACCGTCCTAAAATTTTGCCGTTTTGGAAAGGGTTAGGGACCCTTTTTCTAAGACCCTGGCTCAATGTTTGCCAAGGCCGAGGAACCTGGCTCAAATATTAACTGCTCATCAATGTACCTTTTTATCAACTGATCAGCTATGTAATCTTTACCAGATTTCCTCTTTCCACTCAGTACAACAACACAACATGGGAACTGAGCATCGTTTGACATCACTCTGAATTGTTTTGTGGGGGTTTTTCTCTGTCAAAAAAAGAAAAGAAAAGAATTATAACCATTTCAAGACTTTTCATACAATAAATATCATTTGGAAATGTTAAAGGCTTAAAGCATAAAAAACAAAAAGTTAAAGTTTGAAATAGAAATATCCTAGTTCAAAGATAAAAAGAGATGTCTGTAAACTCAACCCTTTCCCAAACGACAAAATTTTAGGGTGGTCCAATTTGAAAGATGCTACAGAAAACAAAATGGATGTTGATAAAGATAGGATTTGTGTATAATACTGCAATATCAGCCTTTTCTTCTTTTGCCTCAATGTTTTGCCAAACAATTTCTGCTTTAGGGATGTCAAAACCAGGTCTTGTTTGGGAAAGAGTTAAACCTTTCCAAAACAAGACTGGTTTTGATGTCCCTAAGAGAAATAGCTTGCAAAAACATTGAGGCCTAAGAAGAAAGTGCTGATGACCAACAGTTTCTCCTTTTGTCTAAATATTTTCAGTGCTATATTGTACACAAATCCCTTCCTTCTTAACGTCAATTTTGTTGTCTAGAACAGCTTTTGAATAGGACCACCCTAAAATTTTGTCTTTTGGGAAAGGGTTAACCCATTACCACACAATGACTTCTTTTGACTCCCTACAAGATAATGGCTTTAAAAAACATTGTGGAAAATGAAGAAATTGCTTGTGACAAGCATTTCCCACAATTTGTTCTACCCACAGTACCCAGAAAGATCAAAGAATATGAAATTACATTCAATTCATATTGTCGTCTGCAGCATCTAGGAAATATGTGTAATATGGCTCAAAAAATATGGAGGCAAAAGGAGAAACTGCTGGTTATCAGCAGTTTCTTCTTTCGTCTCCATGTTTTCCCAAGCCTTTTCTATAAGTCAAAACCAGGTCTTGTTTGGGAACGGGTTAACATATATGAAAATCAACAAAGGGCAATAACTCAACAAATATTATTACTAGCAGAGTTATAGTTTCTTGTGCACTGCACTTCTCAATAATGAGATCTATCAACCTATGAAGTTTCATGATTGTATCCAGCACACTTTTTGAGTTATGTTCTAGACAAATACAATGAAATTCAAAAAAAGGCAATACTTTCATAGATATGGACAGCTGAGTCAGCGGTGGATCCAGGATTTCTGTAAGGGGGGTTCGAATATACCAAAAGGGGTTCTTTTTCTTAGAATTTCACAATTTTGACTGAATTTCTGCATGAAAATGAAATAATCAGGCTACCGAGGGGGGTTTGTTTGAGCCCCACCGACCCCCCCCGCCCCCTGGCCACTGTGAGTTACTGTTCTTTTGCAATGCACTTCTCCATATTGAGATCTATCCATATTATTGAAGTTTCAAGATGCCACCTTGCATACATACTTAGTTACAGTGGCGGATCCAGAGGGGGTTGGGGGGGGGTTCAAACAAACCCCCTTCTGGGGTTCAAACAAACCCCCTTCTGAAGCCTAATTATTTCATTACCAAGCATAAATTTAGTCCAAATTGTATGATACTAGTAAAAGGAAACCCAACCACCCCCTCTGTGTAAAAACAAACCCCCTTCACAAATACCCTGGATCCGCTGCTGATTTAAATATGCTCTGGACAAAATTTATGTATGATTATTAACCCTTTCCCAAACTACAAGACTTCAGGGTGGTTCAATTTAAAAGCTGCTATAGAAGACAAAATTCATGTTAAATAGAAAGGTATTTGTGTACAATATAGCACAGAAAATATTGAGACAAAAGGAGAAACTGCTGGTTATCAGCAGTTTCTTCTTTTGTCTCAATGTTTTCCAAAGCTTTTTTCTATTTGGGACGTCAAAACCCGGTCTTGTTTGGGAAAGGGTTAAACAAAGGGCAATAATTCCATAGATATAGTCAGTGGGATAACAGTTCTTTTGTACTTCTCCATAATGAGATCGATCCTCCTATGAAGTTTCATGATGCTACCTAATCCGAGTAGATGCTACCTTACATACTTACAGAGTTCTTCTTCTTTTATGTACAAGCACTCCTTCATTGTTGAAGATTCTGTGCCGGCGCCTTGTTAGTAAGATGGTTATTCATAGCTGTGAAAAGATGCATATATATACATGATAGTGTTATGGTCAATGTAATACGGTGCTCATACTTTACAATGCAGAGATAAAACTATGTACATTCAATCATGTCTACATAAGGAAAATTGGTGATAGGGCTGACACTGGTATGAGCGCTTTAAAAGCTTCAACAGTGTCTGCTGACTGTACGGTGAGAGGTAGGAGGTTCCATTGGGAGACTGTTCTGGGGTAGAAGGAATATTTATATGAGTCTAATGGCTGCATAGATATGTTTATATGTGTAAGGATTACTGTGTCTGGTGGTTCTAATATCAGTGCAAATTAAGAGATTGTCGGGAGGTCTTATAGCTACGATACAATGGGTAATTTTGTAAAACATTATTAATCTAGATCTTATGTGTCGAATTTCGAGAGTTGGCCAGTTCAGATTGTTTAACATATTGGAGACGGAGCTGGTGTTTTGGTAGAGATTAGACACATACCTAACTGCACGGCGCTGTACTTTTTCAACTTGGTTAATTTGTGATTTAGTGTAGGGGTCCCATATGGGAGAAGAATATTCAAGTTTGGGTTTTACGAGGGCTTTGTAGGCGTGGTCTTTTGCAGTAGAGTTACAAATTTTAAGGTTATGTCTTAGAAATCCTAGCAATTGTTTGGCTTTATTTGTGATAGAGTTTATGTGTTTGTCCCATTTTAAGTGATTTTGTAGAGTAACACCAAGATATTTTGCACTTTCAACATTTTCGAGGGAGTGGCCATGGAGTTTATATGTGAATTTTACTGCGTTTCTTTTTTGTTTTATACTTAATATATTACATTTATTTATCTGGGCGGAAATGCATAAGCCAATCACATTCCCACCTACCTGCAGGTTCCAGATCTGATTGGAGGTTTTTGGCATCAGTGATGTTATGGATTTCTTTGCAGACAATACTATCATCTGCAAAAAGTCTAAGTGTGCTGTATTGGAGATAGTCTGGAAAGTCATTGATGTAGATGAGAAATAGGATAGGGCCCAAAACAGTGCCCTGGGGTACTCCCGAGGTGACGGGTACTCTGTCATTTTATTTTCCAGGACAACTGTCTGGGTCCTATTAGTAAGAAAGTCAGAGATCCAGTGGAGAGCATTTAGTCTACCTACCAATTCCGAAAAAGTGGCTAGAAAACATTTTCGTATGCATTTTTTGAACATGGAGTTTTGATGTATAATTTACAAAGTATAAGGCTTGTCCGATTTGTTTTGACCGGTAGTCGCCTCCAGTCGGCCGTATTAAGGTCACAAAACAAGGTCAAAGGTCATTGGGTGCAAAATTCACCTAAGCCCCTTTTAAATGTGTATAACTCTGTCAATTGTATGTCTAAATGGCATGAAAACGCTTTTAAATCAAAGCCCAATAAATTGTCTTGCATATAAAATATAGTTAGTGATACTTTTCTCATCTAAACATTCATTAATATTTGGCGAAATGTAAAAAAAGACCAAAAATATGCAAAATTTGAACGTTGTGTAAATGGAAATCATGTTGCATATGAAATATTATTGCAATTTCAATTACAAAAATGCGTTGAAAAATTTCTATAAACCCTAAGCAAAAATTTAAGATCACGTTTGGTAGTAAAAAGTCACTATTTCTAAATGCAGGTACAGCTCAAAATCAGCTGGGGTCAATATATGTAACGATTGTTGCTTTTATACAGTGTCCATTTCATTTCAACAGTATTGATTGAACTTAAATGATATCATTTCTTTTGTCTGGATATTGACTCTAAATAGATCATATTAATATATAATTTCGGAAAAAACATTTAAAACAATGTCTTTTACGTTGTAAATGTTAAAAAGTGTGTAATAGTTACCCCACCCACTCAAATAACCTAGGAAATTGGTACAATTCACTTTGGCGCCCAAAACATTACAAGTAATGTAATGAATAAACATTAACAATCTAGAGCAACTTGTTTATAGTATTAAAAGAATAAAAAAAACACTAGTTTGGAAATGATTGACATTGTTACACCAAGCACACATAGGCCTATACAAACGTTTAGACTTACTTCGCCTCACCACCTATAAATTCCGATGGGTTACTGTACACTAATAAGACTCAGATTGTAAAGACTGGAGTCAAAACCATATTTCATTAAGCACAGAAAAGCTTATTCAATAATTAAAAGAAATGATTTCATGGTAATTTGTTACGTGTAGGCTCGTAGGATCAGGGCGGGGCTAGGGTGGGGACTGACCCCCCCCCCAAGTTGGCCGAATATGTCGATTTTTCTTTATTTTACGGTGAATTTTTGGAAAAATCCAATTTAGCACCCCCCCCCTTCCAATATTCAGACACCGGGACACCTTCCAATATAAAAATGCTTCCTATCGACATGACATGTACATGCAGAAGTATCAAAAATGGCATTTTCTATTCATTGAAAATAAACTTTTGGTCAAACTAAACAATAATTACTTTTTCATAGGAACTGAAGTCAATTTCGTCAACGTGATATGCGATTAACTACTTGTATCTTCATATTGGTTTGCTTAACTTCAGTGCGTGTATATAGATCTAAAGAACGAAGTGGGATCAAACACCAAAATTTCAAAATATACAAGTGAGATCCGAACAATATCTTAGGCAGGTTTCGGTGAAAAGCAGTAGCAATTTTAATGATATATCATGAATTCAGTACTATTAATGATACATTAAAGCAACATCCGGTATCCAGTTCTTTCTAACATTGTGCTAGCTTGAAACATTGGAACTGGCTCACAAAGGAGAAAAATATAGAAACTGAGGGATTTTTCTCAATAAGCGGTATTTTACACATTTTGATTGCCGAGTAAAAATTTAGATTCGAAACAGCTTTAAAGTAGGTTGACACATGACAATTCTTGTATCAGTAAGTCCCACAATTCAATGATCTGGTTTGATAAGGTTCTATTGGCTAGAACCTTGAAGTTCGTTCAAACATCCTTCCATAGGCCTACACATTTTACAAGTGAAGAAAGTTTTAAGGACAAGTCAGATGATCGTTCTTTTATGATCCATGCGACAGCTGTATCCACGATGAGCCAATCTTTTAAAAGCAATATAGTCTGTTTCTATGGACAATTGACGGAAAATACATTCACAAGAACAACTGGAATTACATGTATTTGCGTAGAAAAGGTCGAGAATGTGTTAAATGTTATGGCCCATAATCAGTGAAAGACAATATGATCAATTTTAATAAGAACTAAACGGAACTTCTACGCTGGTAAACATGCAAAAATTCAATCTATCAGATATTGAAACACGAAATTAGGGTCATTTATGATTATTTTCGATCCTTGTAGGGTGTTGTGTATTGAAGTGTCAGTATTTGGACTTGGTTGGAATTCTTCTTTTAAATACAAGGGGATATCAAAAAGTTTTGAGCCTCGGGTATTTATTCCATTCAGATGGTATAATACTTTACACTGTTATGCACGAGTATAAATATTTCAAATGCAGATTGATTGTAGGATAATCTTGCTAGATGTTACGGTACAGCCACAATAATATTGTTAAAGGGACACATCCTACCCCCAAAATATCGAACAAATGGACAAGATTGAATACAGGGTTGCGATGATGCTTCTATTCCTGGAGGCTAAATCTGCCAAAAGTGAAGAGCAATTTTCCGTAGTTTACAACTATCAAACTCTAGGTGAAGACATCTAAAGATGCGGGGGAGTCAAAAAGATGAAAATTGATTAAATGACTGCTACTGTGGAGGACCGGTTAGAGTACCAAGACGTTGACTTCTATAGATCAAGTATCAACGATAGGCAAAATAGATGGAGAAATAGTATGGTATGGAGTTCGAAGAAGCCAAGTGGAATAACAAAAACAGTTTTAATACGAATATCTGGTTCTGTCTGTGCGAAGCCCAAAACGCTTTGATCCCCTATTAACACACAATGGCAGAATCATGATACATTTGTATATACTGTAGGTTACAGTGCAGACACTTTAACATGTTGTTATTCTGTAATTTTAGCTATTGATAACATTGTTTGAATATGTCTATAACACTATAAACGTGATACTATACATTGCATATCATAAAAACGAGAAAGTAGGAACGGTTTTTACCGGACCATCCGTTCTCGTAGTGTGACGAAATTGTTTTTTCAACTAAGTTTGATTCGCTAAACATGAGCACAGACTAGTCAATTTACACATTGAAACAGATGAGACAGTCTATGTACAGGAAGAACTTTGTGTGAAGCCTTGGTCTAGTCGTCGGTATACAATGTGGTGAATATGATTTAAAGACATCAATGCATGTTAACTTGTGGTACAGGTACATGTGAACAGGAATAGAGAAACAGCAAGACATTGTTAGACTAGAATCCAGGCTGCGTGGTGCACAGTATTATCTCGGAAGAATACCAAGTACATGTATCTATTTGAAAGGTTTTAGAGATCTTGAAACAAAATTGCCGTACGATTCTAGTTTTTTTTATCGTACTCTAACTCTTTCAAAAAAGAGGTCTCGCTAAAAGCGTTGTCAAGTCTGGTAGTTGATTAAGGTATTCCATCCGTTATTAGATACTTAAACGCTTTGTGTAAGTTTACCTCCATCTTCAGCGTGTCCCGTTACCATGCAAATTGACAAGTGTATCCGGATTTTAAAAATCTGAATATCCTTGTCAATCACCGTTGCTACTGATGTCGCCGAAGATGCACGATAATATATTATATTTCGCATCTATTGACAGATGAAATGTACCACAATAGTTATTCGACGTGAATAGTTACTAGTATCCAAGAATAGCCGTTATGATCAAGCCTTCATCATTTAGACCTTCTGAAACAATACCTATTGTCGAGTCTAGCTGTTTATGGAATAGAAGAGCACGCTCTCTTCCTAAGTTGTTTCTCGTAGGTGCATTCCCGGAAATATTATTTTGTAATTACGTCTCTGATTCTACCAATAAGTCCGGGGGTTTTGTGCCCCTAAACTTCACAAATGGACGTGTATACTGAGAATTTCTAGCATCGACAAATAATAAGATTTCCAAGCAAATGAACTCTGTTTTTGTGGTCATAGGATTCACTTTTTTCGTATGATTTATGATAAGGTACAAGAATACTATACATATTCAAATAAAAGATACAATTTTGATTATAACGAAAATTATTATTGAATGAAGAGTTCTTAGTTATGTATATAAATAAGTCAATGCCCAGAGGTTTATCAGGTATATTGTAATGAGGTTAACTTAAAGCAACCACAGATTCATATATTTTCACTTCTTATGTTCAACGAGTTCATTGGTGCCAACTCCACAACCCATCAGTTGTGGTAAGGATTGTGCAGGTTGGATGAGCTACCGACCGTTGTGTCCTTATTTTCTAATATTCACCAGTAACATAATGTAATATGGTATATTAAAGATCTAGTGATTTGCATAATTAAAGATGCATACAGAATCATATTTCGCTCAATTTCTAAAATAATTAAAAGCTTATTGGTGACAAAATGAAATAGACCAAAAGACTGAATCTCTTGTTGTCCCTTATGAAAGCATGTACATATCTAACTATATACATGTGTTGATTCATGGGCACTTAAATAGCCATTCATATAATATACCATAACAGCATATCAGAACAGTCAGCCTGATGATTGTGATACTTTTTTCCATATATCCGTTCCTAATTACATTTTATCATACACGTTAAAATTGCTATTACATGTTCGAATGTTCTCGTACGGCTACCAGGTTACCAAAATTGCGATAATGAAATTTAAGGTTCGGTTTACAGAATGAAACTACATCATCAATGAACGAAACGTGTTGAAACATAAATGCTTACATTTAATGTCTTAAGGTAGTAAGATAGTGAAATGACTACTTTCAGCTGCTGATTATTCTTAATTTCTGTTTTTTAGTCTTGTTTTATTTAATTGCACTTTTTAATGACTATAGGTATTCGTTCAAAGGGTCATTGTTTTGGCTTTGTAAAGTTGCTATAAGCTATATATAGTTCTATTTCTGATTTAATTAAATAAATGTTTTTGTCCTGAAAATTCTTATCATTTTTAAGGAAAATGCATCAAAAGCTATAAAAATTCATGAAAATATGATTTTAAAACAAGAATTTGCAATAAAACATCGAAAAAGACATTTAAGTGAAAGGCGTATTGCTTCACCAATGTTTGTGTTTTTTTTTGTATTTTTTGGAAAATTTACCCCACCCACGTTTATCTATGGCTACAAAGTTAAGTTAAAGACTAATTCTGTAAGCAAATATGTATCAGTAAATAGCAGGTATCTAGGCAATTTTTAAGTATAATGTCAATCATCCAAACATACCGTTGGTATTTTTTTATGATTTTTTTACTTTTCGAAAAAAAATATTTTTGTGATTTTTTGGCCATTTTTGGCTATATTTATTTAAAAATACAAAAACACAAATTCGTAAAGTTGTATATTAATGTTTTAAGTATTAATACAGATCATCAGCTCTATTTAGGTACCAAAATAATTATTTTAGCTTAATAAATGAGTAAGTTATGGGGTATTTTAGGGGGCATGTGTGAAAAATGTACCGAATGACCTTTGACCTAGTTTATTTCAACCAATATCGCCTGCTAGAGGCGACTACCGGGCAAGCCATACGTACCATACCTTGAAGATATCATTGGGCCTGGTAGTCGCCCATGTTCAGAGAATGCCTACGAAAGTCACATTTTTTGACTTAGTAGGTAGACTAATTGCAGTTGATTCCGTAGTATTGTAGTTTATAGAGAAGATGGCGATGGGATACCTTATCAAAGGCTTTAGCAAAGTCCATAATGATAATATCTGTTTGTGTGTTGTTGTTGTTTGACTGTGTTTTGAAGGAAGGAAATAAGTTGAGTTTCACAATTGCGGGCAGGTCTAAAGCTGTGTTGAAGATCGTAGAGCAGGGCTTTCTTCCTGGAATGGGGGAAGACACAGGATGCTGGTAGAAAGGGGAAAAATCACATGCCGCATCATAGATTTGGGGAAAATTGTAAGATATAGAAATGTACATTTGATAGGCTTAATCCCTCTTATTCCACTACTGTAGACTTGAGAACCATCAGGGCTAGTTTATAAAACTGCTGCAAATAATACCCGAAAGGGGAGTTAGGCAGTATATATAGATAGATTGTAGAAAGGGCTTTCTTTTTATTTTATTTTGGTTTTAGTGTGATTTTTTAAATATTTCTTGATCCATGGGAAAATTCATTGTTGGGGAAAAAACAGCAATGGCCTGAGCTATAGTCCGACCATCGGAAAAAGTCTAGTCCGACCATCCGAGCCATTACGTCATTCGGAACTCCTCGGATAACAGCGGACCAATCAGTATCAAGGTAAACAAAGATTTTGATTGGCTGACTCAGGTTCCCGACCATGCGAGCTATAGTGCCAAACGAAGTCAGCCTTAGTTATGCCGCTTTCTGAGATGGTTATGTCATGCATTGGAGGGTGAGGACTGCTAAGGTCCTTTATCCGGTATAGTATTGTTAGTTAGTGGGGTGAAGGCTTTCTGAAACTGTTTGTTGAGGATGTTTGATTTGCTGTTTGTGTCTGCTTTTAGAATTCCATCTTCTCTGAGGGGAGGAATAATTTGGCTTTCAGTTTTTTGAGTCTTTATGTATAAGAATAGGTTTTTTGGAGGTTTTGTAAATTTTGTGTTGTCTTGCTCGGGGATAGGGATATTGAAGATAGTTTTATCAATGTATTTAATCTCTTTAACCCTTTCCCAAACAACAGAATTTTAGGGTGGTCCAATTTGAAATCTACTGCTGTCAATAGAATAGACGATGATCAAGGTCAAATTTGCGTGAATTATAGCAAAGAAAATATTGAGGCAAAAGGAGAAACTGCTGGTTATCAGCAGTTTCTTCTTTTGTCTCAATGTTTTCCTAAGCCTTTTCCATTAGGGACGTCAAAACCAGGTCTTGTTTGGGAAAGGGTTAACATATATATACAACCCATCATTAGCACTAAAGAGCCAGAGGCGAAATTTGAAAAGTGCCAGTAATTCCTGAAATGTGTTACATTTCCATTCTAAATACAAACATAAGCATTTTGAACGGTTTAGAATTTTGAATACTTATGGAAATATTTGACAAAAATGTTCAAAATAACCTCCCTTGCGTATGAATATATAGTGAAATAATATTTGTAAATTATTTTCTTCTTGAAGCATAATCTTCATTTCCCGCACTGTGAATCAACTTATGTGAAGTGTATTTACATGTGTGCAGTGATTTTTTTACCTGCACTTCCTGCTTCTTTTACTCATAATTTGGTCTCTGGGATGCAAAGTTTTAATTCTAGCGAGTTCCAGGATGCAAATTTTTTTACAGATTTCCTATTAAAAATAGTGTATTGGACTCACTAAGCTAGTAGCTGGACTCATTGATATGGAATCCAGCGAGTCCCCAGGACTCAGTCTTAAAATTGTAAAAAAAATCACTGTGTGTGTGTAATTTGATGTATTTTGTATGGCTAGAAAGTTGTGTTTTTGATGATGGGTCATATACCATGATAGCTTTCGCCTGTAGTTGTTCATTTTCTTACGTAGATTGTTAGTTGAGCTCCACTCAAAAAATAAGACTTTAAGTATGAAAATCAACAGAGGGTAATTTGTCGAATGCAATTGGTAAAATTTGGTAAAAACGCAGCTATGTGAATACAGACACAACAATAATACTACATTCTGTCAAGGATTTCTAAAATGGCTTGTGAAAAGTGTAGGACTTTCCGGTAGGCTATGAAAAACAATACCCTTTCTGTTGAGAATAGAATAGAATAGAATATGTTTTATTTTCCAATCAAAGGGTCATTTACATGACATGATAATCACAGCATAAAAACATAACAACTGTTTAACAAAATCAAACGATAAAAGAGGACATTATAGTAAATAAGGCTTCATTCGGTTAATCTACAAAACATGAAATTAGGAATAATGACCACAAATGAAAATGTAACTGTAACAGGTGGTGAAAAATATCGTAGCTCGACCGGGATTCGAACCCAGGGCCTCAGGAATACCGTTCCTACACTCTAACCACTGAGCTACCGAACCACATGTCGACATTGCCATACGATATAATTATCACCAAATAACTGTACCTGGCTACATATACCCCCTCCAAATTAAGAATTCGTCCCGAATTCTGGAGACAAAGAACAATTGTGAAACGTTCTTAAGGTGCCTAAGCAGTAGCCATATACATAACCACCGTCCCTCGATGGGCGCCAAATGTAATAGGGGGTGAAAAATATCGTGGCTCGACCGGGATTCGAACCCAAGGCCTTAGGAATACCGTTCCTACACTCCAACCACTGAGCTACCGAACCACATGTCGACATTGCCATACGATATAATTATCACCAAATACCTGTACCCGGCTACATATACCCCCTCCAAATTAAGAATTCGTCCCGAATTCTGGAGACAAAGAACAATTGTGAAACGTTCTTAACTCTTTCGCTGCCAAATTTCCTGGAATTATGCTATTTCCAGTGCCAATTTTTTTGGAACTCCATAACAGGGCTTATCAGTTTATAATATAGTAAAATCATTATTTGATTTATTTTAAGCTGAAACCATCAGGAATAATTGCACATAAACTATTTTGTTGAATAGCATACTTTTTATCAGGCAGTTTGATCAGATGACCCTGACCTTGACCTTGAATGACCTAATTAAGCTATTGTTTTGAAGTCGCCAAAAGGCGACATTGGCAGTCTCCTTAAAGGTCGCCTTTCAGCGACATTGGCAGCGAAAGAGTTAAGGTGCCTACGCAGTAGCCATATACAAATCAACCATCCCTCAGTGGGCGTCAAATGTTACAGGTGGTAAAAAATATCGTGGCTCGATAAATAGCCGGCTCACACTGACCGGGGTAAACACTAGTAATAGTGCTGCTGCAACTGTAGAAAGAGTGGGTGGTACTCCGGAGCTTTACTTTCTACAAATTCCATGGCTAAGGATGACCATTGAAGATATCCACAATCCAGAAGGGAAAACGTTATGGAAAGGTGAAACGACCATGAGACTCCTCGTTGACGACCCTGGCTAAGACGCACAGTCTCGTCGTGGTCGCCAATGTAACAGGTGGTGAAAAATATCGTGGCTCGAACGGGATTCGAACCCAGGGCCTCAGGAATACCATTCCTACACTCTAACCACTGAGCTACCGAACCACATGTCGACATTGCCAAACGATATAATAGGCTTCGATTTTCCGTGTGAACAAATACGTCATTGTCACGCCTCAATGGTCTAAAAATAGATTGGGAATCCCTTATCGTACAAATATGGCTGTGAATCTCGCGAAGATTTTCCACATTCAACTTGCCGGAGATAACATTCTAAGAGCTTGATTGCTGTAATCATTTGTTGAGAAACATTCTAATTCAGAGTTGAGAAGGTTGCTGCACTGTCGTGTACTTTTTAAGATCGGTAACTATGAAATAAGCAGTTAACAAGTAATGTTTACACATACGGACATGTCCTGACTTCATCGTGCCGCTCGTGCGTGCTCGCTTACCCTTTCCAAAACGACATAATGTCATGTTGGGCTAAATTGACAAAAAAGTCTGCAGACGACAAAACGGATGTGAATATCTTTAGTGTTTTATCTCGGAGAAAATATTGAGGCAAAAGAAGGATGATCATCAATATCCAAAGAAGTTATTCACACCCATTTTGTCTGCTGTGCATGCCTTTTCGATTTTGTCGATCATCATTTTCTTCTTTTGCCTCAATGTTTTCCCAAGAATTTTCTGTTGGGGACGTCAAAACCGGTCTTGTTTGGGAAAGGGTTAATATAGAAAAAAACTAGAATTTGTCGCTGAATGTGATTTGATACCCCATAGGCTTTCACTACAACAATGGGCAATAACTCACAAAATAAGCAAGATAGAGTTATGTTCCTTGTATGTTGCACTTCTGCTTGGTGAGATATATCTACCAGAGAAGTTTCATGATCATAGCTACTTTACTTTCAGACTTTTCGATGTTTTTTCTGGTTAAGCTGCTGAGGAATCTCAAGAAAAAACGTTTGTCATTTCTGGTCTGTCTCCATATGGCCAAGTGCAAATAAAGTGTGACATTTGGATGAAAAATAAACTTTCGATAAGATTTGTTTTGGCAGTGCGATTTGAAAGTATACATATCAAATTTTGAAAAAAATGTATAATCTTTAAAGCGCATTTATCTGATTTCAGAAAATTTTGACTTTTATATGAGTGCAAGAGCTAATTTTATGACTTTACATAGCTTTTTCAATGTGCCAAATGGACAGTTTAGTCATTTGTTTGATCATTATTTGTTCTTTATACTTTAAGCTAAGGAATGTGGCAAACTTTTGAGCTACTTGTTTGTCAAATTCTATGACTTCTTGAAAAAATTTGGCAAATAAATGGTAAGAAAAGCAATAAAATAAAGAAACATACCTGTTATCAACTTTACTATGAAAAGAATGTCAACCCTTCAATGGTAATAGCAATATTTAATCAAAATTCAATCAATTTACTTTAGAATAAAACAAATCTAGCTCTGATATTCAAAAGTATAACTAAGTTCTGCTGAGTACAAAACAGTTACTCTTTACCGTTATGGTTGGGACACATTGAATTATTCTTATGTATTGAGATTAAATTGTAGATTTTCACAACCAGTTTTTGTTCATTTTATTCCTTAAACCATTAAAAGATGTTAAAAATCACTTTAAGTGATTTAAAACTTCTATATTTTGTTGTGAAAGTCTTTTTGTGTATGTTTTGTGTAATATTACTTACAATATCACTTATATAGCTAACAAATGACATAGTTCCATTTGTTAATACAATCTTGCTTCAATGCCATATCAATTATGACTATATCAATGTAAAATTAATGGTAAAAACAGAGATACTACTTAAAATTAATTCATAAATGTTAATTGACTGAACCGTAATGGTTGGGACATCCTGTCATGCCCATGTTTTAGAATGATTATGGTCTGATAAAATGCAACCTTCTGATGGATTTCTTCTACAAAATAGTGTAACAAGTATAAACATACACAAAAAACTATTTTTAACTGTTAGAAGATAAAAGAAAAAATAAGAGGAATGACAAATTTCCCTGAAATCATTTTCCCATATTATTCCTAACCTGGTGCCATTCAAAATCACAATTAATCCTTCTTTGTCTCCAAATATCAAATATCTTTTTATTCTGTTTTTTTTTATCAATTACTAGATTAATTTTAATGATATTATGGCATGCATTAGATTTAAAAAGCACAATGTGGATATGACACAGTTTTAGACTAGTTGTCTTTAAATCCATACCATTTATCATTTAAGTTGGGACAGTATATCAAATGATAGCCGGATTCTTTGGCTTCCCAGGTTTTACTATTAGACAAGGGTAACTTGTACAATCTTCTCCCATACTATAAGTCATACAGCTTTGAATTGTATTATGAGTCTGTAACACAATGCTCTAGATACAGCAATTGCCATGCACTGAATTGGTCTTACGTTTTGGGTTTTTGAATTTTTACATTTATAGAGAAAAGGTTGAAAATCTTGTTCCAAGCTATTAGTCCTAAAGTTTAGAAATTTATGATGTAGAATTTACATTGATCTTTACAAGAGTAATCTAAACTAATAACTTATTCTCTATAAGATAAATATAAGGCTTGTGCTGTGGGTTCCCGAACTTTACAGAGATAAAGATCTGTGGAAATCTTGTATAATTACGGTACAGCTCGCATGTTTTTGCCTAAAACATTTGTCCGGTGCGGACAAAATAATTGGGGCCCGTTTTACTAACGAACTTACGATTATTTTTTGCGTAATTACTTGTAACAACAAACTTGATTGGCCTAATCCGATTTTTCTTGCAATCAGATGCCTTGTTACACTGTTTTCACAACAACATGATCGTAAGATCGTTAGTAAAACGGGGCCTTGATCTGGAAAATTGCGATGATTGTCTATTGCTCCTGCAACCACTGCCTTTTTTCACTCACAATTTCTGCGGATCACTGTGAATTGTAGTGGCAGATGGAAAATCATGGTGATCACCGCAATAGAGAGGAAATGCTAGGTTTATCTAAAATTGCCCACGCAAATCACCGCAATTTGCCAAGCATGTGTTTGTCAAGTGGAAAATCATGATGGTTAATCACAGTCATTCCATGGGTTTGGGTTGAAAACACGCTCACTGTGGCCATCCACCCTAATCCACCCGAAATGTAATCAGAATGATGCATGAAAATAGGCAAAAAAACATGTGAGCTGTACTGTTTTTCCATTCAAATCAAAGATCTTGAGCTTTGAGATTTTGGGTGTTGTTGAATGCAAAATCTTATCTCATGAATCTTTACTAGAATTATTCCAAATTATAACTAGATGCAGTAAAATAAAGTCTCTTTTATAATAGAATCCCACATTTCACATTTAGAATATATTTTATAGAACTTAAATATGCAAAAAAATCAGGCTTTGAAATTTTGCTGGTCGCATATGGCTAAATCACTAAGGTGAGAGATTAAAGGCCATCTTGGACCTCTTATTTTGAATTTTGAACAGTAAGTCCCTCCAAAAGTTCAATTTAATGACAATTTCTCCATATTAAACCAAAGACAAGCATGTACTACATATTAATTAGTAAAGATAGGATTTAACAAAAATGTCCCAACCATAACGGTAGCTACTTTACTTATAGATCCTACTGTACCTTAGGATTATATTATGCACACCAACACAAATTCACTCCTTTTCATGTAAAAAATAATACAATAACATAAAATGAGTCTTTCTCAAATAATCAAACACTAGTTTTGAAATAAAAACAAATTTCCTCCAATAAACATAAGAAAAGTGATGTAAAATTGAAAAATACTAAAAATCTTTACTATGTCAACAACCTTTTGTAACTTTTTTCACTGTAAATTACCTAAATAATATAAAGATTTCACTCTAAAAGATGTAGAATAAGTGACACTGGTTGAAAACATGGCCGTTATGGTTGGGACAAAAACCGTTATGGTTGGGACATCATGGATTTGGCTCTATTGGTCATTCCTACTTGAGAGTTGAAAGTAGAACTAAAATGCAAAAGGTATTATAGGATTTCAGGGAAATAATGCAAAGAAACTTAAACATTCAAAGCCTCTGTGTAAGGAATATGGAACTAATAAACAAGGGTACCGTATCAACCGTTATGGTTGGGACAATTTTTTGTTCATTGCATATGTTACAAGCAAGCCAAGTGACATGCATATGGAACAAAGAAAGTTATTATAAAATAAACTCATATCTTTCTTACATCCTTTAGAGCCATCTTAGCTTGTTTAATATTACTGTTTCTTTATGTTTGAGATCTTTTAAGATGGTAAACCCCAAATTTTGAATTTTGGAGACAACTGGACATATTTGGAAAAAATGTCACAATTTCAAAACATTAAACTTTCAAGTTAAATCAGTTTATATTATGACTACTCATATGTATAACAATGAAGCACACATGCAAAAATTATATCATTCAACAACCAAATTTGAGTAATTCAGATATTTAAAATAGCCTTTTAATGAATGTCACGCAAAAAACAGCCTTTTTTGGTCAATTTTGCATTTTCAATCTGTCATAACTTTTGAACAAATCATCCGATTCACTCGAAATTTTCAACACAAGCCCATCACAATGTATCCTTTCCAGTAATTAATATCAAATAGATATCACTCTTGCTAGATTTCATATTTTTATGATTTTATATTGGAGACAAGAAAATGTACTCTTATTTGCACTTGGCCATATCTGGAAGCAATGTTGCATGTTGCATATGCGCAATGTTTCGTAGTTTTAGTTCCCACCTGCATTATCTATGATCGACTAATATCGCGCTTGAAAATAATATTTTTTTGCTAACACGGTTACGAAAAATTGTCTGATTCATTGACCGATAAACAAAATATTAGACTGGTACCCGGCAAACGCTGTTGGGGTATTCCCATCGGAAATCTATTTTTAGCACACGAACGCGGGAAAACTGTTCGCTATCATCACCAAATACCTGTACCTGGCTACATAACAAAATTTGTTAATGCCCTATTGCCTCACAACGAGAATTTGTCATCATAACTTCATAGCTTCCCAAACGTCAAAATTAGAGGATTGTGCAGTATATATCACAGAAGAAGTTATTGTTTCTAAATGAGAAAATGCTGATTATCAGCATTTTCTTCTTTTTGGTGTCTTCTATGGGAATGATTTAAATCACGAGTTTTCATAGAAGGGTGAATCATCAAACCTGACCAACCCCTCAATGAGAATGTATACCCTAAAAGTGAATGTATAAGTTTTGTAAAGTGAATAGTGTGGCAGAAGAACAAAGGGAGAAAAGGAGAAAATTCTGATCCTCTTTACTTTTGGAAAATACCTGGACGATACCTGGACGATGATTTTTGGGTTCATATGGAAGGAGACTGAACTCCTTTTTAAACCCCACTAGTGCTGCACTTCTACGGTACTGACTAATCGCCTCAAAATTGGTATGGAAATAAAAGCTTCTTAGTTTGATTACACATTTGTATGATGTGGGTAATATGGTTGTCATGTTAGGATGATGACAACTAATGATATTGTTCTAAAACTGGTAAATGTTATCTCCTCGCCAGTGGTTATCCAGTCTGGACTTGAATTGGTTCACAGTCTTTGAATCAACAACTTCTTGCGGTAGAGCATTCCATTCATTGATGACTCTCCTTGAAAACGACCTCTGGCCAAATGATGTGGTACTTCTTGGTTTAGTTATCTTTAAAGAATGTCCACGGGTAACAGTAGAAGAAGCAAAAGTGAAGAACTTTTCAGCTGGAACATCTTCAAAACCTTTCACAATCTTGAATGTTTGAATTACATCCCCTCTTTTTCGTCGATGCGCCAGTGAAGGTAGATTTAAAAATTTCAGTCTCTCGAAGTATGTGAGATGTTTTATATTCGGCACTAATTTCGTTGCTCTTCTTTGAACGTTCTCGACACTCTCTATATCTTTCCTCAGATGTGGATACCAGATGATGTTCCCATATTCCACATATGGTCTGACCAAGGCCGTATAAAGTTTGACAAATGACTTGGCATCGATAAATTCAAAAGATCTCTTTATTAGGGATAACACACTGTTGGCTTTGTTGATCTTTGAAGATATATGTTTGTTGAACTTCAAATCTTGTTGAAAAATGATTCCCAGATCCGATTCCTCTGTAACCTCAGCAAGTGGTGCTGAGTTCATGGTATATTGGTGGGTAGGGTTTTCACGTCCGTAATGCACTGTTTTACATTTGTCTACATTAAACTTTAGTTTCCATGTGTTTGACCATAACTGGAGAGCATCAAGATCATCTTGTAGAATGTCGTGTTTGGTTGATTGGGTGTAAATTTTCGTGTCGTCGGCAAAAATGGCAACTAAGCTATGAACACAGTCAGGTATATCGTTTACAAAAATGATGAACAGTACGGGGCCCAACACACTTCCTTGGGGAACTCCGCTGACAACATTTCTCCAATTCGACTTTTCACCATTTACAGCAACATGCTGTCTTCTACCAGTAAGAAAGTCCGAAATCCAGTTTATTACATTCCCCCGAATACCATACGAATTTAATTTCTGGAGTAGCCGTGGATGAGAAACTTTGTCGAAAGCCTTTGCCAGGTCAAGATATACAGTATCCCAGCTTTCATTATTTTCCATAAAGTCTGACCAGTCCTCCATAACTTGTAGTAATTGCAAAGCACATGATCTACCAGTACGGAATCCAAATTGTTCATCAGCAAGTAGCTGATTATCCGAGAGATGTTTTATTACAAATTTTCTCACAATTTTTTCAAGAAGTTTACACACGATAGAGGTCAGGCTGACTGGGCGGTAATTTCCGGCATCCTCCTTTGATCCCTTTTTAAAGAGAGGGGTGACCCGTGCATCTTTCCAATCCTTTGGTATTTGACCAGTTGCCAATGATTTTTTAAAAAGAATAGTTAGGGGTACTGACATAACGTGTGACAATGATTTTAACAATAGCGGATGTATATTATCCGGTCCCATTGACTTGCTGGCATCAAGTTCGTTTAAAAGTTTTTGAACGTCTGAAACACTTATCTCGATATCTTCTAATGGTGAAGTAAATTGTCTGTCTGGAAACGGAGGCAACACATTCCCATCGTCCTGAGTGAATACACTCGAAAAAAATTCATTTAACACGTCAGCTTTTTCCTTATCATTGGAAGTTAAAGATCCATCACTAGTTTTAAGGTTTGAGACCCTCGATTTACAAGTAGATTTAGTTTTTTTCTTAACATACCGCCAGAATTGCTTTGGTTCAGTTTTGGCTTTGGAAGCAATGAGTTTTTCAAAACCACGTTTTGTTGATTTTATTGTCTCATTTGTTCTGTTGCGAGTTACCTTGTACTGTTGAAAATCACAATCCCTTTTTGTAGCCAAGTACTTAGACCAAGCATGCCTCTTGTGTTTTATTGCTTGAAGAGCGTTTTTTGTCATCCATAATTGTTTTGGTTTATGTCCATGTTTATGTTTTGATTTCGGTACATACTTATCGACACTTTTATCATATTGTTCTCTAAAGATGTTCCAAGCCTCTTGAATGTCACAGTTCTCAAATTTCTTTTCCCACTCAATATTGCTCCATTCGTCTGAGAAACCATCAACATCACATTTAGTATACCTGAAGACTATCCTATCTCTTTGAAAATTGGTGTAAGGGCATATATAGTCAAATGATAATAAAGCATGGTCACTCACTCCTAAAGAAGGAAGTATATTTATGTTAGAGACATCATTTTCGTCTTTTGTGATTACGAGATCCAGTAAACTGCTGGATTGTCCTTCGCGAAAACGTGTGTGGTCACGAACATGTTGAAAAAGGTAACTGTCGCGTAAACACTCTATAAATCGATATTCAAAGTGGTTATCAGAATGACATGTGGTGTAAGTATCCCAATCCACATCTTTCATATTAAAGTCTCCCGTGATTAAGACATCACCACTTAACTCTGATGCCTCCCTTAATAATCTGTTAATGATATCACAGTTTTCCTGGTTTGATGGACTTCTATATATTACTCCAAGGATGACCTTTGTACCCTCCACAATCCAGTTACACCATGACGCATCACTATAAATGTCATTCAAATAACTATTTGCAGAAACATTCAAGTCTGTACTTGCATAAATGATTACTCCCCTACCATCATCAGAACTTGGAAAAGCTGTATATCCATCAATGTCAAAAATGACTGAATCACATGATTCACCATCATCAACTTTTGGTAAAACTTCCGTAACAAAAATCAATTGCGGAGTACATTGTGCAATACGAATGCGCAACTCGTCCATTTTGTTTCGTAACTGGTCAGCATTTGTGTATAAACAGTTAATTTTTTCAAAAGAATTCGCTGAAAGGCTTCTTTGATCAGTCTGATTTTCAAATTGTATAGAATCATTTTCATCACTGTTCTCTGTAATATCATGGGTAATATTTGTGTCAATATTTGCACTACAATGTTTATTATTATTACTTCCATTTACAGGGTGACTAGTATCAGGAGTATGACTAGAAACACAACTTACTTGTTTTTGAGAGTTATTTTCTGTAGAAAGTTTAACAGTAACATCGCTAACTTTAACGCTTTCAACATCTGAAACATCACGAACTGTAACGCGGTTAACATCTGTAAAAATGCCCTGAGACGAACTAGAAAAAACGGCATGAACACTATTTACACTGTCTGTAGTATCATATTTACTGCCTGTCACCAGGAAAGGGTCTCCCTCCAGTGGGATTCCCTGTGGTAGCAGGCTGTCTCTGAACTATCTTGCCACGGAAAATTACAAGATTTGGATTTTTTTCATCTTTTTTCCTCCTTTCAAGTTCAAATCTCAATTCACGGTTTTTGTCACGCTCCTCCTTTGTGAGATCAGGTGTAATGAAAAGATTACTCCACTTACTATTCATATATTCATTGTTGTCATCCCTCTTTCTGAGTATTTTAGCACCGCCTAGGATTTTGTGTTTGTCGGTGACTGATTCAAGCACTACTTTAACCAGACGATTTTTCTCCGAGGGTCGGCCGAGACGCACAAAAGATTTCACCTTTACATCCTGGCATCCAATGGTTTCAAAAATGCTATTCAGATTTGCGGTATCTACAGATTTCTTGTCTCCTTCTTTGGGTTCTGGAATGTTGTGCACTATAATATTACACTTCCGCTCTTCACGTTCACGGAAAGACTCAAGAGCTTGGTCAACCCGTGCGGCAACTTTTTCATCAATGGTAGATTCTAAATCTTTGATTTTCTCTTTAAAAGTTTCAATCTCTGTTTTTTGGTTCTGAATAATAGCCCCCAATTCCGTCAGCTTTGGTAATACTCTGGTACAGCCATCACAATTGAATGGCAAGTTTGGGGTGGGCTCCTTTCTCAACGCTTCATACAGCGAGTTGGATATATTACTACAGTCTAAGCAAAACCAATGATTGCAAATATTACAATTCATAGACTTCTGGGACTTCTTGAATTGAATGTCACATTGTGCACAGTGTTTGTTATTTGGTGATTTTGCCGGCGTTGAGCACAGCTCCTGCTTGTTGTTGATTTTCGTTGTCATTTTGTGATGAAACCACCTGATACTTAGCAAATATAAAGTTAATCATTCAAATGTGTGATCAAACAAAGAGATGTGTTTTTAGATTTTCAAAACAGGGAGATTGAACCCGATTTTATTTTATTTTTTTCCCGCTCTAAATTTTGCTGCCATCTTGGTAGACTGGTGGCTTTCAAAAAGTTCTCTGAACACAGGATGTCATAATCAGATTAAGAAGACAGTAAATTAAAATACCTACGGTAAGTTAGTCAAGCCAGAGTTCTTGTTATTTATGCAAGTTATTTTTCTTTATTTCTTATTTTTTATTTCTTTTTTATTTTATTTATTTTTATTTTTTTTTAAGGTCGGGCTGGATATGGGACGAACTACGCAATTTAGCTCCTTAGCCGTATACTCGAATTCAAATTATCCTTTGCAAACGTCTGAAACGATTGTTTTAAGTTTTTATTTATGTTGCATGGTCATATTTATTAGAAATAACTTAAATGCAGCAAAATATTTCGGTCCTTAACAAGCGCGGATCCAGGAATTTTTCCCAGGGGGGGGGGTCATCCGATCTTTAACACCCTTTTCGCCAAATTCCACCCCCCTGGATCCATGCATGCATATAGAGGTCATACCATGAAGGACTAAATATAACAACGGTTTATCGTTGCACACAGGGACGAATGACGCAGCTTATTTGGGACATAACCAGTAATCTTTTTGATAACCCCTTTTTTCGCCAAATTCCAGGGGGGGTCATGACCCCCTGACCCCCCCTCTGGATCCGCATATGCTTAACTCAAAGTAACATAATTTATTAATGCGTATATTTCACTCCATCAAGACGACTTGACCTGTCAGAAAATGATCCCATTTCTGGTAAAATAATTTCCCGTTTTGCTACTTTATCACTGTAAATGAATTTTTTTATACACATTTACTGTATTATTTTAGTTCTTGGTTCATTTTAGCGTAGTACGGGAACGTTGTCAGTAATCAATCCATTGATAATATAACAGTTTACAGCAGTAAAATAACCACTGACATTATTTTGTTTCCTTTATCTAGCCTCCTTCAAGTTCATCTCGCAGAACTTCAATCCATTCTGGGTTCATAGCAATACCGAAATGCACAAAACACTATAACACACTAGTAATTACCGAAACATAGAATATGGACTTTTCTAATCCGAGTCTTCTCTGATGTAAATACGCTCTTTGATATTTTGATGTTTCGCTATTTACATCAGAGAGCGTTGCTCTTTGAAAAAATCAAGAAGTTCGCAACAAATTGTTGCGCATCGTTCACCGTCCGATCTTAAACGCTATCGTTAAAACCCCTGATGATATCGATCAATGAACCATTTATTGTCATACATGTTGAAAAATTTACGACCAAAAAGTATATCTAAAAGGTTTATTGGCAATGTTTTGCAACAACCCTCACCTGAGCACAGGGAATTTTAGCGATTTTTATGTAGACTCTTTCTATTAAAGACAAGGGGACCAAGTTTTCATGTATAGAAAATAGTACCCATTCTCGCAAAACACCCATTACGACGCCAATTTTGAAGATAATTACACGAGATCTTCACTAATTAACTCCATATATATTTATTTAGCAAAAAATCCGGTGGTCTGTACGCGTAACGATCAGAGTTTTTCGTGACAGAGGCCGGTTTCTCGACAAAAGGTTCGAAAACGCCATGAACGACGTGACCGTGTGACCCCCGCTTGTAGGACTAAATCTGCTAGTTTGTGCATGATCGTGGCCAAAACATGCATTAAAACGATAAAATAAATTAAAATATTTCACCAACCTTCCTTGTTGAATAATATCACAAAGAATTCAGCTTTAATTTGTTGAATGTTTTGCCGACTCAACGGATTTTAGATTTCGGCAATTTTAGGCGCGTTCGCTTGGGACACTCTGGTGAGTGTTTTTATCACAATGTTCCCCTTGACTTTCGAACGAAACAGAACGGTTCAGTTTCAAATTTCAACAAAATTGTCCAAAGCAATGCTTTAATTCGTATCTTTTTACGCTTATTGAACACAAATTTCATTTTTTTAACAAGAAAAAGAATTACTCGATTAATAATGAACGTATGACTAATGGAGGGCGAGTTCATCTCGCTGTTGAGCACACTCACTCAAGTAATTCTTTTTATTGTGAAAACTAAAAAAAATCATCGACAGTTATGCTAAATTAAACTTGAAAAAATTAGAATTAAAGCATTGCTTTGGACAATTATGGTGAAATTGAATAATGAACCGTTCTGTTTCGTTCGAAAGTCAAATGGAACATTGTGACATAAACACTCACCAGAGTATACAACCGAACGCGCTGACATCACGCTTGTGTCGTACATGGCAATTTCGAACCTTTTGTCGAGAAACGGCCTCTGGCACGAAAAATACTGATCGTTACCTGTACAGACCACCGGATTTTTCGCTAAATAAATATGTAAGTAGCTTATTAAAGAAGATCCCGTGTAATTATCTTCAAAATTGGCGTTGTAACAGGTGTTTTGCGAGAATGGGTACTATTTTCTGTACATGAAAACTCGGTCCCCTTGTCTTTAATAGAAAGAGTCTACATAAAAATCGCTAAAATTCCCTGTGCACCTGAGCAGCCTTTGTTTACCTTGACCTTCCATTCAAAACCAAAGGTTATACTCATCCAGCAGGCCGATTTGAAATGAAATTCTTGGTCAGGTATGACAAAAAATGATTTATTGATCTATACCCTACAGTGTTTTACCGAGTGATTCGATATGATACACAAAAACAAAGCTTCGCTACTTGTAACGTTACTGAACTTTCCGCTGTTTTCAAAGAGCAACACTCTCTGATGTAAATAGCGAAAAATCAAAATATCAAAGAGCGTATTTACATCAGAGAAGACTCGGATTAGGACTTTTCAGACATGTAATAGGGTTCGCTTTTCTTGTGTAAACAAATATGTCATCGTCACGTCTCACTGGTCTAAAAATAGATTTGGAATCATCTATTGTACAAATATGGCTGTGAATCTAGCGAAGTTTTTCCATGTGCAACTTGCTGAAGATGACGTTCTAAGAGCTGGATTGCCATAATCATTTGTTGAGAAACATTATAAATCCGAGTTTAGAAGGTTGCTGCACTGTCGTGTACTTTTCATGATAGGTAACTATGAGATAACCAGTTGACAAGTCATGTTTACACATACGGTCTTGCCTTGGCTACGTCATGCCGCTCGTGCGTACTCGCTTACTCTTTCCCAAATGACAAAATGTCATGTTGGGCCAAATTGAAAAAAGTCTGCAGAAAGTGCTGATGATAAAACGGATGTGAATACTTTTAGTGTTTATGTCAGAGAAAATATCAAGGCAAAAGTAGAATGATCATCAATATCCA
This sequence comes from Fragum sueziense, assembly GCA_963680895.1. NCBI lineage: Eukaryota > Metazoa > Mollusca > Bivalvia > Cardiida > Cardiidae > Fragum > Fragum sueziense. The sequence goes on from CAVMGG010000015.1 coordinate 45,659, forward strand.
AAGAAGTTATTCACACTCATTTTGTCTGCTGTGCAGGTCTTTTCAATTTGGTTGATCATCTTTTTCTTCTTTTGCCTCAATGTTTTCCCAAGAATTTTCTGTTGGGGACGTCAAAACCGGTCTTGTTTGGGAAAGGATTAATCTAGAAAAAAACTAGAATTTGTCGCTGAATGTGATTTGATACCCCCACAGGTTTTCACTACAACAGAGGGCAATAACTCACAAGAAAAGCAAGGTAGAGTTATGCTCCTTGTATGTTGCACTTCTCCTAGGTGAGATCTATCTACCCACGAAGTTTCATGATCATAGCTACTTTACTTTCAGACTTTTCGATGTTTTTTCTGGTTAAGCTGCTGAGGAATCTCAAGAAAAAACATATGTCATTTCTGGCCTGTCTCTATATCTGGAATCAATGTTGCATGTTGAATATGCGCAATGTTTCGTAGTTTTAGTTCCCGCCTACATTATCTATGATCGACTAATATCTTGCTTGAAAATAATAATTTTTCGCTAACACTGTTACAAAAAAATTGTCTGATTCATGACCGATAAACAAAATATTACAGTGTTTATTTTTAAATTTTGGGGAAGGGGGTCAGGGCCCATAGGTGGGGGAAAATTTGCGTGTCAACGCCCAAAAAGGGGAAATTTCAATACATGCCTATACTCTCAAATACAGTGTTATAAATGCACTTAACTTGCTTGTATATCATAATGGGACATTCAAACAACCATTAGAAGTGTTAGAGATGCCTAGAATCTAAATATGATTTGGATTTTTCTTTGCAACAAAAAAATCTAGTCTCAGGAGGGGAACATTTTTCTGAAATGGGGGAAAAAAGTATATTCCTCAGAGAGGGGAAAGGGGCCCAATAACGACCGTTTTTTTAGAAAAAAAAATCACTGTATTAGACTGGTACCCGGCAAACATTGTTGAGGGATTTCCCATCAGAAATCTATTTTTAGCACACGAGCCAGCGAAAATTGTTCCTTATTGGATCACACTAGTTAAAACATTTTTTTGGGAAAGGTTTGTGTTTCTATTTTTGTCGCCACTGGCCTTTCCGTCCAGCAGCCATTGTCATGGCATTGTGTCCGTTGTGCGTGTGTCCGTCCGGTCATCAACTTTTTTCTTTGAAAATCTTCTTCTCAGAAACTAATGGATGGATTTCGATGAAATTTCATAGGAATGATCCTTGGGTGACTCTCTCTCAGATTCTTTGAAATAATTTTGATTGAACAAGAAAGTCTTGAGTTATCAGATCTGCCCTTGAATGTCAAAATTGCCATTATTGCTATTTTCACTCTAGCAACAACAACAACAACAGGGAAAAGGACTGAAAAGTTTAGCTGAGACCGGAGGGGCCCAGAATAGTAAAATTCAATACTTAACATTAAGGGTATGGGCATTGTGACAAGGAATTTCTTCATTTTCCACAATGTTTTCTAACCCGAGGTGGAAAGATTTTTAAAATTTCATCAACTGTAAATTGTCGTCTGCATCACTTGAAATTGGAACAGTCCAAAATTTTTCCATCTGGTAAAGGGTTAAGTGATAATTTTGAAATGTACCTGTACCCCTACCAATGTGAATTTTCAGTATCGCTTAGCCCCCCAAAGTTGTCAAAAAATGCTGAATTTTCTTTATTTTACAAGTTGAAAATTTAGGGAAAATCCAATATAGCTCCCCCCAATATTCAGACACTGGGGCTTGAGCCCACCCAATATGAAATTGTTTCCTATGGGCCTGTACAGCTCATCTTATCTGCTTAGGATTTTTATGAATCAAGGGCTTCCTATTTTTCAGGCCACTTTGGAGAAAACTCAAGATGGATAAAGACAAACCAGTTAAGGAGGAGACACCAGCAGCTAAAAATCAACGCTCAAAGGAAAATGGGGACCGAGCAAATCAAACACCATCAGGCCAAGTTTCATCAAGAAACCACAATGGAGCCTCCAATACTGTATCATCTATGATAGCCAACAGCTGCTCTCAAGCGAATCTCAACACATGCAATAACCCTGTACCTAAAGACTTGGAGAGAGAGGGAGAGAATCTGTCCCCATCTCTCTGTTTGAATGAGTGTTCTTCTAATCAATCACCGCTGTCCACCCCTATTGTACCTGTGACAAGCGCCCCTGTCGCAACACAACCTTTATCTGGTCAGAGTAACGCCCCTTACAACTGGCAGGCTACAAAATCTTCTGTTAAGGACAGACTGAAGTATCTCTATGATACAGATATAATGAGTGATATACGCTTTCTGGTTGGTAAACCTCCCAACACACAGCTGATACCTGGTCACAAGTTTGTGCTCTCGGTGGGCTCGGCCGTGTTTGATGCATTATTTAATGGACCCATGGCTACAACAGAGAGTCTTATAGAGATCCCTGACGTAGAACCATCAGCCTTCAAGGCCTTGCTATGGTTCTTATATTCGGACGAAGTCACAATCGGACCAGAAACAGTGATGACCACTCTCTACACAGCCAAGAAATATGCTGTTCCAGAACTGGAGAAAGCTTGTGTGGATTTTTTAAAGCGGAATTTAAGCAGTGACAATGCCTTTATGTTGTTAACCCAGGCCAGGCTGTTTGATGAGCCACAGCTAGCTGCTCTCTGCCTGGAATCTATTGACAAGAGCACCTCTGAAGCCCTGAATGCTGAAGGATTTACTGATATAGACAATGAGACCATGTGTGTGGTACTAGAACGGGATACTCTAGGTATTAGGGAATACAAACTCTGTAATGCAGTATTTCGCTGGGCCGAAGCAGAATGTAAACGAAGGAACATACAGCCAACACCAGAAAATCAGCGACAAGTGTTAGGACGTGCGCTACACCTGATCAGGTTTCCCCTCATGACGATCGAGGAGTTTGCTCACCTACCAGCGCAAAGTGGTATACTAGAAGATCGGGAAGTGGTCCAGATGTTTCTCTACTTTACAGTCAATCCTAAACCTTCTGTACCCTTTCAAGTAAGATCAGGGTCAGAGCAACAGATGAGAGGGGATGAAGACATTCTAAATTTGTTATTTCAAATTCAAACCCTATGTTATGGGTACTCATTTTAATCGTCTCGTTGAGACGATTGCAATGAGTACCACAACATAGGATTTGATGAACAATAAAAGAAATGTTGCATTTTGAAAAGCCATCACCACCTCTTATCTATAGCACAGATCAGAGCTACAAATGAAAGGGGGTAATGGCATTTTGAATGCAATATTTAGATGTTTCATTCATTGCCTTCAAACCTTTTTTACATGTTGTGGGTACTCATTGGAATAATCTAATCATTGTTATCCACACAAGTACCCAAAACATAGCAGTTACATGAATATTTCATTATTTTTCCTCAACAAAAAATCAAATGCAACTTTACTAGATCTATTCGTACAAAATGAAAAGATCAAAATGACCAAGTATTTGTAGACAACTAATCAAATTCCATTATGAACATGGAAATTGTGAAAAATTTGATAGCAAAATAAAAAAGATAAGAAAAAAATGACACCCTTTGCCTTGTAAAAAAAGTTTGAGAAAGCATTGAGAAATCAAGAAGAAATTGATTTTAATCAGCAGTTTCTCTCTTTCTCTTAATATTTTCTTTGCTATAAGATGCATATTTTGTATTTTGAATTTTGTTGTTGTTGTTTACAACTCCTTTAATATTGGACAAGTCCAAATTTTGCTGTTTGGGAGAGAGATAATTAACTATTGCTTTACATTAAAGTGGCGAAAAATTGTTCTCTTCGTTACTTGCAAGTTAAAATATATTTTCCCTTCATACAGGATGTCCCGAGATGTTGTTTGACAGGTAAAGAGCAGGTGGTATCGAGGTTCAGTCAGATAGAGAGTCGCTGGGGATACAGTGGAACAAGTGATAGAATCAGGTATTTTATATCCTTTTCCTTCTATATTTTGACAGCATAAATATTATGTAACTTTGTATTGTCAATCTGAGGCTGTAGTACAAAACTGTTATTAGTGCATATGCCTTTTAACCCTATCCCAAACAACAAAATTTTAGGGAGATCCACTCCAAAAACTGCCACAAAAGACAAAATGGATGTAAGTAAAGAAATGATCTGTGTAAAATATGACACAGAAAATACTGAGACAAAATGAGAAACTGCTGGTTATCAGCAGTTTCTTCTTTTGTTTCAATGTTTTCCCAAGCATTGCCTATTAGGGACGTCAAAACCAGGTCTTGTTTGGGAAAGGGTTAAATTTATTTGCACAAAGCATTTAACACATTCCAAAATAATGATGCCTAATAAGATACAGGATTTCAGGATTTGAAAACATTGTTGGAAATGAAGAAATTGCTTGTGACAAGCAATTTCTTTATTTTCCATGATAGTTTCTACCCAAAAAGACAAGTAAATGGAAACTTTAATTTTCTTGAAATTGTCCTCTGCAACATCTTTTAATTTGGACAAAGGGTATCCACTGACTTTCAAATCTGGGGGTCAAAACCATACTTTTACAGCATGCTCAGTGTTCTCCCCAGCCCAATAAGCTGTATAGGCCCCACTAAAGCTTAATGTAAATCAATGCAATGCCCCTACAGCTTTATAAGTACCCCACAGCTTAATTTCTCGAAAATGGTCACTAAATAGAGGAATTTGAGTAGTTCAATGTCAAAAACTGTTGAGTTGAGGTATTTTGTACTATAAATTTGCATAAAAACATAATGGGAAAAGAAGAAATTGCTCATAATGAGCAATTTCTTCTTTTCCCAATATGTTTTTATTCACAATTATTTGCATGAACACTATGTTTTAAGCTTCAACAATGCCGCCACTACAGCTTCAAATCATTCTGGGGAGAACCCTGATGCTTGTACCCCATCGATGACTGGGGGTACAAGATTAAATTTAGGGGATGATAAAACAGCATTTGGAGGTTTATGGACACCCTATGGACCAGTCTAACATTTTGTCGTTTGGTAATGGTTTAACTATAATCTGTTTTTGCAGGTTTATGGTTAATCGTCGTATATTTGTGGTGGGTTTTGGACTGTACGGTAGTATACACGGACCAACAGAGTACTCTGTCACAATTCAGGTAATGTAGGATTTTATCACACTGACAGAGCGAAAGTCATGAAATGGGAGTTATTATGATTGGTTGTTATCCCTCATATCTCTGTTATCTGTTGACAAATTCTTTAAAGACATTCCAAAACTAGAGAGCCAGTCTTCTTGAAACTTGGCAGTAATGTTCCTTGACTGAAACATTTTCACAGTTGTTAAAAGGAATTTGATTTCACCAAAATTTGGCAGCTTTTGTGTATTTAAGAAGTAAAACAGCCATCATTTCCTCCCAAACCGGTGTGCCAATCTGCTTGTTTTGATTTTAACCAATTCTGTCAACACAGATATTACAATCAGTCAACGGGAAGAAAGTGGGTTTCAGTGACACCAGTTTTCAGTGTGGCATATCCTACTCCGCATTTTGTGTAATTTGTTATGCCCCATAAGATATTGCTTTAGAAGACATTGCGGGAAAAGAAAGAAAGAAGAAATACCTCATTTCCTACAATGTTTCTACCCAGAAAACCACAAAATGTGAAATCTTGTCCACTTGACATTGTCATCAGCAACATTTTCAAATTTGAATGACCCCACAATTTTGCCATCTGGTAAAGGGTTGAAGAACCAATTGATATTCACCATTTTCTCTACATTATTTTCATTGCCTATTTACAGATTCTACAACCAGAAAATGCTAAAAGTGTGGGCTACAATGACACAAGTTTTCAGTGTGATGGATCTAACTCAACATTTCATGTGATGTTTAAAGAACTAATTGATATTCACTATTTTCCCCTTTTCCTACAATATTTTCATTGCCTTTTTACAGATTCTACAATCAGACAATGCTAAAAGTGTGGGCTACAATGACACAAGTTTTCAGTGTGATGGATCTAACTCCACATTTCGTGTAATGTTTAAAGAACCCGTTGAGATACTACCTAACACCAGCTACACAGCATGTGCTACTTTAAAGGTATGTTCTGTATTTAACCCTTTCCCAAATGTTCGGAGTGTGCAAACTGACTAAGTAGACACTTCACATTGCCTTCAGAATCGTGATGAGTCATTAACCCTTTCCCAAAAACAAAATTTAGGGGTGTTCCAATCTTATAGCTGCTGCAGAAGACAAAATGGTAATTACTGAAGGAAAAATTTGTTTTCAATATGGCACAGAAAACATTGAGACAAAAGGAGAAAATGTTGATTATCAGTATTTTTCTCTTAAGCCTCAATGTTTTCCGAAGTCTTTTTAGTTAGGGACGTGAAAATCAGGTCTTGTTTGGGAAAGAGTAAATGCTACAAAAAGCAGACAATGTGCAAATTATAGAATGGAATTTCTTTAGAGAGAAAACAGAAAATTCCCTTGATCAATTTCATTCAAGTATTTGAAAATATTTTGATGCTACTTATGAGCTGGAACACTGACTTTCTTACAACTACCACGGGTAATGAAGAAGCAATTAACCCATAACCACACAATGACTCCTTTTGACTCCCTAAGAGATACAGACTTTGGAAAACATTGTAGAAAATGAAGAAATTGCTTGTGACAAGCAATTTCTTCATTTCCCACAATGTTTTCTGCCACAAAAGATAACAAAATTTGTAATTTTATTCAATTGAAATTGTCGTCTGCAACATCTTTGAATTTGGACCTATCTAAATTATTGCCGTCTGGTAATTGGTTAGAGAACAGCATAGATTTAATGAAGACTAGCTGTATCCAGTAACTGTTCTAGATCCAAGGGCTTTCAATGACGTTTTGGCCACCTGGGCTAGAAGCTAAAGTAGGCAAGCGATTTTCTATGTATTCCCTATTAACCCCATGTAAATTTCAAAAGTAACTGGGGAAATGTACCGTAATTATTCTAATAAACGCCCGGGCGTTTATTAGAAAGATGATCAATGGAAAACTAGGGGGTGGGCGTTTATTAGAGGTATTCTTATTTTGTTAGTAAAAATTTGCGAATCAAGGGTCATTTCATGGACTCAAAGTTAAGCAAGTCGATTTTGGCAAAGTTTTGTTATAAGGACGGCAAAATACATTTTTTCGACGAAAGTCCTTCATTGCAATTGTCCTGTTAACAGTTTTAGGGCTGGACATATTCTTTTTCACTGCTGTTGGAAATGATCTTTGTTTATGACTTGCATCATTTTAATTCTGAATTGGGGGATGAGCGTTTATTAGAATCACTATTTTTCACTAAAATTGTGCTTGAAATAAGCAGATTTTCAGCCGAGCTTTAGGGGATGGGCGTTTATTAGAATATGGGCGTTTATTAGAATAATTACGGTACTGTAATTCAGTCAAATAGGAGGGGGAAATCCCTGCCACTGCCTCTTAATGAAACCCCTAAGATCCATGTTGGTCTCCAATCCTTAAATGGTTCCTTTCTCAATATCTTTACAAACTTTAGATAGAATTCTAGGGAAAAGAAGAAAATGCTATAAACCAGCTGTTTTTCCTTTTCTTTCAATCTTTTCTCGCTTATGATAAACACATTTCATACTTTAATTCAAGTAACACTGATTTTGACTTCTGCAACTCCTTTCAATTAATAATGTCATCTTTGGAAATGGTAAAAAGCATTGTTTTTGAAAAGAACAATTTAATGCAATGTTTTCAAGATTTTTATTTTGCTTTAAACTAGTATTCAAATAATATTAATCCCGTTTCCTTACAATGAAGGTTTTTGATTGCCCCAAAAAATAAATGCTTCGGAAAGCAATGTGGAAAATGAAGAAATTGCTTGTTACAAGCAATTTCTTCATTCCCACAATGTTTTCTATTCAGAGTGGTAAAAAAACGTGAAATTCAGTCATTTGAAATTGTCATATTGAACATCTTTGAATTTGGAAAAGTCTAAATTTTTGCTGTTTGTTAATGGGCTACTGTTGTACTTCCAGGGTCCAGACTCATATTACGGATCAAAAGGTTTACGGAAGGTTACGCACGAATCCGTGTCGGGTGGAAAAGTCACGTTTCAGTTTCACTACGCAGCCGGCAACAATAACGGAACTTCAGTAGAAGACGGACAGATACCAGAAATTATATTCTATACTTAGATGTCAGGATGATCTCCATTCAACAAACAAAACATGCTAACCCTATCCCAAACAGCAATAATTTGAATTTCTCAAATTTGAAAGCTGCCGGACAACAAAATAGTCGACAAAATTGTCATTGATTAAGAGAGAACCAGTATACAATACAGCAAAGAAAATATTGAGACAAAAGGAGTGCTGATTGTCAGCAATTTCTTCTTTTGTCTCATGTTTTCCCTAGCCTTTCCTATTAGCGATATCAAAACCTGGTCTTGTATGGGAAAGGGTTAAATGCTGGTTACTTTACCATCATGCAGAGCGCCAAGTAATTTCTCTCCTTTTCTTTTTGACTGTTTTAGGCTTACAACATTCTAAAAATAAGCTGTCAATAAAAATTTGGGCTTTTTTGCAGCAAAAAGCCTCATCTGTAGTTGTTTGTCATAGACCCTTTGACGCTATGTTTTTACCATCCCATATTCTATCTATCCAGAAGCCTTTGTTGCAGACGACAATTTCAAGGTCATGAAATCTTACATTTTTTGGTCTTTTGATGTAGAAAACATTATGGGAAATAAAGGAATTGCTTGTGACAAGCAATTTCTTCATTTTCCACAATGTTTTCAGAAGCCATCAATCTTGTGGGGCGTCAAAAAGCGCCAATCGTCTTAGCATGAGCTTATACTGGTCATCAACCCTGATTCTACTTCCTGTATTAGTAAACACAAAGTACAAAGCTGATGATGACTTTGAAATGCAATACATGTATATCATTAGTTGTTCACCAAACCCTATGTTGTGGGCACCCATTAGAATTGTCTTGTGGAGACAATTCAAATGAGTATTCACAGCATAGGGTTTGGAATTGAAATAATAAAGTTAGAATGTCTTAATCCCCACTTATCCGTTGCTCTGAAAGCAGTTTCAGTGTTGATAACCAATCTAAGCTCGATCATGGACTAAAAGGCTTTTGGATAGAAAAAGATATGGTAAAAACATGGAGTGAAAAGGTCTATTGAAAGAAAAAATAAGATTTAGCTATGTGTGATATGTTTGTCTATGTTTCATACTGTTTGTCTTTCCCTTTGCCTTTATTATTCTTCAATGCAAACTTATAATCAGAGCTAAGTCCCTCGTTGTCCATGTTGTCCATTTGTTTTTAGCTCCACTGGCCTTCAGGCCAGCGGGCTATTGTCATGGCGCTGTGTCCGTCGTGCGTGCGTCCGTCCGTCCGGTCGTCAACTTTTTCTTTAAAAATCTTCTCCTCAGAAACTACTGGATTGATTTCAATCAAACTTCACAGGAATGATCCTTAGGTGGTCCTCTCTCAGATTCCTTCAATTAATTCTGATTGAACCAGAAAGTCTTGAGTTATCTGCCCTTGAATTAAAAAATGGCTATTTTGACTTTGTTTTCACTCTAGCTACTACAAATATTGATCAATCAAGACCAAACTTAGTCAGAATGTTGGTGCTGATAAGATTTTGCCTGGGTGCAATTTTCAGCTTGATCTGAATATTACGTCTTGAGTTATGTGCCCTTGAAATTGGCAAAATTACCATTTTGACCTTATTTTTACTCAAACAACCATAAATATCCACCAATCAACACGAAACTTTCACATTATCTTACTGGCTATAAGATCTTGCAGTAGATGTAATTTTCAGCTTCATAAGAGTCTTAAATCATGATTTATTTGCCCTTGAATTTGACCAAATTGCTGTTTTCGACTTTGATTTTACACTCTTTACACCCACAAATATTGAGCAATCAGGTCAAAACTTAAACAAGTTGTAGGTGAAGTTAAGATCTTGCTTTAGTGTGATTCTCAGCTAGATAGGGATATAAACTTCTCAGTTATATGCCTTTCAATTTGACAAAATTGCTAATTGTGGCTTTGTTTTCACTCTAACAGCCAAACTCACTCTAATAAAGACAAAGCTTGGTAACCAATAGATCTTATATAAATGTATTTTCAGCTTTCTAGTTACTTTGTAATTGCTTTAAGAGCAACAAGTACTGAAAAATCTAGTCAAAACTTGGACTTGATATTACAAGAAATTCAGGTTTGATTAGTTATTTGCATTAATTTTGGAAAAGGGTTTTCCCTGAATCTATTTTTAGCTCAAAATCTATTTTTAGAAAGATGAAATATTTTGGAGTAATCAATGGTCTATTAATTTAGATCTGTTTGGAGGAAGGAAAATTTTAATTGCTAGTATCATCCTAAGCTTGAATACTCTCCCATTTCTTTTTACCCTCTCCCAAATGGCAAACATATAGTTTTACTTTCTTTGCTTCAAGAACCACACATTTTGAACAATCTAGTTTTGTAACTTTCTTTTTGCTCTATGAAACACAAGCATTGAACAATCTAATCAAAACTTGGATTTAATATTACATGAAATTCAGGCCTGTGGAGCGACTCAAGACCTTCAGGTCTTCTAGTTATGTCTCATTTCTAAATCTTAGTCTTAAATCCTGGTTTTAATGAACCTATACAAAAAAGCCTTGAAAACCATCATGAGAAAAAGAAAACACTATTCAGTAGCACTTTTCCTTTATCATAGATGATTTTTATCTTGCAAGTTATGGAAATGAAGGACTGAAGGAAAAACACTTTCCCAAGCAAGACCTGGTTTTGACGTCCCTAGTAGGAAAGGTTTGGGAAAACATTGCGACAAAAGAAGAAACTGCTGATAACCAGCAGTTTCTCCTTTTGTCTCAATATTTTCTATGCCAAATTTTACACAAATCCTATCTTTAATAACATCCATTTTGTCATTTGTGACAGATTTTGAAGTGGATCACCCTAAAATTTTGCCGTTCGGGAAAGGGTAAAACACTTTCTCAAACATCAAAAGTTTATACTTTTCCCAATTGACTGCTGCTGTAGCCAACAGAAGGAACGCTGATAAAGTAAAAGTTTATGAATTATATACCTTCAAGCATAAAACAGGGAAAATATTGAGACAAAAGGTGAAAATGCTGATCCAAGCCTATTTCTTTAGGGACGTCAAAACCCAGTCTTGTTTGGGAAGGGGTTAACCCATTATCACACACTGACCCTTTTTGACTTTCCATAAGATGATGGATTTGGAAAACATCATGGAAAATGAAGAAATTGCTTGTGACATGCAATTTCTTCATTATGCTTCCCGAAGGGAGAGCATATAATCGCCGCTTTGTCTGTCCGTCCGGTCCGTTCGTCATTCCGTCTGTCCGTCCATAACTCTGGGGCCAAATCAAATGAAACTTACCATGTGAACTACCTATGACATAATGCCGATGTACTTTTCACGGTTTTTGGATTTGAGGCCTCGTCATTGGAAAAGGGGACTTAAGGTCAAATACACTTTTTCTCTAATTTCTCATAGTCTAATGGTCAGAATTTGATGAAATTTCATATTTGAGTAGCAAATCAGATGCCCTTGACAATAAACTGCTTTCCATGGCATACATTTATTGTGACAATGCCTTATTCGGGGAGTATTGTCCGTCTCTGATGGCTCTTGTTTCCCACAATTTTTTTCTTCTCAAAAAGAACAAAAATGTAAAAAAAAATATTCATTTTAAGTTGTGGTCTGCAACATCTTTGAAGTTGGACTACCTTAAAATTTTGTCGTTTGGGAAAGGGTAAAGGGCCAATTGATCATACAACGGTTTTGCTCCAAGCCATTACAGTTGTATTATATTGTCATATGCGTTTTCTTTCAATTTAGACATGGGCACAGTGCAGTTGGTAGCACATCAGACTTCCGCTCTTGAGATCCTGGATTTAATCTATGGTAAACATCGTTTCTAACAAAATTTTCTCCCACCAATGGTTTGATAATAATTAAGCTATGTGAGCATGAAACTGGATGCTCAGTAAGGATGCGGTAGTACTGGAATGAGAATCAATAGATATTCATGGTTAGGTCTGAACCCACCGAGATATTACCATAGCAGCAGAAAGAGGCTTTTAAATCCCAATCAATTGATGGATCCTTTCCATTTAGGACAGGTTGAAAATAAGCAACAATTAAAAAAAACATTTCATATGATAAGAATGTAAATTTTTCACTGCCAGTCTCATTGTAATTGTTTAACAATTCACCTCTGAACTCAATCAGGCCTTTGATCCTTTCCCAAACAAGACCAAGTTTTGATGTCCATAATAGAAAAGGCTTGGGAATACATTGAGGTAAAAGAAGAAAATGCTGATAATCAGCATTTTCTGCTTTTGTCTCAGTTTTTTAGCGAATTTGTACACATGTAGTCTTTTAATCAAATTCAATATTGTCATAGATCTAGCATCTTTCAATTTGAACACCCTGAAGTTTTGCCTTTTGGGAAAGGGTTAAGGTAATCCACCCATTGTTAGATACCAAACTCTTAGTGGTATCAAAATTTTGGAAAACATTTGAAGAAAAGAAGAAAATGCTGATTACCAGCATTTTCTTTTTTCTTTTCATATTTTCTTTTTTGAAACATGCCAGTTAACACCTTTAATGAAATATCTTTTTCGTCTGCAGCACCTAACAAAATTTTGTTGTATCTAAAACTAACACATGTACCGTACAACTGTCATCCTAAATCAAATTATATTAAATGTTTTTGTTGCATGTCAACTGTTTTACGTTGCTTTGTGTTTACAGATAAGATATAAGACAATCAGAAATATCTATTTATCAGAGTGAGATGTATTTATAAGAGAACCATTTTCCATTATTATATTGTATACTGAGTCAAAAAAGAAAGTGTGCATACTTCTACTTTATATATCTATGTTACCGCTACAATTAACTCAACGAAACTTCTACATGGAATTTACCAATCAACTTTCTTATGTCTATTGACATGGGAAGCAACTTTAGAGGATTAAATTGTCTGGCACATTACCATAAACTGTAAGCACCTTTTTGCACGTGGTTATCAAAACAAACGTTTCGTAGTAAACTTTATCGTCTTAGATTTGTATTCAAAGTGTATAAAAGCTAAATCAAACATAAAATTTCAAAATGCTGTGTAGCCAAAGATGCTATGTCTAGGTAATCACGGCAGATTTCACACGTTAGTTTTGCTGGTGTCATGAACCAGCGTAAAATGTGTCCTTGTTGTATAAAATGTAATCGCAATGAAATCATGCGTTCGAAATCATGTTTCCAAAACAAAGGATACGTTTTGATAGGCTTCAGTCGGATAAACCGAATGCAGCAATGACTACACAAGATCGTTTCATGACGTTGACATCATTACATCAACGCTTCAAATTAACACCGTTTATGGCGATTCAAGACAGCAAGCATATGTAAGCGACATTCGAAATCTGTGAAGGCAGATAGACAGCCCATAAGAGATTTGAGACCATATGTTTTTCACATTATTAAGACGCCAAAATCTTACGTTTTGTCTGCATTAGGCACGTCGTGATCGAAATCTTTTCTACCTGAGTTTCGCTGACGTTGGGGTCCAGATAAAGAAATTGCAGGACGTGGAATATGTTGTCCAATATGACCGCGCAATGAAATTCCAAGCGATACAAAGAGACATTATGTACGATTAATGAGACTACACATGTTTGCCACCATTCATTTAAGACATGTCACACTAGAAATTGAAGAAGAAGTCGTCAGAAAATTGCATTATTTAATCTTCTCACTTTCGTCAGCTAGTCTTGTGAATTTTGAAACTGACCCCCATCTCAAATATCTTAAGAAAACACAGATAATATCCCGTTTTACACAATTTAAAACTACACATTCTTATAGGCAATAGAATTATCTTTAATTTGATACCAATATCATATTATCAATATTCAAAATTACCATAGGAATTCAAGTTATCCTCTGTGCACACTTTCTTTTTTGACTCAGCATATTTCAGCTGTTGTGTCGTCAGCATTTTCTTCTTTTTCTTGGATATTGTCCTAACCTTTCTATCTTAACCCATTACCAAATGGCAAAATTTTAGACTGGTCCAAATTCAAAGATGCTGCAGACTACGATTTTAAGTGGTTTGATTGTTACATTTTTTGGTCTTACTGTGTAGATCTAGTAAACATTGTGAGAAATGAGGAAATTACTTGTCACAAGAAATTTCTTCATTTCCCGCAATGTTTTCCAAAGCCTCTATCTTTTATGGTGTCAAAGGCTTGATTATGTGGGAATTGGCCATTCATACCATGTCATCTTCATGTGTGTTTTAGCTTTTCTTAAGTCACTTAATACAAATTGCCTCAGTATTAAATACATTGTAGTACATTTGTATTTGTCATTAGCCCACTACCACCCGTTGACACTTTCTTCTTGATGCCCACAAGATAAAGGCTTTGGAAAACATCTTGGAAAATAAAGAAATATCTATCTTGTAGCAAGCAATCTCTTCATTTTCTACAATGTTTTCTAGACCAAAATACCAAACAAAGTAAAATGTCAGTCATTTGAAATTGTCGTCTGTAACATCTTTGAATACAGACAAACCCAAAATTTTGATTTCTGCTTATGGACTAGATAACTGTTTCTTATGATTGTGATCAGTGATCTACATGTATTTACTTTGTATGTGGAATAGGAAGTGCCATTTGACCCTTTCCCCAAACAAGACCTGGTTTTCTTGTCCTTGATAGAAAAGGCTTGAGAATACATTTAAGCAAGCGAAGAAAATGCTGATAATCTACCTTTTCTCCTTTTGCTCCAATATTTTCTGAGCTTATTATATCTTTATTTCCTCCAATATTGAATATTTATATTAGTTACAAGCATTGCACGTAAATAACAGCAAACATAATTACAATATGTGATAGGTGAAACGAATATACAGAAAGCTTAAGGCATCAAAAGAGAAAGGGGAGTTTGAACAAGTCTAAAATTTTGTCATTTAGGCGGTGGTTGAAAATACAAGATGCACGTAGCAATGACTTCATACACAATCATGATAATTTATTAGATATCCAAGTGAAGTTCATGTATAAGAATTATAATAAATGTTTGTTTTGATGAATTACTATTGTTTTTGTTTTCCATCTGTACCTTTTAAGCTCACCTGAGCACAAAGTGCTCAAGGTGAGCTATTGTGGTCGCTTTTTGTCTGTCGGCGTCCGTCTGTCTATCCTTCCGTCTGTTCACATTTTGATGTTACCACTCTGGCACCCACAAATATTCACCAATCTTTACCAAACTTGGTCAAAACATGTTTGACTATAAGTTCTCGGATGAGTTCGATTTCGAGTCAGATCGGACGAGGAAGTCCGGAGTTATGTGCCCTTTAACGTAAAAAATGACTAGTTTTGACTTTGTTACCACTCTAGTATCTACAAATATTGACAAATCTTAACCAAACTTGGTCAAAACATGTATGACCATAAGTTCTCAGATGAGTTTGAGTTTGGGTCGGGTCAGATCAGATTTGGAAGTCTGGAGTTATGTGCCCTTGAATGTCAAAAATGGCTAATTTTAACTTTGTTACCACTCTAGTATCTACATAATATATTGACCTATCAAGACAAAACTTTGCCACAATGTTAGTAACTATAAGATCTTGGATGAGTTTTCAGTGTGATTGGAGCAGGAAGTCTGGAGTTATGTGCCCTTGAATTTGACAAAATTGCTGTTTTCGACTTTGTTTACACTATTTGCATCTACATTTATTGACCAATCAAGACAAATTTTGGCTACAATGTTGGTTACCATAAGATCCTGGATGAGTTAAATTTTCAACTTGATTTGACCAGAAAACTAGAGCTATTTGCCCTTGGATTTTACAAAATTACTGTTTTCGACTTTATTTTCACTCTAACAAACACAAATATGGACTAATCAAGACACAATTTGGTTGCAATGTTGGTGACCATAAGATCTTAAATGTTTTAATTTGTCAGATTGATCGGACTAGGAAAACCAGAGTCGTGTGCCCTTGACAGTGACAAAATTGACGTTTTCGACTTTTTCTCTCAAACAGCAATAAATATTGACCAATCAAAAAAACTTGGAAATAATGTTGATGAGAATATCTTTATCAGAACAGAGTTATGTGACCTTGAATGTGACAAAATTTTTGTTTTCTTCCACTTTGTTTTTACTGTTACAGCCACAAATATTGATCATTCAAGATTATGAAAGCAGTTTTCAGCTGGATCATAATCTCGCATCTTAAATTATGTGCTCTTGAACTTGACAACATTCTATTAAGGTTCAGGTGAGCGATTAAGGACCATCATGGTCCTTTTTTGTACTCTGTTTCTCGGACTGAGTTGAATTTGGTGTTAACTTGTAACATCTGACAGGCAACAGTTAGGGGTGCATTTGCAAAAATGTGGTAAAGCACTGAAATGTGATGTCCTCATGGCCTTATTGTCAGTTTGTATCGCTGAACAGAGTCTTGAATTCCGAATGCGTTCATTATATGGTTGGTCAAAAGAAAAAAAATAATTGAAGATGACCCCTTACTGGTCCTGTCAGATATTAATGGTAGTTAACACTGGGTTTTTAGCTCACCTGAGCACGAAGTGCTCAAGGTGAGCTATTGTGATTACTTTTTGTCCGTCGTCCGTCCGTATGTCTGTCCGTCCGTCCGTCTGTCAACAATTTGGTGTTTACACTCTAGCATCTACAAATATAAGCCAATCTTGACCAATCAAGACAAAACTTTGATCTTGGATATAATGGTTAATCACCATAAGATCACGGATGAGTTTGAACTTCAGCACAATTAGACAAGCAGTTGCTGAGTTATCTGCCCTTGAAATGGACAAAATTCTCGTTTTTGACTTTGTTTTCACTCTTTACAACCAGATATATTGACCTATAAAGAGGAAACAGGGACATAATATTGATAACCATAAGTTTGTTTTCAGTCTTAATGTCACAAATATTAATTGATTCAAACAATACTGTGGCTCATATCATCTTGGTTCAGGTGAGCGATATAGGACCATCATGGTCCTCTTGTAATCAGTTAGGATCTAATCATAACAAGAGTTGTCCGTGGACAGTGTAGCTTTCCTATACAATTGCTTGTGGCAAAAAAAAAAGTCCAAGGTCAAAGGTCATTGTCACAACTCTGGTCAAGGTCATAGCATGAGGTATCCATATGTGAAATATCATGGTTTTATCTGTAATATTGCATGAGATATGGGCCAGGTTAAAGATTTTTAAAAGTTGGTCAAACTGCAAGGTCAAGGTCACTAGGTCAAAGGTCATGGTCCCAAATGAAAGGTCTAGGCGTGAAGTATCCATGTGTGAAAGATCAATAGAGCCTCGATATTTATTACATGGATATCTCCTGCAAAGACCTTTCATTTGGGACCATGACCTGTTAATTTGTGACCTTAACCTTGGAGTTTGACCTACTTTTAAAAAAACTTTATTCTGACCTTTATCAAATATCCTTTCTGGCAAAAAATGTCACCCACCCATGGTTTAATATCGTTAACCTTTGTAGGCGAACAGCTTGAGGTTTGGTTAGTGTTGTGGTAGTACTCGGTGGCTAATCCATAGGGGGTTAATATGAAGCCACCTCTTTAGCCTGATTATTTCATTTTCATGCAGAAATTCAGTAAAAATTGCGTTATTCTAGTAAAACGACCCCCCTCCCTCATTTGTATTTTAGACTCCCCCCCCCCCCCCCCTCACAGAAATCCTTGATCCGCCGATGGTATAAGAAACAACAGCAATCCATAGTTGAGTGCCCCAGCAGCTGTGATATGAACATAGCAGTTGAAAACAACGTAAAACCCCAATAAATCAAACAAACAGAAATGAAACGCAAACCTTATTGTAAAATGTAGGAAAAATGTTTAACCCTTTCCCAAACAAGACCTGGTTTTGACGTCCCTAAGAGAATAGGCTTGGGAAAACATTGAAACAAAAGAAGAAACTGATAACCAGCAGTTTCTCCTTTTGTCTCACTATTTTCTATGTCATATTTTACACAAATTCTATCTTAAAAAACATCCATTTTGTCATTTGTGGCAGTTTTTGAAGCGGCTCACCCTGAAATTTTGCCGTTTGGGAAAGGGTTAAATTATGGCACTGATAGTCTACCGTATGTTCCCATCGGAAAGAACCGAATATTGACGGGGAAATCCGACCTTTGACATTTGTAACTGGTTCTCGTTTGAAAATCATCCACCTGTCTACAGCAGGGAACCAATGTACCGAAACCTCACTCGGGATACTCGGATGTTGTCAAGAATGTAAACACAGGAAAATCTATTTTTATCAAATGTCAGCCAGGTATAAAGCTGGGAAAATTATATGGTAATGAGTCAGTCGGTGAAATACGTGCAGTGTAGTAGGACCTAGACTTGAAGTTAATTAGATTCAACTGACATGTTATTATGGATGCTAATTTCAACCTGAAACTCACAGCAGAGACATAGACTCTGACATTTTTTTTCATTCCGCCATGACGAGCACTACGAAGCCTCCAGGCTCGTCCACAAGTTCTCGGAATGTTGGAACCCGTGTTTACAAAATTGTGATACTTGGTGAAGGCGGCGTTGGAAAGAGTGGTTGGTATTTTTACGTTCTCTATCTAACAAGTAAAAGTTCATGCTTCTGCAAGAACTTATATTGATAAAAAAAATGTGACTAGCAAAATTTAAAGGGGCCGATGCTAGGTTTTTATGCTTCCGAACTGTTCAAGAACTCATATTTGTGCATGGAAAAACAATTTGCAATGCATAAAAACCTCAATCACGGCGAATAACCATTTTTCCTTTGCTATAGATCAATCCTTTGCAAGCGTGTACATACACATTCTATTTTTACTTCAAATGAGACAAGGTCATGGTCAACGAGACACACATCTGCGGTATTAACACACCATACATCTGGCTGTGTCGATGACTGTGA
The DNA here is from genome assembly GCA_963680895.1 of Fragum sueziense. Classification (NCBI taxonomy): domain Eukaryota; kingdom Metazoa; phylum Mollusca; class Bivalvia; order Cardiida; family Cardiidae; genus Fragum; species Fragum sueziense. Next base: position 64,587 of record CAVMGG010000015.1, read on the forward strand.
CCTTATTTGCGAGGGATACGTGAAAAGGTATATTTTGTACAAGCACTGAACATTTATATGTGTATTTATCAACTATAGAATACCAAAGATCCTTTCGTTTATAAAAGTAAATTCATTTGACCTACCATGCACATGACATCAGATGCCGAATCTGTCTTCGCAAACTTTCCACGCAGCCGGTTGTACAGTGTGTTGAATCTCTCTGAGCACAGATGACATACCTCTGACGTAATTGATTTTTGAAGGTTGGGCATATGCAACCGTTACAAAACAAAAACAAGGACAATATGAACCAACCCGCATGTTATTAATAAATTGACTTGGATTTTAATACTTAATATTAAAGCTTGATGAGTGTTAACAATGGACATAAGTGATCTACCTCTTCAGGTTGGTAATTTCATACGTTATTTCTGGTTTGTAATTTTTGTGCCATTTGCATTTTCGACAGCCTGGCTGGTCTCCCTTTAAGGAAATTGTGCTGGGACCGAGTTAAGCTGCGATATCGTCCCCATGAACTTTGATGACTTTTTTGTATGTTCATGCCAACTTCATGGCAAGGATGAAAATAGTCTGTTACAATATTGCAACTGGGACCCAAATATGCTAAATCTCTACCAGGGTGTACTAAATTTAAGACTGACTGATTGAACTAGTCGTGCAGAGATAATTAAACGCTAATCCGAGTTTTCTCAGATGAAATTCGCTCCTTGGTATGAGGATGTCGCTCATTTACATTACATCAGAGTGCACTACCACTCAAAAACAACGGAAAGTAGGTCATTGTAATCAATGGCTGTTCAGGTGAGGGTTTTTGCAAAACATTGCCTATAAACCTTTAAGAAATACATTTTGATCTTAAATTTTTTACCAGGCATGGCAATAAATGATTCATTGATCGGTATCATAAAGCGTTTAAAGGATAGCATTTAAGATAAGATGGTAACAAAGCGCCACAACTTGTGTCGAACTTTCCATTGTTTTTGAAAGGCAGTGCACTCTTATGAAAATGAGAGGCATCAACATATTAAAGAGCGAATTTCATCGGAGAAAACTCGGATTAGATAAACGCAACAGATGTCAAAACAATTTGAACTGAAAGACTTAACGCTTTCACAAACGGCTATATTTTAGTGTGGTCCAATTTGGAAGCTGTGGCAGACAACAAAATGGTTAAGTTATTGAAGATGAGATTTGAATAAAACAACACAAAAATATTTAGGCAAAAGGAGAAAAATTTCTTCTTTTGCCTCAATGTTTTCCCAATCCTTTTCTAGCAACAAAATTAGTGCTGGTGAAGGAAACGTCAGAATTAGTGGTCAGGTGCTCCAGTGAGGTGTCAGTCGTTTCACTAGTATTGAACATTTCACTATGAGACCAGTGCTTACAGTTATATGACTTGAGTACTGTTAACCCTTTCACTGCCATAGGCGACTTTTGTCGACTATAGGGGGTCCCTGCCATAGGCGACTTTTGTCGACAAATTTATGGGGACGAAATATATGAGTACCAACAACATAAAAAAGAAAAAAATATTGTAATTTCATGAATCACCTTTAAATTTTGGTCACATATAGGTGCTTAATTTGTCTGTATGTGCTGAAAATTTGAAAGGAATCCATCAAATGAGTCAAAAGTTATGCATGTTTTTATGCTCCCCAAAGGGAGAGCATATAGTCGCCGCTTTGTCTGTCCGTCCGTCCGTCATTCCGTCCATCCGGCCGGCCGTCCCTCCGTCCGAAGCGATTTCTCCATAACCCTTGGGCCAAATCAAATGAAACTTACCATGTGAACTCCCTATGACAAAATGCCGATGTACTTTTCCCGGTTTTTGGATTTGAGGCCTCGTCATGGGAAAAGGGGAATTAAGGTTAAATACAGTTTTTCTCTAATTTCTCCTAGTCTAATGGTCATAATTTGATGAAATTTCATATTTGAGTAGCAAATCAGATGCCCTTGACAATAAACTATTTAAAATTTGCGTATGCAAAATATGTCATGCAAAAAGGGGGCTTAACATTTGTTAGCTTTATATTAGCTCTGCATGGCATATATTTATTGTGACAATGCCTTATTCGGGGAGCATTGTCCGTCTCTGACGGGTCTTGTTGTGAACAGGGTATCGATTCTTGGAAATTTCTTCGAATTAATTCAGCAGTGAGAAACACGTCCAACAAAAATATTTGGCAGTGAAAGGGTTAAAAGAGGTGTTCAATTTTATAAATACTATTCGATCAATTTATTAAGGATGTCAAAACCAGGTTTTGTTTGGGAAGGGGTGAATTTGTGTCGATAAAACAAAGTTTGTGAAACAGAACTGCTGAAAAAAATAACCCTTTCCCAAATGGCAATAAATAAGACGTTCAATTTGATTTTTTGACACTGCTGCCGATCATGGTAAAATGGATGTTGATTAGGATTTGCAAACAGTTTAGTACAGAAAATATATTGATGCCGACCTTATTGCCACAATATTTTCCCATTGCTGATTGGAAGCTTTTTTATACAAGAGACATCAAATCTAGGTCTTATTTGGGAAAGGTTATTGTGTTCTTTATGGCATAATAGGTTGCTTAATCAATATTGTATTGATTTTCCCACCTACTCCTAAATTAATGAACAGCTTTAATTAGTTGATCAACATTTTGATATCCTGCGGTTTATTAAACTACAGTCTTCTTTATTTGCATTAAAATACAGTAAAAACAAATTTCTAGCTATAGGATATCCTGGGTGGATCCAGGATTTCTGTGAGGTGGGTTTGAATACACAAAAATAGAGCAGTATGTTTTCCTCTTATAAATAATATAATAATAATTAATAATATTATACAATTTTGACTGAATTTCTACATGATAATGAAATAATCAGGCTACATCAAACCTCCTCTGGATCCGCCACTGGGGCATTTCATTTTACGGTACCACCTTAACAAACAAGACTATATTGCAAAAATTGCCACTAAAAACTTGAAATTTACACCATGTTTGGGAAATCGATGGTTGAAAGCAAAACTTTTGTAAGTTACAGCCTGTAACTACCTATTTTTCGTTGTTTTTTTTTGTATTTTCTGAATCTTTAGGAAGGAACTCATCATGTGTTCTAGTATCAGGTTTCAATTCTGTATAATTTAAAATGTATTTAGAATTTTAAAAAAAAATTCCCTCTTTAGCTTTGAGAAAGTTATTAAGTTTTTAGCTCACCTGAGCACGAAGTGCTCAAGGTGAGCTATTGTGGTCACTTTTTGTCTGTCGTCCGTCCGTCTGTCCGTCCGTCTGTCCGTCCATCTGTCCGTCCGTTCACAATTTCTTTAAACATCTTCTCCTCCTATATCAATGGGCCAATTTTTACCAAACTTGGCAGGAATGTTCCTTGGGTGACCCTTCTCAAAACTTGTTCGCGGATTTTTGATTCGTCAAAAAATGTGGGTGTGGCAGGGCGGGGCTTATCAGACTAAGAGAAATCATAAGAAAATTCTTTAAAAATCAACCATTGGGCCAATTTGAACCAAACTTGGCAGGAATGTGCCTTGAGTCACTCTTCTCAAAATTTATTCACAAGTTTTTAGATTTGTCAAAAAATGTGGCCGTGGCAGGGAGAAAGGGGCTTATCGACTTAGAGAAAGCATAAGAAAATTCTTTAAAAATCAACCACAGGGCCCAATTGAAGCAGACTTGGTAGGAATGTGCCTTGAGTCACTGTTTTCCAATTTATTCACAATTGTTTACATTTGTCAAAAAACATGGCCGTGGCAGGGAGAAAGGGGCTTATCAGACTAAGAGAAATCATAAGAAAATTCTTTAAAAATCAACCATAGGGCCCAATTGAACCAGACTTTTCAGGAATGTTCCTTAAGTCACTGTTTTCAAAATTTGTTCACAAATTTTTACATTTGTCAAAAAATGTGGCAGTGGCAGGGAGAAAGGGGCTTTAATATCGGACTTAGATAAATCAGAAGAAAATTCTTTAAAAATCAACCATTGGGCCCAATTGAAGCAGACTTGGTAGGAATGTGTCTTGAGTCACTATTTTCAAATTTATTCACAATTTTTTACATTTGTCAAAAAATATGGCCGTGGCAGGGAGGAAGGGGCTTATCGGACTTTAAGAAATCATAAGAAAATTCTTTAAAAATCAACCATATGGCCAATTTTAATCAAACTTGGAAGGAGTGTTCCTTGCGTCTCTCTTCTCAAAGTTTGTTCACAAATTTTTACATTTGTCAAAAAATGTGGGCTTGTCGGGGAGGAAGAGGCTTATCGGAAAAGAGAAATCATCAGAAAATTCTTTAAAAATCAACCATTGGGCCAATTTGAAAGAAACCTGGCTGGAAAGTTCCTTGAGTGACTCGTTTCAAAATTGTATCTTGTAATTATTATTTCCTTAAAAAGTATTTTGGTATGGCAGGGTAAGGGAAATTCCGTGCATTGAAAATTATACTGTACTGTCGGTTGTAATGGAGATACTTACTTTTCTTCTAAACTGTTTGGCCTAGAACCTTGAAATTTTGTGTAAGACCTAATTTCATGAATGGCTTCCAGAATACAAGAAGCTGAAGATAAGAGGAGATATTTGGAAAGCTTTTACTATTTCTCTTATCTATTTCTGTTATCAATATCTTTGGCTGGCCCTGTTTTATCTTATGTAAACAAATAAGAAGGGATTAATTATAAGCCTAGCTTATCAGATGGTTTGTCCTCATTTACTATATACTTTCAAATCACATACCAAATCTTGCTTATAATATCATAAAATAATCAATTTTAACAGATCAGTATGCTTTGAAAATTAGCCCTATGTTGTATATTGCAAAATAATGAAATAATTATTGAAAAAAACTCAACCATTATGCTAATTTATACCCAACTTTACAGGATCGATTGGAACAAAATTTTTACTTAATTGTTTCCAAACAGAAAGTCCTTATAAGTTTCATGCCTTTGAATTTGACAAAATTGCCATTATCACTCTTGTCATCTTGATTCAGGTGAGCGAATTAGGACCATCATGGTCCTCTTGTTTTCCAATCTCCTTTAAAATTTCATGATATCGACTTACAACAGAGTTTCGCTTAAACCTTGAAATGTTTAGTCCTGAGAGTAATTTTCATCTTGTTCTCAGTGATTGAATTTTGACATCAGAAATCAAGACTTTGAAAGCAAGACTTAGTATCATGCAGGGATGCAGACCACAATGATACATGTAACATTATTTAAAAATCAAATCAGAAACAGGGGGGGGGGGGTGCATGCCCCTGGGCCCCTGTCCCCACCTCGATCTGAATCTGTGCATGCAAAGCAGCAAGTATCCGTTTCTTTATTACTCCCAATCAAATGCTTCCCATGCTATGACAATTTTTCAGATTTAAATTTGGTAACATATTATGTTTTGTGATTTTGTAAAATTTAATGTCTATGATATAAATTTTGAATTTAATTTATTCAAATTCTGACACTATGATAGCCATGAATTATAACTCATAACTCATTTTAGATGGCTGTGAGAAAGTGAGTGTTTCAAAACTTCCAACATGATATTATTGTTATTACACACCTGTACTCAAAAACACTTGGTTTGGAAGGCTTCCAAACTGACAGAAATTAAGCCATACCCAAATGGGAAAGTTTTAGACTCATCCAAATTCAATGATGTTGTAGATAGCAATTTCAAGTGATTTAAAAAATTGAAAAGTTTTTGGTCTTTTGGAGAAGAAAACATTGTGGATAATGAAGAAATTGCTTGTCACAAGCAATTTCTTCATGTTGAAGTTTTTCAAGTCTGAAGCAGCCGGTTGCATGGGGAGCACCTTTGGATCTGTGCAATAAAGCAACATGCTTGCTTTAAGTTTGCTTTAACCCTTTCCCAAACAAGACCTGGCCCCGGTTTCTCAAAAAAAGTTAAGTATATACTCATGAGTTCATGCTCAACTTCAATTGAATACCAATCAATGTTGATTGGTATTCAATTGAAGTTCATGTGGATTTTGTGTGATTTGAGCACAGTGCTCAGATTTGAGTCTGAGAATGTACTTAAGTTTTTTCGAGAAACCAGGGCCTGGTTTTGATATCCCAGTAGAAAAGGTTTGGGAAAACATTGAAACAAAATAAGAAACTGCTGATAACCAGCAGTTTCTCCTTTTGTCTCAATAATTTCTATGCCATATATTACACAAATTCTATCTTTAATAACTTTCATTTTGTCAATTGTGGAAGTTTTTGAAGTGGATCACCCTAAAATTTTGTCATATTGGAAAGGGTTAAGCATTACCAAAAATTGTAATTACTGATTTTAGATATCTGTGTCAATACACAAAGAAATTGAAAATACATATGAAATATTTTAAATTCTCCTGTTCTGGTGTTTTGAAGGGCCTCGCTGATCATTTTTAGAAAAGGGTTAATTGAACCATAAAAATAATGACCTCGGGCAGATTTACTTATGAGCTGATAAGCCCATCAATAATCAGATTTAGGAGAAGCATCTTCTGAGAAAACTCATAAGCCTCATAAAATAAACATGTTTTTCAGAAACCATACTTCTGCTATTAAGAGCAAACATCTCTCTTTCCAAAAGTTCAGTTTGAATATTTTGGCAGTCAGTCAGGTGCCAGAGGCATCTTTTTTCTGAAGGGATACATTAGCCCATTTCAACACAGTGGTGCTTTTTGATGCTGCACAAGAAAAAGGTTTTGGAAAACATTGTGGCAAATGAAGGAATTGCTTGTGACAAGCAATTTATTTCCCACAATGTTTTCTATCCAAAAGGACTAAAAAATTGCATTATCTGATTTGAACATCTTTGCAACATCTTTGAATTTTGACACTAATATAGTCACTGTCTAAAATGTTCACGCTCACTCACTATCGGTCTTTTGGTTAACACGCAGGAGGTGGGATTATTCCTACATCAGTGGGATCCCGTCCAGATGCATGACTGGCTGCACGCATGGCAGATTTCACATCTTCTCTCCATCTCTTCCTGTCTAGGGTGTTGCAATTAGTTATTCCCCATTCTCTTGGGTCTCTCTCTGTCATCTTTTTCCATGATGTTTATGGTCTACCATTTGCCATTTGGTAATGTGTTAATCATGACATTGTTGGCTATGTTGGAAAACCCATTTTTGTAAGAGATTTTCAATATACAATTCAACTCTGACTCTTCTGAAACCTTATGGTCTTGTAACCAATTATCACTTGAAAACTGCACAACTTTTGACTGTTCCAATGTTAAAGCTGTTGCAGACAACCTTATTGATTTCGACAAATATAGATCTATCTAGAAGATTTGCACTACAAAATAGCATAGAAGATAAAATTTATGTGGAAAAATGAGAAAATGCTGGTCATCTGCATCATGTTCTTCTGTCGTAATGTATTGGAAGTCTTAGCTTCACTGGCCTTTCAGGCCAGTGGGCTATTGTCACAGCGATGTGTTTGTTGTGTGTCAGTGCGAGCGTCCATCTGTGCATCTGTAAACTTTTCCTATAAAAATCCTCTTTTCAAAAACTATGGGATGGATTTCAACCAAACTTCACAGGAATGATCCTTTGGTGATTCTCTCTCAGATTCCTTCAAAGAATTTGGATTGAACCAGAATAACTTGAGTTATCTGCCCTTGAAAGTCAAAAATAGCTGGTTTTGACTTATTTTTACTCTAAAATCTACAAATATTGAACAATTATTACAAAACAAGGACAGGATATTATATACCGTAAGCATAATATCCTGCCTGGGTTTAATTTTCAGCGTGATCGGAATTTTACATCATGAGTTATACATGTACCTTGAATTTAACAAAATTGCCATTTTCGAATCTGTTTTCACTCTAACAACCATAAATGTTTTTCAATTAAGTTGATATTTGAACAGAATCTTGTTCACAACAAGATCTTGCTTGTAAGTAATTTTCAGAATGATTACGTTGCTACAACCAGAGTTATGTGCTCTTGAAATTGACAAAATTTCAGTTTTCCACACTTTTTTCTATAGACTAATATTGACAAAATTTGGACAGAATGATGCTGACCATATGATCTTGCAAGAGTTTAATTTTCAGCTTGATTATAAACTCACATTGAAGTCTACTGAATTATGTGCCCTTGTATTTGGCATAATAACAGTTTTCAACTTTTTCATCACTCAAATCCCTGAACTATTGGTCAATCATTTACCTTCTTTTTGCTTTGACCACATGATTGCTGCTTTTTACTTTGTGTTTTACTCTAAGAACCACAAGCTTTGAGAAATCTAGTCAAAACTTTGATTTGATATTACAAGAAATCCAGGCCCGTGGCACGACTCAAGCCCTTCAGGGCTTTCTAGTTTCTATTATGGTTGTCAAACAAGGGTTTGTTAATGGTGAAGTTTTGATTATCTGTAACATGTGATTTGTTGTATATTAGTGAAGATAGCATCTTACAACCTACTTGTACAAGGCATAAATCATGTCCAATTATGAATTATTTGGTCTATGTCTTTCCATAACTCACTCATATACAATGTCACTGGTGGTGAACTAAAACAATTTTCGCTACAACAAGGTATAGATATTTTGCGTTTAAATGTGAGTTTATAGATTTTTTTTCTAATGACAATGAACTTGTTCTAAAAACAGACCGGGTTTACCGTTTTGTATTGACAAACTGTCGGTGTTGTTATAAAATCTCGTAACTACGGATTAGATAAAAGCCGTAGTTACGAGATTTTATAACAGCACCGACGGAATACATTGATCGCGAAAAAAACGTCCCTCGGTTTGGCCAAGTTCACCACCAGTGAATGTTGCCATTTGATGCACATTAGATTTAAGCCTTTCCCAAACGACAAAATTTAAGAATGTTCTATTTCAAAAGCTGTTTCAGAAGACAAAATGGACATTGATAAAAATCTGTATTGTATCTTATTATAGTACAGCAAATATTGAGGCAAAAGGAGAAATAAATGATTATCAGCAATTTCTTCTTTTGCTGTACAGTAGTATTTTCCCCAATCATTTTCTATTAGGGACGTCAAAACCAGCCCTGCGTTCAGTAAGACAAAACAATAGCTAACAGTTAGCCGTTTCATTCGGAATACTCGGTCAATTCTGTGAAATTTTGGTCAAAGAAGTTGCGAATGTTGGTAATGTTAGCTAACAGTTTGTCTACTGAACGCAGGGCAGGTCTTGTCTGAGAAAGGATCAAAGCTTATTAAATATGTTGAAAATAGGAAGAAACATTTTAATGCGGATTACCAGCATTTTCTGCAGTATTTAGTATTATCAACCCTATCATAGGAAATTTTCATTATTCACATTCTGATTTATTTTGTCACCTTCGTTACCCAAAGAATTATTTACCAACATGCTGAATTTACAATGTTTTTGGTCTATATTTCTTCAATTCAATTTTGTAAAAGGCTATAGTTCTGGATGAACCTAGTGAATCTAGTACTCCTCATTATGTATACGTATATTGTAGATCAAGATCAAGCTGCACATAGTACTTATTACAGGTAAAAGCAGACAGATCGTTTTGTATGAAAGCTGCCATAGAAGAAATATTTTGTTGGTATAACACCGACTGATTCCAAGTTTAGCAAAACAGAAAGGGATATTAAGAATTTCATGTCTGTTTCTTGGATTATACTCTGAATGTATAGTTTAGATTTCTATCTGGTTTTCTGAATATGAAATATCTTGATAAGAATAATTTGTAAAGACTGATAATGTTTTGAAAAAACCTTGTATCAGAGGGATCAGTAAAGCAAGCAGCAGGTTCGATTCATTTCCTCCAACATTAATGGTTAGCTAATTATAACCTTTACCCTCATTTTATTGTTTCTGGGTTTTGATGTCCCTAACATTATAGGCCTGGGAAAACAGCAAAGTGCATGACCATTATTTACCGCATACTTCTTACAATGTATTTAACCTGCTATACTTTCCTGACTAATGATGATTTAAGAAACTTTAAAGGTTGGTTTTTAAGCCTTGAGTGACAAGGAGGAAATCCAGATGATACATAATTGCCAGCAATTTCTTATTTTCACGCAATGCTTTCGATACTGTTGCGGGTAGTTTTCCTTATTTTTCAAAAACATAGGAAAACATTCATGGATGCGCACAGACATTGCAAGAGGAAATGATTATCAGCGTTCTCAACTTTTTCTCAAAATTTGTTCCAAAGTTTTCGTCAAAGATGTCTAAGCCAAACTGTTATTAGCTCACCTGAGCACAAAGTGCTCAAGGTGAGCTATTGTGATCGCTTTTTGTCCGTCGTCCGTCTGTCCGTCCGTCCGTCCGTCTGTCCGTCTGTCCGTCTGTCCGTCCACAATTTGGTGTTTACGCTCTAGCATCCACAAATATTAATCAATCTTGATCAAACTTAGTCAAAACAAGTATGGTCATAAGTTCTCGGATGAGTTCGATTATGGGCCAGATCGGACCAGAATGTGCTGAGTTATCTGCCCTTGAATGTCCAAAAAAGCCGTTTTTGACTTTGTTTACATTCTAGCATCTACAATTATTGATCAATCAAAACAAAACTTGGAGACAATGTTGGAGACCATAAGATCTCGGATGAGTTTGGTTTTCAGTATGATCTGATCAGAAAGTCCAGAGTTATGTGCCCTTGAATTTGACAAAATTGCCATATTCGGCTGGTTTTGACCTTGTTAACACTATAGAATCTACAATTATTGATCAATCAAGACAAAACTAAGACATAATGTTTGGGACCATAAGATCTTGCATGAGTTCGATTTTCAGTCTGATCTGATCAGAAAGTCCAGAGTTACGTGCCCTTGAATTTGACAAAATTGTCATTTTCGGCTGTTTTCGACCTTGTTTACACTCTAGAATCTACAATTATTTATCAATCAATACAAAACTTGGACATAATGTTGGGGACCATAACATCTCGGATGAGTTCGATTTTCTATTTGATCTGATGAGAAAGTCAAGAGTTATGTGCCCTTGAAAATTGCCATTTTCGGCTGTTTTCGACCTTGTTTACACTCTAGAATCTACAATTATCAATCAATGAAAACAAAACTTGGACACAATGTTGGGGACCATAAGATCTCGGATGAGCTTGATTTTCAGTTTGATCTGATCAGAAAGTCCAGAGTTATGTGCCCCTGAATTTGACGATATTGCCATTTTCGGCTGTTTTCAACCTTGTTTACACTCTAGAATCTACAATTATCAATCAATCAAGACAAAGCTTGGACACAATGTTTGGGACCATAAGATCTCTGTTCAGGATGATTTCCAGTCTGATCTGATCAGAAAATCGAGAGTTTCGTGCCCTTGAATTTGACAAATTGCTGTTTTTGGCTGTTTTCGACCTTGTTTACACTCTAGAATCTACAATTATTGACCAATCAAGACAAATCTTGGACACGTTCTTGGGGACCATAAGATCTTGGATGAGTTGGATTTTCAAATGGATCTGATCAGAAAGTCGAGAGTTATGTGCCCTTGAATTTGATAAAATGCTGTTTTCGGCGGTTATCGACCTTGTTTATACTCTAGAATCTACAATTATTTATCATTCAAAGCAAAACTTTGACACAATGTTGGGCACCGTTACATCTCGGATGAGTTTGATTTTCACAATGTTATTGATCATAAGTTCGTTTTCAGTCTTAAAGTCATAAATATCAATTGAATTGAACAAAAATGTTGCTCATATCATTTTGGTTCTGGTGAGCGATATAGGACCATCATGGTCCTCTTGTTTGTGAAAGCAAGCCATGTTTCGGATACTGAATATGTATCACAGTTGAGTAATTACTGAAGTAAATATTGGTAGTGCAATAAACTGCATATTTTGTGACAGCTATTATATTTGGTATGAGAAACATTAAGATGATGTATTATAGGTCATAATTAAGGAATGTGTGTGGGGCTCTAGATATTTGGACGTCAACGCTATGTAAATTTAACAAAAAAAATCCTGTATTACTGAACACACCCTATATTGTGCATACTCATTTGATTCATCTCGTTGAGAGGATTCAAATGAGTATCCACAAAATAGGAGTTTTATAAGAAATGAGGAATTAAAAATTAAATCTGAAGCTCTTTACCTTAGCTTAGAAAATGCATGTCCAAAAATTATGATACATATCAAAAACACCATCCACTGCTGTTTCTCAATTTCTGCTTTATTTCAATCTGGTGAAAAACTCAGTTAATTTTTAGCTCCACTGGCCGAAGGCCAGCGGGCTATTGTCATGGCGTTGGGTCCGTCGTGCGTCCGTCTGTCCGTCCGTCCGTTAACTTTTTCTTTCAACATCTTCTCCTCTTATACCAGTGAGCCAATTTTGACCAAACTTGGCCGGAATGTTCCTTGGGTGACCCTTTTCAAAACTTGTTCGCGAATTTTTTATTCGTCAAAAAATGTGGGCGTGGCAGGGCGGGGCTTATCAGACTTAGAGAAATCATAAGAAAATTCTTTAAAAATCAACCATTGGGCCAATTTGAACCAAACCTGGCAGGAATGTGCCTTGAGTCATTCTTTTCAAAATTTGTTCACAATTTTTATACGCCGCCGGAGGCGGACGTATATTGGCGTCATCTTCTCCGTCTGTCCGTCCGTCCATCCGTCCATCCGTCCATCCGTCCGTCCGTCCGTACGTACGTCCACTTTTCTTGTCAACGCAACTCCTCCTAAGTTTCTGGCTGGATCTTCTTGAAACTTGGTCAATGTTATCACCTCAATTGGTAGATGTGCATGAAGGAAGGATTTTATGGTTCGTTGATTTTTGCCTGAGTTATGCCCCTTAAAAACTTAGTCTCTGGGGCTTATTGAAATTGCAGCCTTGTCAATGCAACTCCTCCTAAGTTTCTGGCTGGATCTTCTTGAAACTTGGTCAATGTTATCACCTCAATTGGTAGATGTGCATGAAGGAAGGATTTTATGGTTCGTCGATTTTTGCCTGAGTTACGCCCCTTAAAAACTTAGTCTCTGGGGCTTATTGAAATTGCAGGCTTGTCAACGCAACTCCTCCTAAGTTTCTGGCTGGATCTTCTTGAAACTTGGTCAATGTTATCACCTCAATTGGTAGATGTGCATGAAGGAAGGATTTTATGGTTCGTCGATTTTTGCCTGAGTTACGCCCCTTAAAAACTTAGTCTCTGGGGCTTATTGAAATTGCAGGCTTGTCAACACAACTCCTCCTAAGTTTCTGACTGGATCTTAATGAAACTTGGTCAATGTTATCACCTCAATTGGTAGATGTGCATGAAGGAAGGATTTTATGGTTCGTTGATTTTTGCCTGAGTTATGCCCCTTAAAAACTTAGTCTCTGGGGCTTATTGAAATTGCAGCCTTGTCAACACAACTCCTCCTAAGTTTCTGGCTGGATCTTAATGAAACTTGGTGGATGTTATCACCTCAATTGGTAGATGTGCATGAAGGAAGGATTTCATGGTTCATTGATTTTTGCCAGAATTATGCCCCCTTCAATCTTAGTCTCTGGGGCTTAATGATATTTCAGCCTCGTGAATGCAATTCCTTCCAGGTTTTTCACTGGATATTTATAAAAACCTTTTTGTGAACACAATTTTTTAAAGGTTTTTCAGTGAATATTTATAAATCCTTGTCAATGTCATTTTTTTGTCTCAAGTTTTATAAGTGGCGGCGTATATTGTGACGATGGCACTCTTGTTTACATTTGTCAAAAAATGTGGCCGTGGCAGGGAGAAAGGGGCTTATCAGACTTAAAGAATTCGTAAGAAAATTCTTTAAAAATCAACCATTGGGCCAATTTGAACCAAACCTGGCAGGAATGTGCCTTGAGTCATTCTTTTCAAAATTTGTTCACAAATTTTTACATTTGATAAAAAATGTGGCCGTGGCAGGGAGAAAGGGGCTTATCAGACTTAAAGAAATCATTAGAAAATTCTTTAAAAATCAACCATTGGGCCAATCTGAGCCAAACCTGGCAGGAATGTGCCTTTAGTCATGCTTTCAAAATTTGTTCACAAATTTTTACATTTGTCAAAAAATGTGGCCATGGCAGGGAGAAAGGGGCTTATCAGACTTAAAGAAATCATAAGAAAATTCTTTAAAAATCAACCATAGGGCCAATTTGAACCAGACTTTGCAGGAATGTTCTTTGAGTCTCTCTTTTCAAAATTTATTCACAATTTTTTACATTTGTCAAAAAATGTGGCCGTGGCAGGGAGGAAGGGGCTTATCAGACTTAAAATCATAAGAAAATTCTTAAAAAAATCAACCAGTGTGCCCAATTGAACCAAACTTTGCAGGAATGTGCCTTAAGTCGTTCTTCTTAAAATTTGTTCACAAATTTCTATATTTGTCAAAAAAATGTGGCCGTGGCAGGGAGAAAGGGGCTTATCAGACTTGGAGAAATCATAAGAAAATTCTTTAAAAATCAACCCTAAGGCCAATTTGAACCAGACTTTGCAAGAATGTTCTTTGAGTCTCTCTTCAAGATTTATTCACAAATATCAAGATTTGGCTGCCGCTGTGTAAGGCTTACAAGAAATCATGGGATAATTCTTCCACTTTAACCAGTGGAGCGATTCAGGCCCTCCTGGGCCTCTTGTTATTTACCTGTTGATTTTTTTGCAACAAACTTTTTATTTGATTTATGCTCTTTTTTGTTTTCACTGAAGAAGAATTTTAGGTATTTTCAATTTGGCAATTCTGTAAACTGCATTATTTATGTTGCTTTATTTCATAACCCTGAATCTGAGATTCAGATATTAAGGAAGTGGATTTTTTTAGCGGAGTCCTTACATATCTGAACCTATTCGGGTGCAGTCGTAAACATTTGGCAGTGAAAAGTTCCTGGCCGCCAAATGTTTTCGACATAGCCATAATAATTTCTATGTTGCAGGAATCTCATAAGGGGTGGACTACCTTAATCTAAATCATGTTAAGACCAGAAATATTGGAAAGAGCACAATTACATGTATAGATTGATCCAGATTAAAAAGTGCTGCAGAACATGAAGGCCTGGGCTGCGTTCAGTAGACAAACTGTTAGCTAACATTACCAACATTTGCAACTTCTTTGACCTAAATTTGACAGAATAGACCAAGTATTCACAGGCTGATCTGGATCCAGGTTGTTCTCAAATGCCATAAAAGACTGTTTCCAGATTCTGGCTCATATGTATTTCAAACTTTTGAAAGTGTACATTTCTTTAATTGTCTATTTTCAGCGTTGGTGATACAATTTGTGAGTCACAGATTTACCGAGTACCATGATCCAACTATTGGTGAGTGAAGAAATATTATATTAATTTTGTGGCAATCGCTATAACAGGTTTCTCCATGACATGCAAATCGAGCGTCATTGTTGCAATTTGAAAACAAATGAACCCATAGAAATTTATCTGAAGGTCATCAATGACGTGAGTTTTGATATACAATGTACAGGTTTTCCTATGATACTTTAGTTCTAAGGCATTTACAAAATTTGTCCTACAAAATTTTGTCTGCAGCAATTTATTCAAAATGGACCACCCTTTAAGTTTGTTGTTTGGGAAAGGGATATTCAAGGATTTTGTAGATGTTGCAAATGGTGTGGTATAGAAAACATAGGTCATTATAGGTATGCTACCCATCATGATTTTGATCTTTTTCGAATTTTAGAGTTTCCTTTTGGTTTTACCATAAATGACTCAACCAATCAAATTACAGGGTTCTATCTTAGCTTATCAAAACCACAAAGTGTCTTCCGCAAATATGGGAAATCATAATACGGAAATTTTACATTATTTCTAAACTTTCGTAATATTGTGAATTGTCATATTAAAATAAATCCCTAGTTATTTGAATGTGACGTAAATTATAATTTTGTCATCTGCAACACTTATAAATTCTTTAAATATTATTTGCCTTAATGTTTTCCCATAACCTAGCTACAAACTTTCCTGTTAGGGATGTCAAAACCAGGTCTTGTTTGGGAAAGGGTTAATTGATATCAAGTATCTATATAATTTCCCTATTTATCACTTCCTTTACGGAGAAGCCGGACAAATCAAAATGATGATAATCTTAATGATTGTTACAAGTGTAGCAACACATAAAATACTTTAACTCATTACCAGAAGGTTGTCCCACACTAATTGTTTCGTAATTAAAATCTATGTGGACAAGCAGCTGGAGGCTACGTAAGGATGTTGTGGTAGCACTGGTATGAGAAACGACAGGAATCTATGGTTAGGTGCTCCAGCCACAGCGATATGACCATAGCAGTTTAAATAGACGTTAAACCCCAATCAATCAATTAACCATTACCAGAAGGCAAAATTTAAGTCGTGTCCAACTTCAAAGATGTTGCAAGCGACAATATCATGTCAATCAAATTTTACAATTTTGGTCTTTCTGTGTAGAAATCATTGTGGGAAATGAAGCAATTTCTTATTGTTCTAAAATGTTTTCCAAAGCATTTATAAAGACAAAAGTATCAGTACTTATTAAACCTTTCCTGAACAAGACCAGTGTGCCCTGACAGAGATGTCCCTGAACAAGAAAGGACTAGCTATTAGGAAAATAAGAATCTGTTTTTTGTCTGATTTCTTATTAGCTCACCTGAGCACGAAGTGCTCAAAGTGAGCTATTGTGGTCGCTTTTTGTCCGTCGTCCGTCCGTCCGTCCGTCCGTCTGTCCGTCCACAATTTCTTCAAACATCTTCTTCTCCTAAACCATTGGTCCAATTTTAACCAAACTTGGCAGGAATGGTCCTCATGTGACCCTTTTCAAAACTTGTTCGTGAATTTTTGATTCGTCAAAAAATGTGGGCATGGCAGGGCGGGGCTTATCAGATTTTAGAGAAATCCTAAGAAAATTCTTTAAAAATCAACCATTTGGCCAATTTGAATTAAACTTGGCAGGAATGTGCCTTGAGTCACCCTTTTCAAAATTTATCCACAAATTTTTACATTTGTCAAAAAGTGTGGCCGTGGCAGGGAGGAAGGGGCTTATCGGACTTAACGAAATCATAAGAAAATTCTTTAAAAATCAACCATTGGGCCCAATTGAACCAGACTTTGCAGGAATGTTCCTTTAGTCACCCTTTTCAAAATTTATCCACAAATTTTTACATTCGTCAAAAAGTGTGGCCGTGGCAGGGAGGAAGGGGCTTATCGGACTTAACGAAATCATAAGAAAATTCTTTAAAAATCAACCATTGGGCCCAATTGAACCAGACTTTGCAGGAATGTTCCTTTAGTCACCCTTTTCAAAATTTATTCACAAATTTTTACATTTGTCAAAAAGTGTGGCTGTGGCAGGGAGGAAGGGGCTTATCGGACTTAACGAAATCATGAGAAAATTCTTTAAAAATCAACCATTGGGCCCAATTGAACCAGACTTTGCAGGAATGTTCCTTTAGTCACTCTTTTCAAGTTTATTCACAAATTTTTACATTTGTCAAAAAATGTGGCCGTGGCAGGGAGGAAGGGGCTTATCAGACTTATTGAAATCATAAGAAAATTCTTTAAAAATCAACCATTTGGCCCAAATGAACTAAACTTTGCAGGAATGTTCTTTGAGTCACTCTTTTCAAAAGTTGTTCCTAAATTCTTACAATTGATAAAAAATGTGGCCATGTCAAGGAGGAAGGGGCTTATCAGACTTAGAGAAATCATAAGAAAATTCTTTAAAAATCAACAATTGAGCCAATTTGATCCAGACTTTACAGGAATGTTCCTTGAGTTACTCTTTTCAAAGTTTGTTCACACATTTTTATATTTGTCAAAAAATGTGGCCGTGGCAGGGAGGAAAGGGCTTATTGGACTTGGAGAAATCAGAAGAATATTCTTTAAAAACCAACCATTGGGCTAATTTGAACCAAACCTGCCTGAAAAGTTCCTTGAGTAATAATTGAGAGATAATTGCTTTTTTTAAAAGCAACATTTTCTTTCAATATTCATCAAACCCTATGTTGTTGGTGATCATTTCAATCATCTGCTTGAAAAGATTAATACATTCTACATATAAAAAAAGGAAAGGCTTTCCTATTTCTCTTATCTATTTCTCTTAACTGTTGCTCTGGCCCCATGTTTATCTTATGTAAACAGTTAAGAAGGGATTAACCTAGCTTATCAGATTGAGATCATTCTTCATAACAAACTTTACTGGATCAATTGGAACAAAATTATTACTTAATTGTTTCCAAACAGAAAGTCCTTAGAAGTTTCATGTCCTTGAATTTGACAAAATTGCCATTATCACTCTTGTCATATTGAATCAGGTGAGCGATTTAGGACCATCATGGTCCTCTTGTTTTAAATAATGGCACTAAATCTCTGAAAATAGATTGCAATAAAAAATTACAAAAGTGCCAGGGAATGAACATAACATGTGTATACCTGTTAATTAATACTGTTGCCTAGCAACCACTAAAATAATCCCTCTTAAATTACCTTTTTTGAGAACTGCTCAGTGCCAGGCTTTCATCAAAATTTCAGGATGATTGATTTTCTGCTGTTATCAGCATTAAAACAGTGTTGTGTAAATAATTAACTCATTACCAGACGACAAATTTTTGGACTGTTCCAATTTGAAAGGTGTTGCAGACGACAATTTCAAGTTGACGAAATTTAAAAAAAATCTTTACATTTTGGGTAAGAAAGCATTGTGAAAAATGAAGAAATTGCTTGTCACAAGCAATTTCTTCATTTTTCACAATGTTTTCCCTAGCCTTTTCTTGTGAAGGAGTCAAAAGGCGTCACTGGGCAGTGATGGGTTAAGGCCATTAGCCTTTTCTCAAATGACAAGTTTTGAGGCCAGTCCAAATTGACCATGGCCGTGACTGGTAAGGCATCAGACTCTAACTCACGAGGTCCCTGGTTTGATCCCTTGTTGCAGTAAATATCCTCTAATTAAGAAAAAATTATCTCCTACCAATGGTTTGGTAATCGTTAGCCTTTGTGGGCGAGCAGCTGGCGGCTGGGTAAGGATGTTCTTGTAGTACTAGTATGAGAAATGACAGAAATCATGGTTAGGTGCTCCATTATATTATGACAATAGCGGTTGAAAGAGCCATTAAACCCCAATCAATAAATCAATCCAAATTGAAAGACATTACAAAATTAATGATCTCAGAAAAATGAATCTCCTGCTTTTGTAGGCAGCTTAACCCTTCCCAAATGAAAAAAATATTGGGGTGGTTCAATTTGGAAGCTTTAAGGGGGAATGCTCCAGTTTTTCGAAAACACTCGGTCTTTACTGTAGTAAATTAAATGTTTCGTTCCAATATGTTTCGGTACTATATTTTTAATAATATAACACATTATTACATTTTACCGTTTTCGACGGTAAAAGTGTATATATTATGCGAAACTGATTTCCTCAATATGGAAATCGATTATTTAGAGCAAAACAGTCGTAAGTGTGTATGCAGTTACCACTGTTTTGCGTCATTTTATTCATGTGTAGCTGATAAAAATTGCTGTAATTCACTAATAAGTGCGCTGACCTATACATTTTCTTTTTGAATTATTACCAGGACATGTTGCTTAATACAACGAGGGAGTTTTTATCAAATTCTATTATGTAGAACTTGAAATGTTTCCAAAAATATGCAAATTTTGACATAAAACACTCCAGCTTCGTTGATCTAATAGAACAGGTGAGCATGCTGTTTTATACATTTACGCGTTTATAGTAGCACATATTTTGAGTTTTCTATTCTTATTAAATGTAAGACGTTACTTTAAATCCATTTTCGGGACTAAACGATGAATATACAGCATTTTATTCGCATTTTAGTGACCTTGGGCAGGTGCAAGAAATTGTGCATTTTTAGCTCCACTGGCCTTTCAGGCCAGCGGGCTATTGTCATGGCGATGTGTCCGTCGTGCGTCAGTGCGTCCGTGCGTCCGTGCGTCCGTAAACTTTTTCTTTAGAAATCTTCTCCTCAGAAACTACAGGATGGATTTCAACCAAACTTCACAGGAATGATCCTTGGGTGACCCTCTCTCAGATTCCTTCAAAGAATTTTGATCAAACCAGAATCACTTGAGTTATCTGCCCTTGAATGTCAAAAATAGCTGGTTTTGACTTTATTTTTGCTCTAAAATCTACAAATATCAACCAATCAAGTCAAAACTTGGACAGATTATACATAAGCATAATATCCTGCCTGGGTGTAATTTTCAGCTTGATCGGAATTTTATATCATGAGTTATGTGCCCTTGAAATTGACAAAATTGCCATTTTTGGCTCTATTTTGACTTTGTTTTCACTCTAGCAACTACAAACATTCACCAATCAAGACAAAACTTGTACAGAATCTTGTTGACTATAAGATCTTGCCTTGGTATAATTTTCAGCTTGATCTGAATTTTACATCATGAGTTATGTGCCCTTGAAATTGACAAAATTGCTATTTTCGGCTCTATTTTGACATGTTTTCACTCTAGCAACTACAAATATTGACAAATCTAGACAAAACTTTGACAAAATGTTGGAGACTATAAGATCTTGCTTTGGTGTAATTTTCAGCTTGATCTTAATTTTACATCATGAGTTATGTGCCCTTGAAATTGACAAAATTACTATTTTCGGCTCTATTTTTACTTTGTTTTCACTCTAGCAACTACAAATACTGATTAATCAAGACAAAACTTGTACAGAATATTGGTGACCATAAGATCTTGCCTTGGTATAATTTTCAGCTTGATCTGAATTTTATATCATGAGTTATATGCCCTTGAAATTGACAAAATTGCCATTTTCAGCTCTTATTTTGACTTTTATTTCACTCTAGCATCTAATATCAAATATGGACTAATCAAGACAAAACTTGAACAGAATGTTGGTGACGATAAGATATTGCCTTTGTGTAATTTTCAGCTTGATACATAAGAAATTCAGGCCTGTGGAGCGACTCAAGACCTTCAGGTCTTTCTAGTTTCGCTGTAGGGGTATGTGGTACGAATATGCCTATAAAATTCAAACAATATCGCTGACCATCCATTTTTATGCCCCCGTATCGAGAGATCGGGGGCATATTGTTTTACTCGTGTCCGTCTGTCTGTCTGTCCGTCTGTCCGTCCGTCTGTCCGTCCGTCTGTCCGAAAACTTAACCTTGGCCTTTTCTCCAAAAGTATTTGACATACAAAGCTCAAATTTGGTATGCAACTTCCTTTCAATGATATCTATCTGTTCCATGCAATTTGACTTTCCTCAAGGTCATCCCTTAACCCTTATCAACCCTTTACTCTACTAAAACTTAACCTTCTACTCCGAAAACTTAACCTTTGCCTTTTCTCCAAAAGTATTTGACATACATAGCTCAAATTTGGTATGCAACTTCCTTTCAATGATATCTATCTGTTCCATGCAATTTGACCTTTCTCAAGGTCATCCGTGAACCCTTATAAACCCTTTACTCTATGAAAACTTAACCTTCTACTCCGAAAACTTAACCTTTGCCTTTTCTCCAAAAGTATTTGACATACAAAGCTCAAATTTGGTATGCAACTTCCTTTCAATGATATCTATCTGTTCCAAGCAATTTGAGCATCCTCAAGGTCATCCCTTAACCCTTAATAACCCTTTACTCTACGAAAACTTAACATTCAAGTAAAAATAGCCATTTCGGGGGCATTTGTGTTTCACAAACACATCTTGTTATTTTATTTTTCAATTGGTAATAACATGTAATTTCAACATACAAAATATAAATAAATTCTATTGTTGGGAAAAAAATTAGGAAACTGGAGCATTCCCCCTTAACAGGCAGCATAGATTTAACCCTTTCCCAAATAGCAAAATTGTAGGGTGGTCTAATTTGAAAGCTGCTGCAGACCACAAAATGGATGTTACTTGATGTAAAATGTGTGAATACTTTAGCCGGGTACAGGTATTTGGTGATAATTATATCGTATGGCAATGTCGACATGTGGTTCGGTAGCTCAGTGGTTAGAGTGTAGGAACGGTATTCCTGAGGCCCTGGGTTCGAATCCCGGTGGAGCCACGATATTTTTCACCACCTGTTACATTTGGCGCCCACAGAGGGACGGTGGATTTGTATATGGCTACAGGCACCTTAAGAACGTTTCACAATTGTTCTTTGTCTCCAGAATTCGGGACGAATTCTTAATTTGGAGGGGGTATATGTAGCCGGGTACAGGTATTTGGTGATAATTATATCGTATGGCAATGTCGACTTGTGGTTCGGTAGCTCAGTGGTTAGAGTGTAGGAACGGTATTCCTGAGGTCCTGGGTTCGAATCCCGGTCGAGCCACGATATTTTTCACCACCTGTTACAATACTATAGCACAGAAAACATTGAGTCAAAAGGAGAAAATGCTGATCATCAGCATTTTCTTCGTTTGTCTCAATGTTTTCCCAAGCCTTTTTTAATAGGGATGTCAAAACCCAGTCTTGTATGGGAAAGGGTTAAGACAGTGCTTAATGTTTAGAACAAAATCAGTCCAAATTCATTATGTACTCTGATCTTAATCTACACTTGCCTAATTGTTTTAATTCGGAAAGGAAAGTATTGATAATTTAATGGGTCAGTAAACATTTAAATGTTTGATGTTCTCATCTGTAAACATTCATATGGATTCTTTAACCCTTTCCCAACATATGTAATGTTAAAAATTAAAATTCCAATTAGCAGCTGCAGACGACAAATAGATGTTGATATTGATATTTTGAATATAACTGCACAGTAAATATTGAGACAAAGGGAGAAAATGATGATTATCATTTTTCTTCTTTTGCATCAATGTTCTGTTTGAAACAGCTTTCAGGGACATCACAAAATCATATATCTTGTTTGAGAAAAGGTTAACTTATATAAATTCAGCTTTGAACTCTTGAGTTGGGTGTCTGCCAAAGAAATCAAAATAACCTGAGAAAACTAATTAAATTGCACTGTAAACTCATATATAGGTTTCTTAAACAAATAAAACATAATTCCACTGGCTCCAAGGCTGATAAGTTTGGCAGGTTTCTAAACATTTGTAACTTTTAGAAACAAAAAGTAGATAAATTTTAATGTTGTAAAAATAATTAATTTGAAGAGTTTTCTATTCCCCTATGTTGTTTTTCTAACCTGGTTTAACTTTTTGGTGATTAACTCTTTTGCTGCCAATGTGGCCAATAAGGGACCAATAGGAAAACTGCCAATGTCGCCAATCGGCAACTTTCAAACAATAGCTTAATGAGGTCATTCAAGGTCAAGGGCAAGGTCATCTGATCAAAATGCCTGATAAAAAGTATGCTATTAGGCAAAACAATATATGTGCAATGATTCCTGAAAGTTTCAGCTTCATATTAACTAACAATTAATTTTTACTATTCTATAAACTGATAAGCCCTCTTATGAAGTTTCCAAAATTTGGCACTGGAAATAAGACAAATCCAGGGAATTTGGCGGCAAAAGAGTAAACTCAAGTACTGACCTGTCCTGTAATCAAAGAAAGAGGGATAATTAAAAATATTCTCTCTATCAATTAATAATATTACTGAACACATATTTCTTAAAAATTAAGGGAAGCATTTCTTCTTCTATCAGTTGAAATGTTAAAGGAATTCACTACTTTAACCCTTTTCCAAACGACAAAATTTTAGGGTGATCTAATTTGAAAGATCCAGCTGACGACAAAAGTGATGTTGTTAAAAACAGAATTTGAGTATAATACAGCATGGAAATATTGAGACAAAAGGAGAAACTGTTGGTTATCAGCAGTTTCTTCTTTTGCCTCAATGTTTTCCCAAGCCTATTCAATTAGGGACGTCAAGACTGGATCTTGTTTGGGAAAGGGTTAAGCTATTACTACATTACACTATGACGCCTTTTGACACCCTACAAGATAAATGCTTAGACGTAACGTCAAAAGTTGCGGACCAAGCCAAAATTGGCTATGCACTTCTGTTTAAAACCGCATATTTGTTATTTTTATTTGAGAAACACACATGTATTTGGTATCATATAAAAGATATTGAATTGTAATTTATTAATATATGTCGAATTTCAACATTGTTTGAATACAGACAATTTGATAAACAAAATAAATAAACTCTGACGCAGAAAATGACGTCGTCACGTGTAACAGAAATTACCAAACAAACTCGCGAGAATCCCAATAGAATAAAAAGTAAGACTTTTTAAAGCGCACAAACTTTGGCAAATTACGTCAGTGATGTCACAGAAGATATAGCGTAAATCTTACGGCAGTTGGATGGTGTAAACAAACTATGGAGGAATGGAAAGAAAGAGATAAGTAGCGTCACGCTGTTAAAAAAACGTCAATTTTTCGGTATGTCTAATTTTTAAATCTAATTTATTTTTCCAATAGCGATTAGAAATCAATATAAAACATTTTGGGACATACATCTGAGCTCTAGTTTTTGTAGTTAATTTTTTGTCTTGATTGGAGTTGAAGAAAATCGTTATTTTATTGTGTTTGTAGCGTCTTAAAAATGTCACATTTTCACTAAAACGGTGCCAAATGCAAGGGTGATTTTTTCATATATAGCTTTTTTCTAAGAAAATCAAAATATTTTGAATTTGAATTGATTTTCGACATACATCTCGGATAAAATTTGAAAAAATAAATGCATTTGTCAATATCTCTTCAACTAGCGAAGATATAGAGTATGATGTAGCGTCTTAAAAATGTCACAAAAACGTGTTTTTGACGATTTGACGTCATGTTGATTTTTTCGGTATGTCTAATTTTTAAATCTAATTTATTTTTCCAATAGCTATTAGAAATCAATATAAAAAATTTTGGGACATACATCTGAGCTCTAGTTTTTGTAATTAATTTTTTGTCTTGATTGGAGTTGAAGAAAATCATTATTTTATTGTGTTTGTAGTGTCTTAAAAATGTCACATTTTCACTAAAACGGTCCCAAATGCAAGGGTGATTTTTTCATATATAGCTTTTTTTCTAAGAAAATCAAAATATTTTAAATTTGAATTGATTTTCGACATACATCTCGGATAAAATTTGAAAAAATAAATGCATTTGTCAATATCTCTTCAACTAGCGAAGATATAGAGTGTGATGTAGCGTCTTAAAAATGTCACAAAAACGCGTTTTTGACGATTTGACGTCATGTTGATTTTTTCGGTATGTCTAATATTTAAATCTAATGTATTTTTCCAATAGCGATTAGAAATCAATATAAAAAATTTTGGGACATACATCTGAGCTCTAGTTTTTGTAGTTAATTTTTTGTCTTGATTGGAGATGAAGAAAATCATTATTTTATTGTGTTTGTAGCGTCTTAAAAATGTCACATTTTCACTAAAACGGTCCCAAATGCAAGGGTGATTTTTTTCATACATAGCTTTTTTCTAAGAAAATCAAAATATTTTAAATTTGAATTGATTTTCGACATACATCTCGGATAAAATTTGAAAAAAATAAATGCATTTGTCAATATCTCTTCAACTAGCGAAGATATAGAGTGTGATGTAGCGTCTTAAAATGTCACAAAAACGCGTTTTTGACGATTTGACGTCATGTTGATTTGTGAAGAACTATTCATGGCGTTTTACGATCATGTATCGATGCTCTAGATCCACTTGTTTTATCGTTGTTTGTTTGACTATCTTGCTATTTGTGGTCTACGCAACTTAAGGTTAAAATTTGAGACCCGTAACAGAAAAAAGAAAGAAAAGCATTGACCAAGGCTAGGGTTGGATACCGATAACCGGTACCAGAACCGGACCGAAAATCGTTTCAAAAAGTACCGGTATATACCGTTTCGAGAAATACCGGTACCGTTATCGGTACCAATGTCAACAAGGAAAGAAAGTAAGAGAGAGATTAAAATGGAAATTTTATTTCCAGATATTGATTTTTAAATACATAGAGACCATATTTCGCGTGGAATCAAATGGTTCTATCATCAGAAAAGTTTCGGAGCTGTCAAACTTCTTTGTTTTTAGTGTTCGTCGGCACTAATTTCAAAGCATGATTATGGAGAAAAACAATTATTTGCCGACAGGAAAATACGAAAATTAAGCCATTCTATTTCTTAAATGACCACACATTTCCTTAAATGCCATAAAAACAAACCTTGGAGTCCAAATAAAGTCTTTTTCGAAACCCTCTAATTCCAATCTAGTGTACCAGTACCGACCATATACCTAATTCCGGATACGAAAAAATACGTTTTTTTGCCACCAATACACTTGGTTTATGACAGTAGGTATGAATTTGGGAAATTAAAACAGATTCTCTGATATTTACATCAATTGTTACAAAGTTTTGACCGTTAGAAATAAGTAAACAAGAGGACCATGATGGTCCTATATCGCTCACCTGAACCAAAATGATATGAGCAACTCTTTTGTTCAATTCAATAAATTTATATTTATGACTTTAAGACTGAAAACGAACTTATGGACAATAACGTGAAAATCGAACTCATCCAAGATCTTATTGTGCCCAACATTGTGTCCAAGATTTGTCTTGTCTGATAAATAATTGTGGACTCTGGAGTATAAGCAAGGTCGAAAACAGCCGCAAACAGCAACTTTGTCAAATTCAAGGGCACATAACGCTCTCGACTTTTTGATCAGATCAGGCTGAAAATGAAACTCATCCAAGATCTTATGATCCCCAACATTGTGTCAAAGTTTTGTCTTGATTGATCAATAATTGTAGATTCTAGAGTATAAACAGGGTCGAAAACAGCCGAAAACGGTTATTTTATCAAACTCAAGGGCACATAACTCTCGACTTTCTAGTCAGATCAGGCTGAAAATCAAACTCATCTGAGATCTTATGATACCCAACATTATGTCCAAGATTTGTCTTGATTGGTCAATAATTGTAGATTCTAGAGTGTAAACAAGGTCGAAAACAGCCGAAAACAGCAATTTTGTCAAATTCAAGGGCACATAACTCTCGACTTTTTTATCAGATCGGACTGAAAATCAACCTACTCCAAGATCTTATTGTCTCAAACATTGTGTTCAAGTGTTACCTTAATTGATAAATAATTGTGGATTCTAGAGTGTAAACAATGTCAAAAAAAGCAGAAAACGGCAATTTTATCAAATTCAAGGGCACATTACTCTCAGCTTTCTGATCAGATAACACTGAAAATCACACTCATCCAAGTTCTTATGCTCCCCAACATTGTGTCCAAGTTTTGTCTTGATTTATTAATAATTGTAGATTCTAGAGTGTAAACAAGGTTGAAAACAGCCAAAAATGGCAATTTTGCCCAATTCAAGGGCACATAACTCTCATCTTTCTGATCAGATCAGACCGAAAATCAAACTCATCCGAGATCTCATGGTCCCCAACATTGTGTCCAAGTTTTGTCTTGATTGATGAATAATTGTAGATTCTAGAGTGTAAACAAGGTCGAAAACAGCCCAAAATGGCAATTTTGTCGAATTCAAGGGCACATAACTCTCGTCTTTCTGGTCAGATCAGACTGAAAATCAAACTCATCCGAGATCTTATGGTCTTCAATCTTATGTTCAAGATTTGTCTTGATTGATCAATAATTGTAAATGCTAGAGTGTAAACAATGTCAAAACTAGGTATTTTTCGCATTCAAGGGCAGATAACTCCTGACTTTCTGGTTCAATCTGACCCATAATCGAACTCATCCGAGATCTTATGGCCATACATGTTTTGACCAAGTTTGGTCAAGATTGGCTTATATTTGTAGATGCTAGAGTGTAAACACGAAATTGTGAACGGACGGACAGACGGACAGACAGACGGACGACGGACAAAAAGTGACCACAATAGCTCACCTTGAGCACTTTGTGCTCAGGTGAGCTAATTACACATAATTGTCTGGATGTTCTATGAGTAGGACTAGGAGTGGGCTAAAACGCTGATATCCCCCCCCCCCCCCAAAAAAAAAAAAAAAATAAAAAAATAAAATAAAAAATACTTGGTTTTCTGGATAAAGATCTGAATTTTTATATACTAAGATTAAAATCTGTTCCCCAAATTGTCTTGCAGACAACAAAATAAATAATGAAATTATATATTTCTCTCTAACACTAAGAGATAGAGATCTAGTTCAAACAATAAAATATTTTTTTAAAAAAAATATCTTGAATGCAACACAAATATTCAGCTGTATGGTCATATATTAATCAGATTTTTTAATGTATTTTAAATGAAAATAGCTTATCATTTAGGAAACAAAAGTGGTACTACTGATTTTAAAAGCAATGAAACCTATGGCATTATCAATGGTTGTTTGATTTGCACCTCCCTTTATATTGAAAGCTTTTAATTGATTGCTGTTTTGGTATCGGTATCGGTATCGATAAAGTACCGTATCGTTTCGTTAGTATCAGTATCGTATCGTACCGTTTCGTTCTTAACGGTATCCAACCCTAACCAAGGCATAAGAAAACGTTGAGATAATAGAAGACATTTTTTTTAAGTAAAGCATTTCATTGATTTCATCTAATATGTTGCAGCATTTAGTCTCGGAGTTTCATTTTTCCTACATATAATGCACTTGTTGTAGACCCCATTTAAAAGAATATTCTATCTTTTGTCTGCTAACGAGTAAACTTGAAGACGATTATTTAGTAAGTATTTTCACATTTTTTTTTATTTTTACTTGTTTATCTATTTTTTTTTTTTTTTACATTTGCGCAAGTAGAAATATCTTAATAACAAAAATATGCATACTTGACAAGTTATATTAAGCGTATGAAACGGCTCCATTTCTCCTACAGGTGTAAAATATTCACTTTCAATATTCATTAGAGCTTGATTTTTCAATACTTACGAAATAATTCTGTTGTTTATTTATTGATAGTTGAGATTATTAATTTTGTACGGTGCTATTTTCATGTATGCATGTATTGGTATTATTGTGAAAATGTTTTCTTTTGGCCAACATTGAAAATTTGTCATTTCTCATGTTTTCGGGAAAGTTATAACTTTCTTTACACCTTCGCGTAACGTTAACGTCGGAAAACGGTCGATATGCGTGTTACAACGTTGGTCCGCAACTTTTGACGTTACGTCTTAGGAAAACATTGCAGAAAATGAAGAAATTGCTTGTAACAATGTTTTCTACCCCAAAAGACAAACTTTCAATTTATTTTAAAAAATGGAAAATTCTATTCCCTTGAAATTGTCATCTGCAACAAATTCTGAATTGGACAAGTCCAATATGATGCCATTTGGTAATAGCTATTTGTATATTTCCAGAGGACTCGTACCAACAACAAGCCAGGATTGATGGGGAACCAGCAAAACTGGACATTCTCGACACAGCCGGCCAGGTACAGCAAGTATAATAATATAGTCTGTAAATTTTCACCTGATGAATATGAGATGAGGAATTGTGACGCGGAATTATCACTTCATGTACTTCATATAGGAAATTTTAATACCAAAGCTTGAAAGGATTTAGAGAGAATGAGAAAATGCTGATGTTCAGCATTTCCATTACCGATATATGATCAAAGGGTGATTAAAATCTAAATTAGTATCACAAAGATAGTTCTAGACTCTTTTATGCATCCAAGGGATTTTATTCAAAGAAATTAAAATTATCCATCAAGGTTATTTTCAGCAGATTTATATTTTCATGAACAGAAATATTTCATTGTCTTGGTTTTTATACCCCAACCTACGAAGTAGAGGGGGGTATTTTGGTTTCACGATGTGTGTCTGTCTGCATGTTCATCCGTTATTCTACTTTTCCGTTTCTGTGTTTTAAATCAAGAAATCTTTGACATATAGTCCGTGGGCTGGCTACACCCTAGGTCCCCCCCTACCGGGATTTTATGACACATATATCATTGTAAAGCTTGATGAATTCCCTTTCAAATGCAACTTGTTGTTTGATATATAAGTGCTGGATAAGCATATGCGGAACGATTGATTATCTCCCCTTGAATTACAAAAAATACTTGTTTATAACTCACCATATACACATTCAGGGGATCCAAAATAACCCAAATTTAAGCGCAAATGACCAAAATGATTATAGATTTTATCAATTCATATCGTTAAATAGTAAAAGATAATTTCACACCAAAATTAGCACGAATTATGCCCCTTGAATATGTAAAACAAGAGAAAAATAGTATAGATATTACCCTTGTTTATATTTACTTTGCATTTGGAAATCATTTCCACAGCGAATAAGTGCTAGAAATTGTTTTAAAGTGTTTATTAGATGCCTTGTAATAAAAGTCAAAGTGTTGACTATCGGCATTTTAGGATATATTCGACATTTCAAATGATTTTGCAAGATGGCCGCCGCAAAATGACCACTTGACTAAATATCGAAATATCACTGCCCTATAATTTGTAATCATGTTCTCTATGTAAATGAGATAATTTCTTAGGAAAATTGAGTATATTAAATCTAAAAGTGTTGCCATGCTTATAATAGGCTTTTTTGTCATTTTTTTTTATTATTATTATTTTCAATTTTCAAAATGGCCGCCAAAATCTCAAATATGCAAAAATGATGTAAATGTTTTTCATTTCTGCAAATCTTTTGCACTTAATATTGTATTTTCAAATGTATTTCAACTTCTTATTAAAACTACATGATTCAACAAGTAAATAAATGACATAACCTTGAAAATATATATTTCCAAAACGGTCCTAATTACCGTATAAATGGTAACAAATTCCCAATCCCATAAATTAAGTACTGAACAAAATCCAAATTGATTATTTTCTAGGAGAGATAAGCATTTTCCCTCTTTGACAGAAACCATGTACCCGATTCTTTGATAATGAGTCCACATTGGAGTACATCATTGGTATCTTTTTGCATGAAGGTTTTAAGTCTTACATGGACAAGGGACGCTTTGGATAATAGGTTTTATAGAGGGTGAAAAGACATTAAGGCTTATTTTTGTTATAAAGCGTTTAAGCTCTTTTTTGTGGGGTGGATATTTTTAATACAAAACACCAATATCAACACTTTTGCCACGCTAAAAATGGCTTCTTCACTGTTAATTTACATGACATATAATACAATACAATAATATGTATTTTATGTAATCTGCCTAAATGCTCAAATACGAGCATGGATCAATGAATAACTGACCTAACTTTTTCATGTTTAGATCGACATTTCTTCTCTTGAAATACTTTCCACCCAGGCATATGCGCTTTGATATGACCATAGCAGTTGAAAAAGAAGTTAAACTCAAATTAATTAATGTTAAAGGTGGTCAAGTGACATCAGTCCAGAAGTAAAGAAGTCCGAGAACATTCCAAAGAACCACACCTAAACTGCATCAATAACTTCTTTCATGAGACTTAAAATTGCAACCATTCGTGTCCTTTTTAGGAAAGAAGTTTAAAGCAGCAAGGTCATGTGGATAGGAAGGGTGTGATCTAAATTGATACCCATTTTTCTCGACAGCATCCATTGTACTTTGGCAATTGTGTACTAATGTAATTTTCAGTTGCAAGCAGCGGTCACATTTTGAGCGTTTGCCGCTACGTTTCTCACGTATGGTCTGCTTCAGATTGTCTAGCAACTTGGCATAGTATGCTTCGTTAATTGTACCTTTCTTGGGTAATATGTCAAACAAAATATTTTATTGCAGCCCCCAATTGTCCCAAAATATTGAATACTGAACCTTGTCTGTAAAACATTGAATAATTTTCTTGGCCCTTGGGATTCCATACCAACGTACCTAGGACTCTGGGGCCTGTTTCATCAAAACATTTAAGTCGTATTTTTGACTTACCAATCTCTTAAAACTTGCTTTAAACAGCAATCGCATAACCCGGCTTTTGATAGAATGGCGATACACTTTTCTTACCCTAAACTTGTCGTAAGTCGTCGGTAAGTCAAAACTACGACTTAAATGTTTTGATGAAACAGGCCCCTGGACCTTTTTTTTTTTTTTCGTTCATGAGAATGCAACATGTACTCTTTGGAATTTTAGACCCAACAGTCTGTAAGTTTGTGCATCCTTTTGCGATCAAGCAATATCTTGAAAAAGATCATGCATGGACAATTTCTTACTTTAATTCGCTCAGCAAGTATATCAGATCTGTGAATTTATGACACATACCATCGACAGTGGTTGCAACTTTGCCTTCAGACCGAGCATCATCTTCTTAAGTTTCTCTGTCGCGTTATAACCCCCGCCCCCCCCCCCCCCCACCACGATATTTTACTTGAGAATAAGATGGTACAGAAGACCAGTAAACTCATCATGTATGTTTTACCCTCAGTCCCTTTTCAATACAAGTGTCGAACCATAGCAGGCTCTTCCTTTTTTGTGAAAAGGCTTTCTAATAACCGTATATTTAGACAAGTTTGTGCACATATAATGACTTATATAAATCGCGGATTCCTTGGTTGATTGGAAATTGCTTATATGTGTTATTCATAGCTAGCCCTTGTGTTTTATGGATTTAAACTCATCCTGAGGTTAGCTTGACAAAAGTCAGAATTCCAAAAACTAATTTGTGGTGGAGATGTTTGAAATGAATTAAGAAATGCACGAGCATATCTAAAAACTGATAACAAAACGAAGGATTTCAAATCTTCGGCAAGCGACATATTACAACACTAGAAGTTGGAATATGATGTGTTTCCCTCTCATCATAATCAACAGAAATTGTGTTTGCTATTTAAACTAAATCTTTCAAAACAACATTTTGTTACACGAATACGAGGATTCCTCACAAATTAAGTGTCTTCGAAGTACTGGTATCCAACCAATAAGGTACACATGTACAATTTATAACTGTTTATATTATCACATATAAGTATTCTGAATTATAAAGGTGTAAAACGATGTCACTCGAATGCAATTTGATAAAGAAATGAATAATTCTGTTGCTATTATAGGCAATGTTAAATCATCAATTAATGCGCATGACAGTGCAAAATTGAAATTGACCAGTTTCAACTATCGCCTATTAGAATATAATATTTGGTAAACTGTGTTCCTGTGACATAGCATTCCAATCAATAGAAGTGGTTGGGAAGATTTTTCAACGGCACAGCACGTCTCCAATAGTATTGTTAAGTTTAAACTTGGAGCAAAATGTAAAAAAGCATGCATTACAAGGCAAAAATGGTATAAATCAAAGGTGACCATACTTGTACTCCAATGGGAATTCATTATTAAAACGCTTTTAGTACTTAACTTTTACAAAAAAAGTTTCTTGTGTAAAAGAAAACTGTATTTCACATAGAAAAAAAATCAAAGAAAGCAGGTTAAAGTTTTCAGCATGTCATTTGCGCTAAATGGAAATTTATTGCCATTTATACGGTAATTTTTCAGAGCATATATTGTTAAGATTGTCCATTTTAATGGATAAATCATGAAATTTTAGTTTTCAAACACAACAAGTAAACAATTTAGGGAAAAAGAAGCAAAAATGAAAGTCATTAACATAAATTAGGGAATATTTGAGAATTTATTTGCCATTTAGAGAAAAGTATGCAAGTAATTGTGAATGCGAATAAGCCCGTATTTGCTTGTTCTGTGTAGCCGATGAATGGTTTATGAACTTATTATTGATCTATTAGTGTTCTTATTCATTTTAAACATTAAGCATTATAAAAACGTATCGCCTCAGCATATTTATTCCATAGAAAAGCCTTGTTTTAGCTATTTAAACACATATTTCTACTTTCTCATTAATATTCATGAATATGCAAATTAGCAAAATAAAAATAATTTCAAGAAAAATGTCTATTTAAAATTTTAAAACTAGTCTCATGTTTTATTACCAAAATTAGTATTTATCTTAAATAAGTATTTTAAAATATTTTGTTGCAATTAATTGATCCAAGTACTGAAACGTAGGAAAATGAGCAGTTGCCATGGTAACAGGCCTACCATTTTCTTATCCAGCACTTTTAAATCAAAATAGAACCTGAATTCATCAATATGTTTCCTGCGCTTTAAGAAAATATAGGTCTTAAAAGATCCCACATGGAGGGAAGGGTTTCTATTCACTAGTAAACTAGTAAAGTCGTCTTTTTGCAAATTTTCCACATATTTTCCACAATCTCATTAATATTCATGAATATGCAAATTAGCAAAATTTCTGAAAAATCTTTTGGTTGTGAGAGAAATGTAATGACAACATTTTAAAACTAGCCTCGATGTTTTCTGACCAAAATAAGTAATTTTATTGCAATTAATTGATCCAAGCGCCGAAAAGAATGAAAATGGGTGGTTACCATGGTAACAAGCCAACTACTTGCTTATCCAGCATTTTTAAATCAAATAACAAAGTGAATGTATTGAAATACATCATAAGCTTCAAGAAAATATAGATCTTCAAAAATCCTACATAGTAGGGAGGTTTAAATTCACTAGTAAAGTCTTGTTTTTAGCAAATTAAACATGTTTTCTTACTTTCTCATTAATATTCATGAATATGCAAATTAGCAAATTTTCTAAAAAATATCTATATTGTGAGAGAAATATCTTGGTAATAATTTAAAACTATTTTGAAAGATTTATGACAAAAATAAGTAATTTTATTGCAATTAATTGATCCAAGCGCTGGATTGTAGAAAAATGGACGGTTGCCATGGTAACGAGCCCGCCATTTGCTTATCCAGCACTTTTAAATTGAACAACAACCTGAATTCATTACTACATATCATAAACTTCAAGAAAATATAGGTCTTCAAAAATCCCACTAGGGGGGGAGGGTTTCGGTTATGGGCCCATGAACTAATAGGTTCATGAAACTTTACACAGTTGTTGCCCATGACCCAAGGAGGTGTCCTAGACTCCTAGGTCAAAGGTCTAGGCCACAATTGGACTTTCTTTAAGATCTGTTTCTGTGCTGTTACTCAATAATTGTTTGACTTAGGATCATGAAACTTAAAACAGTTGTAGGCCTTGACACAAGGAGATGCCCTATTGTGTTTTGGTCTCAAAGGTCAAGGTCACAATTGTACTTTATTTAAAATCAGTGTCCATGCTCTAACTCAAGAGCCTTTTAACCTATGGCTTTTTTCTCAGTGACAAGACACTAGTTGGGGGTGAGAGAGAGAGAGAGAGATTTTATTCGGTAAAAGATGATGACAATACATGGTACATGTTATAAAACATAATGGTAAAAAGTATCACAGTATGTTATATAACCCATGTCTGCCCCATCCAAACCTGGGTTGACACAAAAAAGAGATCCGTGATCTCTTATTTCCATTGTGGACCCATGTCTGGATGTGGCTGACACAGAGAGGCATATCAAACATTACTAAATTGAGTTATTAAGTTAAATCAAGTTATCACAACTAAAATGACTAAATTAAGTTATCACAAATACAATGAACATGGCTTTAAATAAAGACAAATGCAAAATATCACAGATAAAGAGATTGCACAAATCATTGTTATAAAGACTCCAGTAGATATTTGCGGACACTGGTTTTGAACGTCGAAATGGATGATTCATTTTTGATTGTCGTTGGTAAGCTGTTCCAAAGGCTGCAACCCATATAAGAAAATGACTTTCTTCCATGGGTCCCTACCTTTGGAACAGCATAGCAACCATTTCTGCTAAATCTAGTACAATAAGAATGTGATGTGGCTGCTTCTATAAATTGTTCTGACAAATATTTAGGAGCTGGTCCTTTATAGCTCACCTGAGCACGAAGTGCTCAAGGTGAGCTATTGTGGTCGCTTTTTGTCCGTCGGCGTCCGTCCGTCTGTCCGTCCGTCCGTCTGTTCACAATTTGTTGTTAACACTCTAGCATCCACAAATATTGACCAATCTTAACCAAACTTTAACAAAACATGTATGACCATAAGTTCTCGGATGAGTTCGATTTTGGGTCAGATCGGACCAGGAAGTCAGGAGTTATGTGCCCTTGAACGTCAAAAATAGCTACTTTTTAACTTGTTAACACTCTAGCATCTACAAATATTGATCAATCAAGACAAAACTTAGACATAATGTTTAGGACTATAAGTGTTCGGATGAGTTCGATTTTAGGTCAGATCGGACCAGGAAGTCAGGAGTTATGTGCCCTTGAACGTCAAAAATAGCTACTTTTTAATTTGTTAACACTCTAGCGTCTACAAATATTGATCAATCAAGACAAAACTTGGACAAAATGTTTTAGACCATAAGATCTCGGATGAGTTCGATTTTCAGAGTGATCTGATCAGACAGACAAGAATTATGTGCCCTTGAATTTGACAAAATTGCCATTTTAGGCTGTTTTTGACCTTGTTTACCCTCTAGAATCTACAATTATAAATCAATCAAGACAAAACTTAGACACTATGTTTGGGACCCTAATATCTTTGATGAGTTCGTTTTTCAGTCTGATCTTTTTCAGAAAGTTGAGAGTTATGTGCCCTTGAATTTGACAAAATTGCCATTTTCGGCTGTTTTTGACCTCATTTACACTCTAGAATGTACAAATATGAATCAATCAAGACAAAACTTTGACACAATGTTCGGGATTATAAGATCTTTGATCATTTGGATTTTCAGTCTGATCTGATCAGAAAATCGAAAGTTACTTGCCCTTGAATTTGACAAAATTGCCTTTTTCGGCTGTTTTCGACCTTGTTTACACTCTAAAATTTACAATTATTAATCAATCAAGACAAAATTTGGACACAATGTTGGACACCAGAAGATCTCAGATGAGTTCGATTTTCACAACGTTATTGACCATAAGTTCGTTTTCAGTCTTAAAGTCGTAAATATTAATTGAATAGAACAAAATTGTGGCTCATATCCTTTTGGTTCAGGTGAGCGATATATAGGACCATCATGGTCCTCTTGTTTTATCTTGTAAACATGTAGTTATGTAATTTCTTCAACTCTTTTGCTAACTGGAAGCCAGTTCAATGTCTTATAGTGTGTATCTAAGATACGAGAACGATGGTGCAAATCTAGAACGAATCTAATAATTTTGTTCTGAAGTACCTGGAGTTTATCAGTCCATTTTTTGTTTAAGCTAAAATACCAGAAGACACATGTATAGTCAAAATAACACTGAATTAATGCAGAAACTAACAATTTTCTAGTATGCAACGAGAGAAACTTATTCTTACGATAGAGAAACTTGAGTCTTGCTGTCGCCTTCTGCAATAGAGAACTAACCATATTTTCACCAGATAAACTTTGGTAAAGAATTGCACCAAGATATTTCACATGTGAAGTAGAATTGATAGTACCATCACAAACAACATTTATTTTACTATTTGATTTTAACTTTTGTTTTGTACCAAAAAGAATGGATTCAGTTTTCCCTAGGTGTAAAGACAACTTGTTATCTATAAGCCAGGATCTCACTGCATTAAGGTCATCAGACAACGCATTTTCGACAAACGACCTGTCTTTATCTGAAACTAGTTGGGGGTGTTAGTCAGTTTTAAGAGTGTTCTAATTTGATTGGTCAATGAGTTCATTGATTGACATTGTCAATGCATAATTTGCTTGCTATAATCTATTGATATATTAGTTACATCATTTGGTACTTCAATTTTCTTTCAGCTTGAGTTTACGACTATGCGAGAGCAGTACATGAGGAGAGGGGAGGGGTTTATTATATGCTACTCAATCACGGATAGGCGGAGTTTTGATGAGGTCATCACACATAAAGAGTTGATTGACAGGGTGCGTTGTAACGAGGATATGCCCATCATCATTACGGGAAATAAATGTGATCTAGAGGAAAAACGAAAGGTTAGTAATAACTACGGCTGACACTGCTGAAACTAGTACTAAATTTCTACCCGTCTAAAATTATTGATCAGATGATATTTCTGACTGACACAGGAGATAATGGGCATGATTGTTCTCCTTTTGCCTCAATGATTTCTCTGCTATATTTTACACAAATGTCGTCTTCTTTAACCCTTTCACTGCCATAGGCGACTTTTGTCGACGAGGGGTTTCTGCCATAGGCGACTTTTGTCGACAAATTTATGGGGACGAGTACCAACAACATAAAATTTTTTTTTTTTATTTCATAAATTACCTTTAAATTTTGGTCACATATAGGTGCTTCATTTTTCTGTATGTGCTGAAAATTTGAAAGGAATCCATCAAATGAGTCAAAAGTTATGCATGTTTTTGTGAACAGGGTATCGAAATTTCTTCGAATTAATTCAGCGGTTAGAAACACGTTTTTAAAAAATATTTGGCAGTGAAAGGGTTAACACCCATTTTGATTTTGTGATGAACATTAGTTATGCCCCTGTATCGAAAGATCAGGGGCATACAGTTTTACTTGTGTCCGTCTGTCTGTCCATCCATCTGTCTGTCTTGAAACTTAAAATTGGCATTTTGGGGGCATTCATGTTTCACAAACACATCTTATCTTCTCTACCTCTAGGTTACAGCGGAAGAGGGCCAAAGACTTGCAGACCAGCTGGGAGCTAGATTCTTCGAAACTTCTGCCATTTTAAGACAATGTGTTGACGATGTTTTTCATGGAGTGGTGCGTGAAATCAGACGTAAAGAACATGAACAAATTGTCGCGATAGAGAAACAGGCCAGAAAGCAACAAAGACGGAAAAGAATGCAGTCTTTCTTCCGTTGGTTCAATGTATTCAGACTAAGACGTTCAAATCGATCCGATACTTGATTGGTACATCAAAGGGTCATTGCAAAACTGATTTTAGTGCATATTAATTCTTTTCCCAAGGGCATATTATGGTCTTATTTAAAAGCTGATGAAGACAACAAAATGGACATTGGTAAAGAGTGGATTTGTGTGCAATATAGCATGGAAAATTTGGTTATCAGCATTTTCTTCTGTTGTCTCAATGTTTTCCCAAATCTTTTCTATAGAGGACATTAAAAGCAAGTCTAGTTTTGGAAAGGGTTAATTAACATTTTTACCAATTAAGACCTGGTTTTGATGTCCCTAAGATGGAAGGCTTGGGAAAACATTGAGGCAACAGAAGACAATGCTTACAACAGCATTTTCTCCATTTGTCTTATAATTTTCTGAGATATATTATACATAAATCTTTTTTTCAAAATCCATTTTTTCCTCTGCAGCCAGATCTGTCTAAAGCAGCTTTCAAATTGGAATAGCCCGAATTTCACCATTTGGAAAATAGCAAATTTTTTACTGTTCCAAATTAAAAGTATTGCAGACAATAGAATCAATCCATCTGTATGAATGAAAATTTTCTCTCGAGAAGAAAATAGTGAGGAAAAGGGAGAAAATGCTGGTAAATGCTTTAACCCTTTCCCAAACCTGCAGACGACAAAATGGACATTGAAAAAGAAAGGATTTTACAATATAGCTAAGAAAATATTGAGACAAAAGGAGAAACTGCTGGTTATCAGCAGTTTCTTCTTTTGCCTCAATATTTTCTCAAGCCTATTTTATTAGGGACGTCAAAACAAGGTCTTGTTTGGGAAAGGGTTAATTCTAGGTATGTCATTATTTGGAAAAAAGCTAATTACATGTGTACTTACAACAGTATTGCACCGATTCAGCTATATGGGCATCAAGTTTGTTAGTTTGAGGAGTTGAATGTTGTGAATACTAACAAAGATCAGTTACTCCGGCCAAACTTTATTCATTTGTGACCCGTCACGCTAAAAGGGACCTTATCCGAATACCAAAAATCCAAACGTTGACAAACTTTTCATACTCAGCACAGGTAAACCAGATACTGTATTCGAAAAATGAACGTAAAGTAAGATAGGGAAAACATTCCAGATATAAAAAATACATACAAGTGAAAAGTGTCGGCCCTAGTCTGGCTGCGCGAACTGCGCAGACTGACTAGGGTCGATATTTTTCACACACCCGATAAGGTCCCTTTTAGCATGACGGCTCACATTTTCATATTGAACAATGTAAAGAACTGCTGCAAACAAGTGCTGAACTGTAACCATAGGTGCATATTGAGTGCTGTAAACACACAAAAATGTTAATTATATGTACACATATGTGACCTGTCTCGCTAAAAGGGGCCTTCTTGGAAGTTTGTAAAGTGAAATGTCGAGAAATGTATCAGATTTACCAAGTCAACCAGGTGTCGCATTTGGAAAATGAACATTATAATGAGATATGAAAAACAATCTAGCTAGAAAAAAATTACCTTAGAGTGCAACAATTCAGTCCTAGTCAGTCTGCACCAAATGCGCAGGCTGACTAGGGTCGAAACTTTTCTTGACAATTCCCAGAAGATCCCTTTTGGCATGATGGGTCACATATTTGTAAATTTTACAAAAAGAACAATTTGATATTTTATAATTTTCCTGTTTTCCCTGTCCAATAAAAAAGTATCCTAACACATAGTATAATTTGACAAGTTATCTGTCACTGATTTTGCTATACATGTGTAGTCAAATAATTTGCCAATATTTGAATGGGAAATACTGCTATTAACCCCTTCGCTGCCCCGTGACGGCCTGAGCCGTCATGCGAAAATGTCGCTATACTGCCCCGTGACGGCCTGGGCCGTCATGAGGGGAAAACGATGTTTTTTTTTCCAAAGTTTAATAACAAAAAATGTAATTTCCAAAATGAATAGAAATATATTAACTGAATAGCATTTTCAATTATCTTTCAGAAAATATAAGGTTTTATATGGTTTTATTGAATAGTTTTTTAGTTATAAGTTGATTTCGTACACTACCGTCAATTTCTTGGAAAATAGCTTGGCAAATAGGGATCAATTTTCCAATATTTGTCTGGCAGCGAAGGGGTTAATGTGATGCATATGTTATGAATTGATAGGGCTTGTAACGCAACAGATTTGTGAGCCATTGAGAAAATAATGTTGTCACTGAAATCAAAATTAAGCGTGTCTTTCTATCAAAGATTTTCTGAACAATCTCCCACAATCTCTCATTCTGAAATACCACAAACATGCACTACAGAAAAAAATATGAAAAATATTGCAGGAAAAGGAGGAATGCTGCTTATTAGCAATTTCTTAGTTCCTATTTTTGTGCTCCATGCCGTTTAATCCAAATTTTCTAAGTATTATTTCTTTGGTCAACTGGCATCAACAAAGCATTGAATTTTGGCAAGTGTTTAATTTGTTCCTCTAAAAATTGATAAACAAGCATGACATAAATATTTGTGACTATCATTATTTTCCTTTCTACACAATCTGTTTTGAAATTTCTTAAAAATGCGGTATTCGAAATATATATTTCGGTATTCATGAGTGAGAAAGAAAATACTTGAAATGGCAAATATATGTACTATATCGTCAGTGGGGGATCAAAACCTTGTAACTCCAGCTTTATCAAGCTGCAATTACGAGGTTTTGATCCCCCACTGACGATAATTTTATGAAGTGTTAACACTTTCAAATGCCTTTTATTCCACCATCATAAATGATGTTATTTAGTGCCTATATTGAACCGTCCATTTGGAATTTGTTAAGACAGTAAACAATTAATAAAATAAACTAGTATCATTATGGTGATTAATTGAATTAACCCTTTCACGCATAAACCCTGGTTTTCACGTCTTCAATAGAAAAGGCTGTGGAAAACTTTGAGGTAAAAGAAGAAAATGCTGATATTCAGCATTTTCTTCTTTTGTCTCAAAATTTTCCATGCTATATTACAAACATATCCAATATTTATCAACACCAATTTTGTTGTCTTAAGCAGCTTTCAATTTGGACTACCCTACATTTTGTCGTTGGGAAAGGGCTAAATTCAAATCTTCAGTTTCTTTTCTAAATCTTCTAAGATACAATTCAGCAACATAATTGTACACCCCTCACAATTACACCTCTCGATGTTTGATCATTTTTTTTCTAAGAATTTTGATAACCCTTTCACAAACAAGCTGTGCTATAACCCTTTCACAAACAAGCTGTGCTATCTCATTCTCCAAATGAACTAGCATGGTAGAACATTGAAAAGAAAGAAAGAAATTGCTGATTAACAGAGTTTTTCTGTTATCCCTCAATGTTTTCTATGCTTTACAGTAAATATCTGTATTTGGGGAAAAAATGATATTTGCAACTTCTTTGAACTTGTATGTTTTTTTTTTTTTTGGGGGGGGTTGTTAAAGGGCTAAACAAAAGGATTGTTAACATTTTACTGCAAGTCACAAGTATATATTGTAAACTGTAAATGAGCCGGGATCTGGAAAAACGTCCCTTATAGCATTTTTAAAAATTGAGATTTAAGATCAGCATGTTGTCAAATGAAGCCCAATATGCATCAATGCTTCTCTCTATAAGGTACAACAGGCCACAAAGAAGCTATTGGAGAACAGCATGGTTCCTGGTCAGACTGCATGTATACGCAGGCTGATCTGGAACCATGTTGTTCTCAAATGCTATAAGGGACGTTTTTCCAGATCCTGGCTCAAATGTATGTTTTTGGAAAATGCAGGCATTTTCCAAGATATTTATTCATTACATTAATATATAATTGCAATATTTATGATAAATACTCTTACATAAATTGAACAAGAATCACTGTAAAAATTGAACCCTTTTCCAAACAAGACCTTGTTTTGACATCCCTATCTGGAAAGGCTTTGGAAAACATTGGGACAAAAGAAGAAATTAGCATTTTCTCCTTTTGCCTCAATATTTTCCATGCTACTTTGTACACAGATCATATATTTATCAACATCCATTTTGTGGATCACAGCAGCTTTGAAATTGGAACAGTCCAAATTTTTTGCTGTTTGGGAAATGGTTAAATGCTGTGAAATGGCCATATACATATAGATGTTTGTATTTTTATCTCACTTTTCATAGCAAAAGGTGAGATATTTCATTCATCCGAGCATCAGGAACATTCTTTTTGGTCAGATTTATATTTGATCTCCGATAGAATATGCTCCTGAAAACATTTAAGGCAAAAGAAGAAAATGCTAATAATCATCATTTCTCCTTTTGTCTCAATATATTCTGTCCTAAATTGTTTACAAACTTTATATTCAAAAACATGCATTTTGTTGTATACAGCAGCTTTAAATTGGACCAACCTGAAATTTTGATGTTTGTTGAAGGGTTAAACTGTAGTTTTGAACATTTGTATGTGTGTCAACAATATGTACACTGTACCCATTAGAAAGCTGCTGCATACTACAAAATTGATGTTGATAAAAGATAGAATTTGCGAACAATACAGTCCAGAAAATTTTGGGACATGTATAAAGGGCAAATATTATGACTGAGTGCTTTTTCTCTAGTATCTCTTGTTTTGTAAATTATTTGAAATGCTTATAGATTTTCTTGTGTTCAAATAGACATAGGGCAAAACTTTTCGGTCATTGATCTGTACTCAGTCAATAATTTTTAGACAACTGTAATTGTAAATGCTTACAAAAGCATTGAGAGTAAAGGAGAAATTGCTTAATACCTGATTTTCCCCCATTTCTCTCAATGTTTTTCCCATGCTTAAAGGTACAAATTTTGTTCATTTAATTCCACTTGTTTTGTTGTCTAAAATCTCTCAATTTGGACTGGTTAACTCTTGTTGTCTGAGAAAGGATTATGGAAAGGAAAGGTAAACATTGAATAAAGGAGAAATTGCTGGTAATTTTCTGCTGTCAGATTTTGTGTAACTGGGAGTGATGCACAAATTCTACCATTTGCTGGGCAAGGATTAAATACAGTTGGCTATTGCAAGTTTCAATGATTAAAACCCATCATTAGATACCAAA
Source organism: Fragum sueziense (assembly GCA_963680895.1). Classification (NCBI taxonomy): domain Eukaryota; kingdom Metazoa; phylum Mollusca; class Bivalvia; order Cardiida; family Cardiidae; genus Fragum; species Fragum sueziense. The sequence continues at coordinate 108,126 of CAVMGG010000015.1, forward strand.
CACTGTGCATCTTCGTGTGTCTTCTGTGAAAACAGAAATTAATGAGAGATACCTCATTTTCCGGGCTTCATCTGTGGCAATTGAAATGGATGAGGGATACCTACGCCAACTTCCATTGCTATGTATGATGCCCCAAGATGCACAAAGTGTTTTGTAGTTTATGATGATTTGTAATCCTCAATTCACAAATTATTAATTACATGTTGTTATCATTGATACTAGATAAAACTATTTAAATAAAACTTCTGATTTCTTTCTCTTTTACTCATTCCTACATATTGCGGCTTTTCGACACCTCCAGTACCACAAGATAAAGGCTTCAGAGAATTTTTTGTTTAACATGGTTTTCTACTGCTATTGTCATATCGCGGCGACTGGAGCACCTAACCATGGATTCCTGGTATTTCTCTCACCTGTACTACCACAATATCCAAACCGAGCCTCCAGCTGCTCACTCACATAGATGATTCACACCCATTGGCCAGAGACAAATGGCTTGTCAAATATCATAATGGATACTGGCCGAGGCCAGGTTCAAACTCGCGACCCCTAGATTGGCAGGCTCATATGTACCACCTGAGCTATCCGGGCCCGGCAAATATATGGAAAAGGAGAAATTGCTTGTAAAAAGAAAGCAAAGATTGTAAAATTTCAATTAAATTGATTGAGGTTTAACCCTCTCCCAAACAAGACCTGGTTTTGACATCCCTAATAGATCAGGCTTGGGAAAACATTGAAACAAAAGAAGAAACTGCTGATAACCAGCAGTTTCTCCTTTTGTCTCAATATTTTCTGTGCCATATTTTACACAAACTATATCTTTATTATAATCAATTTTGTCGTCTGCAGCAGTTTTTAACCCTTTCCCAAACAACAAAAATTTAGGGTGGTCCAAATTCAAAGCTGCCGCAGACAACAAAATGCTTGTGGATTTACGCAGGATTTGTGTATATTTTAGCACAGAAAATATTGAGACAAAAGGAGAAACTGCTGGTTATCAGCAGTTTCTTCTTTTGTCTCAATGTTTTCCCAAGCCAAATCTATTAGGGACGTCAAAACCAGGTCTTGTTTTGGAAAGGGTTAAATTGAATCACCCTTAAAATTTGTTGTTTGGGAAAGGGTTAACCCCTATTTCACCTGCTATGGTCACATTGCTGCAACTGGAGCATTTTACCATGGATTCCTGTTGTTTTTCTCATCAGCACTACCACAACATGCTTGCAGAGCATACAGCTGCTGACCCACATATTAACCCTTAACCAAACGACAAAATTTGGGGCTGTTCCAAGTTCAAAGATGTTGCAGATGACAATTTAGAGTGAACGAAATTAAATTTTCATGGTCTTTTGGGATAGGAAACATTGTGGAAAATGAAGAAATTGCTTGTCTATGCAATTTCTTCATTTTCCTCAATGTTTACACAAGCCTTTTCTTGTGAAGGAGTCATAAGGCATCACTGTGCAGTAATGGGTTAATAGGCATACAATTATCCAAGCATTGGTGGGAGACAAAGCTCAGAAAGGATGTTTTTTCATATTCATGGTGGATAATCACGTGATACAATATTTTCAGAAAATTTTCAATAATTTTGTAAATACTGAGCGATTTGAATTCGGTTTAAAACAGAGAATGTGGACAGACATCACGCATTACATGGACATCAACTGATAAAAAAGTTATTGAAGATAAACCAAAATTTTGGTTTATCTACAATAACTTTCTTATCGGTTGATTTTTCAAAAATCCAACACATCCAGCTTATTTCTGGCATGTTCCCACCTTCTCTGCTTTAAGGGGGAATGCTCCAGTTTTTCGGAACACTCGGTCTTTACTGTAGTAAATTAAATGTTTCGTACCAATATGTTTCGCTACCATATTTTCAATAATATAACACATCATTACAATTTACCATTTTAAACGGTAAAAGTGTATTTATTATTCGAAACTGATTTCCTTGAGATGGAAATAGATTATTTAGAGCAAGACAGTCGTAAGTGTGCATGCAGTTACCACTGTTTTGCGTCATTTTATTCATGTGTAGCTGATAGAAATTGCTGTAATTCACAAATAAGTGCGCTGACCTATACATTTTCTTTTTGAATTATTACCAGGACATGTTGCTTAATACAATGAGGGAGTTTTATCAAATTCTATTAGGTAGAATTTGAAATATTTCCAAAGATATGCGAAATTTGACATAAAACAGTCCAGCTTCGTGGATCTAGCCGAACACGTTAACATGCTGTTTTATACATTTATACGTTTATAATAGCACACATTTTGGGTTTTCTGTTCTTATTAAATGTAAGACGTTACTTGAAATCCATTTTCGGGACTAAACGATGAATATACAGCTTTGTATTAGCATTTTATTGACCTTAGACAGGTGCAAGAAATTGTGCATTTTTTCGATGAAGGGGTATGTGATACGAATGCCTATAAAATTCAAACAAGATCGCTGACCATCCATTTTTACTTTATTTTTCAATTGGTAATAACATGTAATTTCAACATACAAAATATAAATAAATTCTATTTTTGGGAAAAAAATTAGGAAACTGGAGCATTCCCCCTTAAACCGAATTCAAATTGGTCAAGTATTAAAAAAGATATTGAAGATTATTGGAAATTCTGTGTCATGTGATTATACACTGTGATATTTGAATTGAATTCTGCAACATCTTTGAATTTCAACCAGACTTAATTCAGCTTGGTGACCCTTTCCTAAACAAGGCCAGTCCTGGTTTTGATGTCCCTAATAGATATGATTTGGGAAAACATGGAGTTAAAAGGAAAAAATGCTGTATGATCGTACAAACACGCATCCATCACTGACATTAATTTTGTCCTTTGCTGCAGCTTTCAAATTGGGTAACTGGAAAAAATCCCCTTGGTCATTTCTGACAAAATCCTCTCCGTAGAACAAGAGGGCCAAGATGGCCCTGTATCGCTCACCTTAGAGATCATCATGATAATTTTTTTGTCTCATCTCACATACAAAACTTCTGGACAACGTTCATTAAAGAAAACAAATTAAACAATGCTGGTAGTAGAGATTTATACTACCATGGGAAGTGCAAAATTTACCGTAAGGATCTCTGATATACAGAATTGGAGATGATTGTATCATTATGAGACAATTCTACAAACAAAACTTCAACAGCCTTACGTCAAACAGTTTAGGAGAATGAAATTCAATACCCACAACATAGGGCCAATTCTCCTTGTATCAAAATAATTTGAAGTATTTTGGTAGAGGGCCTTGAGATGATTCTACACACACAATTTCAAAGCTCTAGACCAAACGGTTCAGGAGAAGAAGATTGTACAAGATTTCCTTCTTTGTTTCTATATGAAATTCGATACCAACAACATAGGGCCAATTTTCTTTGTATCACAATAATTTGAAGTATTTTGGTAGAGGGCCTTATGAGATGATTCTACACACACAATTTCAAAGCTCTAGGCCAAACAGTTCAGGAGAGGAAAATTGTACAAGATTTCCTTCTTTGTTTCTTTATAAAATTTGATACCCACAACATAGGGCCAATTTTCCTTGTATCACAATAATTTGAAGTATTTTGGTAGAGGGCCTTGAGATGATTCTACATACAAAATTTCAAAGCTCTAGGCCAAATAGTTCAGGAGAAGAAGCTTTTACAAGATTTCCTTCTTTGTCTCTATATGAAATTTAATACCCATAACATAGGGCCAATTTTCCTTGTATCACAATAATTTGTAGTATTTTGGTAGAGGGCCTTGAGATGATTCTACACACAAAATTTCAAAGCTCTAGGCCAAACGGTTCAGGAGAAGAAGATTGTACAAGATTTCCTTCTTTGTTTCCATATGAAATTCAATACCCACAACATAGGACCAATTTTCCTTGTATCAGGATAGTTTGAAGTATTTTGGTAGAGGGCCTTGAGATGAATCTACACACAAAATTTCAAAGCTCTAGGCCAAACGGTTCAGGAGAAGAAGATTGTACAAGATTTCATTCTTTGTTTCTATATGAAATTCGATACCCACAACATAGGGCCAATTTTCCTTGTATCACAATAATTTGAAGTATTTTGGTAGCGGGCCTTGAGATGATTCTACATACAAAATTTCAAAGCTCTAGGCCAAACGGTTCAGGAGAAGAACCTTGTACAAGATTTCCTTCTTTGTTTCTTTCTGAAATTTGATACCCACAACATAGGGCCAATTTTCCTTGCATCAAGATAATTTGAAGTACAGTCGAAACTGTCGTATGCAGCCAGCCAAGGGACACACCAAAATTGGCTGCACACGACAGTTGGCTGCTTAACTCAGAAAAGAATATTCTGAAGGCTGGGTGTAAATGTCTACTTTTATGACTGGCCCTATTAATATATGAAGAAAAGGAAAGTGATGTAAAGTAAAAAGGGTACACTTTTATATTAAATTTAACTGTTTATCACACATTTTCATGGTTTATGCACATGATTAGGCAAATTGCCAGATGTATTATCAATATTTCACACATTGCCTGCCACCAATTAGTTATGCATGGCTGCTTAGGGGGATATAGGTAAAGAACAATTGGGACAATTAAAGGTGGCCACTGACCACATTAGACAGTATATTGTTATTCACAGTTACTTTAAAGAGTAAAATTGCACGGGGGGATCTGGACTGGCTGCATACTACAGTTTGGCTGCTATACACAGGTGGCCGCTAACACAGTTTTGCCTGTATTTTGGTAGAGGGCCTTGAGATGATTCTACACACAAAATTTCAAAACTCTAGGCCTTATAGTTTGGGAGGAGAAGATTTTTTAGTAATTGTGGACAGACGGACGGACGGACGAACGGACAGATGGACGGTGAGCGATCACAATAGCTCACCCTCAGCACTTCGTGCTAAGGTGAGCTAATTACAAGGGTGGACAAAATGCCCTTGGGACAAAATCCCCGTGGTCATTTCTGGCATAGGCGGACAAAATCCTCTCGGTAGAATTACAAGGGCGGCCAAATTCACTCAATCAAAATGCAAAGGCGGACAAAATCCTCTCGGTAGAATTACAAGGATGGACAAAATCCCCTTAGGACAAAATCCCCTTGGTCATTTCTGGCATAGGACAAATCCCTTCCGTCATTTCTGACATAGGCAGACAAAATCCCCACGGTAGAATTTCAAGGAGGGCCAAATTCACTCAATCAAAATGCAAAGGCGGACAAAATCCCCTCAATAGAATTTCTTGTCTGACAAAATCACCTCAATGTAAATGCAAGGGCCGACAATAGCCCCTCTATCACCCTCTAAGATGTTCAATGTATTTTTGAGCTACATGTATACATATTCATGTGACATTATCATTATATAGTATAATATTGGAATTAAGTTACGAGAAAACATTGAGGGTATTAAGTTACGAGAAAACATTGAGGGTATTAAGTTACGAGAAAACATTGAGGGTATTAAGTTACGAGAAAACATTGAGGGTATTAAGTTACGAGAAAGCATTGAGGGTATTAAGTTACGAGAAAACATTGAGGGTATTAAGTTACGAGAAAACATTGAGGCAAAAGAAGAAAGTGTGTAAGACGAACATATCACCCTTAGACACAATATTTTCGGTGCTATATCATTCATTATACTCAAGTCCTATCCTGCTATTCCATTAACCCATTACCAAACAACAAAATTTTAGACTAGTCCAAATTCAAAGATGTAGCAGACAGCAATTTCAAGTGAATGAAATTTTACATTTTTGGGTCTTTTTACTTGGAAAACATTGTGGGAAATGAAGAAATTGCTTGTCACAAGCAATTTCTTCATTTTCCACGATGTTTTCCACAGCTATTTTCTTGTGGGGAGTCAAAAGGAGTCACTGTGTGGTAATAGGTTAAAAGCTTAACACCTCTTGGTCCTGAAGTCCATAATAGTAACTGATTGAGAAAACATTGAGGCAAAAGAAGAAATGTGTATACATACATTTCCTCGCTTTGTCTGGCTATTTTCTCCTATACATTTCATACAAGTAACATCTTACTTTTTCATTGACACAAGCAATACTGGCCATGACGACCAGAGTAGTATTTGATCGAGAAAACATTGAGGAAAAAAAGAAAAAAGAAAAGAAATCGTGTATAACAGATATTTCTCCCTTTGACACAATATTTTCTGTGATATTGTCATTGTAGTTGTATATCATTCATTATACGGACAACTCCACCTACTGAGGGGATTTTTTCCACCTTGCAATATCATTGAGGGGATTTTTTCCACTCTTGATATTTCATAAAGAGGATTTTGTCCGCCCTATAAATTCTATCGAGAGAATTTTGTCCACCATAGAAATTCTACTGAGGGAATTTGTCTCCCCCAGTAATTCTGCCGAGGGAATTTTGTCCTACATTCTTAAAATTGGACCACCCTAAGTTTCTGCCATTTGGTAAATGGGTAATGGGTTAATTCAATATTACCATTATGGAGGCCTTGGTGTAGTGGCAATATGATTGATAATTGTTTTGGATTCCGACTGGTAAAAACAAGACCAGATTTTCATTTCAAGAATAGAAGTTATTCGACCCAACCAATGTCAACTGTATAAGGTACTCAAGGAAAGAAACAAACACAATCTAAATTCTTAGCTTTTTATTATAAATATGCCAAAGACAAATTAAACTGATCATAGAAGCAAAGGAACAAAGGGTACATAAATTGTTATGCTGATCCTTATTCATTCAAGCAGTATAAAATAATACAGGTCTGCATATAAATGTCCAGTCTGAAGTAGAATTCACCAACCAGTCTAATTCCAATTTTTACCTAAAAATTACACAACAATCCATCTAATTGGCCGAGACATATGTCTCGTCCAACCAGATGGCTTGTAATAAAATTTGGATTTAGACAACCAATTCAAAAAGTAGGTGAATACGGACCAGTATGGTGAATCTGATCTCATTTGCTCCTGATCTTATACGATGCGCTCCTGATATGCTCCTGATCTTATTCTAGACTACCTGTAAGTCCTATTTTCGCATGATGTGTTAAATCTTGCAGAATTGCAGACAAGCACTTACAGCAGTTTTGCAATTGTTCATTTATGAATTTATTCAAAAGCTCAGATATATAAAATTTGTTGTAATACATTGTCATTTCTCTTCAAAAACCTTGTAAATGCAGCTTGTTTTAAGCTGCAGAACAAGCTGCATTTACGATGTTTTGGAGAAAAACAGTGACATGTATTCCATATGCAATTGAAAAGGATATTAACACTTCGCCTCTTTTAAGCTTCTTTCCATTCTGTTTTTTTCTTTACAACAAACAATATATTTGCTGCTGTAAAAAGCTCTAATCCTTTCCTAGAATTTAAACCAATCAAAATAAAATGGAAATCAGGATGACAAAACATGTGTAAGAAATCAGATATTTGTCTGTAATATTATATGAAACTTTGAAGAATAAGGAGGAAAATGTTAGCCTTTGGCATTTTATTGTTATCCCTCAAAGTATTTCTGGATTTCTCACTAATATTCTCACTTATTAATTTTGTTATCTGCAACTTCTTGAAAGTAGGACTGGTGTTTTATTTTTCTCTTTAAGACAGGGTTAAGCATCCAACTCTTAAAGATCTATCAAGTATTAATTTCAGTACAAAAACAAAGCACACTTCTACTAAATCACATTGTCATGTCTATAATTTAAGCCTCGGGTCCCTCACTAGCTTGTGGTGCTGGTGCCCCTCCTCCTCCAGCGCCCATATCCATTTGTTTCTTCGTACCCGATACTATATCATCAATTCTTAGTAATAATATTGCAGTCTGAAAAGTAAATCAAAACAATTGTTGTTAAAATGTCAATATTTTATTTCATCCTTTAATTTGACAGCTTAACCCATTACTGCATAAATGCTGTGGAAACATTGTGGAAAATGGAGAAATTGCTTATGTCAAGCAATTTCTTTATTTTCCTCAATGGTTTCTTACCCAAAACCGAAAGAACTTCAAAATTTCATCAACTTGAAACTATCATCTGCAATACCTTTCAAATTGGAATAGTCCCATATTTTGCCGTCTGGAAATGGATAAAACATAACAACAAGTAGAAATCTAGGCTAGAGCAACAAATAGAATTTGATAATAGAATTCTGATCCTATGTTGTAAGTACTCATTTGATTCATCTAGAGTTATGTAGAGGCCTCTGTATGCTCTTCATCAACTTGTCCATTTGTTTTAAGGTTTTCTATACTATAAGATTTCAACATGAGTCAGCATTTATTTTGTCAGTTGCAGTTATTCCTTTCAACATTAGAAAATCCCAAACCTTGAATATTTATTGCTGTTCAATTGTAAACAAGAGATGTTTGTAAAACATATATGCCCCCTCAAGGGCCTACATTTGATGTAGGTCAAAGTCCAAGGTCAAGTTAACAAGGTCCAAGGTCATGGTCAAATATGAAAGGTCTTGGTAGGAGGTGTCTATGTGTGAAATATCAAAGCTGTATATGTAAAAGTAAAATGAAACATAGGCCAGGTTAAAGTTTTTAAAAGTAGGCCAAATGCCAAGGTCAAGGTCATGGTCAAATGTGAAAGGTCTTGGTTGGAGGTGTCCATGTGTGAAATATCAAGGCTGTAGGTGTAAAAGGACATGATATATATGCCTGGTTTCAGTCTTTTTAAAAGTAGGTCAAACTCCAAGGTCAAGGTTGCAATATTCAAGGTCATGGTCAAATGTGAAAGGTCTTGGTAGGAGGTGTCTATGTGTGAAATATCAAGGCTGTAGGTGTAATAGGACATTAGATAAAGGCTAGGTTAAAGATTTCTAAAAGTATGTAAAAATCAAAGGTCAAGGTCACACAGGCCAAGGTCATGGTCAAATGTGAAAGGTCTTGGTAGGAGGTGTCCATGTGTAAAATATTGAGACTGTATAGGTAACAGGACATGAGATATAGGCCTAGTTTAAGTTTTTTAAAAGTAGGTCAAACTCCAAGGTCAAGGTCCAAGGTCATGGTCAAAAGTCAAATATCTTGGTTGGAAGTGACCATGTGTGAAATATCAAGGCTGTATATGTAAAATGACATGAAATATAGGCCAGGTTAATGTATTATTAAAGTAGGTCAAACACCAAGGTCAAGGTCACAAGGTCCAAGGTCATGGTCAAATGTGAAAGGTCTAGGTCGTAGGTGTCCATGTGTCAAATATCAAGGCTGTATGTGTAAAAGGAATTGATATATCGGCTAGTTTTTTTTTTAAAGTAGGTCGAAGTCAAAGGTCAAGGTCACAAGGTCCAAGGTCATTGTCAAATGTGAAAGGTCTTGGTAAGATGTGTCCATGTGTGAAATATCAAGGCTGTACATGTAATAGCACATAAGATATAGGCCCAGTTTAATTTTTTTAAAAGTAGGTCAAACTCCAAGGTCAAGGCCACATGGTCCAAGGTCATAGTTGTATGTGATAGGTCTTGGTCGGAGGTTTCCATGTGTCAAATATCAAGGCTGTATGTGTAAAAGGACATGATATATCGGCCAGGTTAAAGTTTTTTAAAAGTAGGTCAAACCCCAAGGTCAAGGTCACAAAGTCCAAGGTCATAGTCAATTGTGAAAGGTCTTGGTAAGATGTGTCCATGTGTGAAATATCAAGGCTGTACATGTAATAGCACATAAGATATAGGCCCAGTTTATTTTTTTTTAAAGTAGGTCAAACTCCAAGGTCAAGGTCACAAGGTCCAAGGTCATGGTTAAATGTGAACCATGTTGATAGGAGGTATCTATGTGTGAGATATCAAGGCTGTATGTGTAAAAGGACATGAGATATCGGCAATGTTAAGAATTAAGTGTAAAAATTAACAAAGGGCAATAACTCCAAGAATTTGATTGGCAGAGTTACGGTTCTTGTGCGCTGCACCTCTCCATAATGAGATCTATTTACCTGTAAAGTTTCATGATTCTACCTTACATATTTTTTGAGTTGTGCTGCGGACAAGAATCAAGTTATAAAATCAACAAAGGGCAATAACTCAGAAAATTTGATCGGCAGAGTTACGGTTCTTGTGCACTGTACCTCTCCATAATGAGATCTATTCACCTGTAAAGTTTCATGATTCTACCTTACATACTTTTTGAGTTATGCTCCGGACAATAATCAAATTTGAAAATCAACAAAGGGCAATAACTCCAAAAATATGATCAGCAGAGTTACGGTTCTTGTGCACTGCACCTCTCCATAATGAGATCTATCCACCTGTAAAGTTTCATGATTGTACCTTACATACTTTTTGAGTTATGCTCCGGACAAAAATCAAGTTATAAAATCAACAAAGGGCAATAACTCAAAAAATTTGATCGGCAGAGTTACCATTCTTGTGCACTGCACCTCTCCATAATGAGATCTATCCACCTATGAAGTTTCATGATTGTACCTTTAATACTTTTCGAGTTATGCTCCGGACAAGGTTTGGTCTACGGACAGACCGACCGACCTACGGACCGACCGACCGACCGACACTTGCAAAACAATATACCCCCATTTTCTTCGAAAGGGGGCATAATGATATAGGTTACATTATCATAGACAAAAGACAGTAAAGAAACTAACCCAAGACCAGATGGCAAAATTTTAGACTGGTCCAAATTCAAAGATGTTGCAGATGGTAATATGATCATCATGCTAATGGAATTTTACATTTTTTGGTCTTAGGGGATAGAAAACATTGCGGGAAATGAAGAAATGACTTGTCACAAGCAATTTCTTCATTTTCCACAATGTTTTCCGAAGCCTTTTTTGTCTATGGTATCAAAAGGCGTCAATATGAGGGAATGGGCTGAAGGACATCAATCAAACTTACTTCAATAGCGGTTTTATATACTTGAGCTTTTACAGCATACGGTTCCCATACACCATATTCCTTCATATCTACTATAGAACCATTCTCACCATTAACACCCCATGATACTGAGTCCGGCTGAGCATGCTTGGCCTGAAAATACCAAAATTCATTTTGAAATTTGATCAGGGAGAACAATTTCAAAATTTTTGAAGTTTATGTGATGTTTTGTAGAAAATATATATCCTTCTTGGTATTTTCTTTTTAATCTGTGCTTCAATATTTGCACATCAGATTTCAGATTTTTTAACACAAATTCTTGCAAGATATAATGACATTATAGGAAAAATAGATACACTGTTGTATGGTTTCAAAAGTAAAACTATATAAACTGAGTAAAAACCTAGTTATGATTGATATGGTGTCTAACCAATCCAAAGGCTAATTATAAAATCTGTCAAAGCAAAAAAGGTTGGGTTGTTGATTGGGGTTTACTGCCATTTCCAACTGCTATGGTCATATTGTGTGTCTGGAGCATGTAACCTTGGATTCCTGTCTTTTCTCATACCAGTACTGCCATGACGTCCTAACAGAGCCTCCAGCTGCTTGCCCACATAGGTAAACAATATCAAACTATTGGTGGGAGACAATTTTGTCATAAGGGGGAATGCTCCAGTTTTTCGGAACACTCGGACTTTACTGTAGAAATTTAAATGTTTCGTACCAATATGTTTCGCTACCAGATTTTCAATAATATAACACATCATTACAATTTACCATTTTCGACGGTAAAAATGTATTTATTATGCGAAACTGATTTTCTCAAGATGGAAATCGAATATTTAGAGCAAGACAGTCGTAAGTGTGTATGCAGTTACCACTGTTTTGCGTCATTTTATTCATGTGTAGCTGATAAAAATTGCCGTAATTCACTAATAAGTGCGCTGACCTATACATTTTCTTTTTGAATTATTACCAGGACATGCTGCTTAATACAATGAGGGAGTTTTATCAAATTCTATTATGTAGAACTTGAAATATTTCCCAAAATATGTTAATTTTGACATAAAACACTCCAGCTTCGTTGATCTAACCGAACACGTGAGCATGCTGTTTTATACATTTACGCATTTATAATAGCACATATTTTGGGTTTTCTGTTCGTAATAAATGTAAGACGTTACTTTAAATCCGTTTTCAGGACTAAACGATGAACATACAGCTTTTTATTAGTTTGTTAGTGACCTTGGGCAGGTGCAATAAATTGTGCATTTTTTCGTTGTAGGGTTATGTTATACGAATGCCAATAAAATTCTAACAAGATCGCTGACCACCCATTTTTATTTTATTTTTAAATTGGTAATAACATGTAATTTCAACTTACAAAATATGAATAAATTCTATTATTGGGAAAAAATGTAGGAAACTGGAGCATTCCCCCTTAACATATATTTGCAACAACCAGGAATCAAACCCAAGACAGCATGAATGTGAGTCCGATGGACTACCAAATGTGCAATAGCCGCGAACCTTCAAAACAATAAGTACTTACCCTGAGGGCTGTTAGTGTTCTAATGGTACTTGCACCACAATTTTGTATAAGTGTTCTAGGGAGTACTTCTAGAGCTCGAGCTACAGCCCTGTATGGCCATTGATGAACACCAGTAATACTCTTAGCCTTCTCATTCAGCTCCTGAGGAATAGAATGGAAATGAAATGAGCCGGGATCTGGAAAAACGTCCTTTATAGCATTTTTAAAAATAAAGTTTCAAGATAAGCCTGTTGTCAAATACAGTCAAACATGCATCCATGTTGCTCTCTTTAAGTTACTACAGGTCATGAAGAAGCTATTAGAGAACAACATGGATCCTGATCAGACTGTGCGTATGCACAGGCTGATCTGGAACTATGTTGGGCTCAAAAGCCTTAAGGGACGTTTTTCCAGATCCTGGCTCAAATGTTTTCATATCAAAGTAAACTGCTCAGGCCATATTATTGATTGATTTGGGTTTAACGCCTCTTTCAACTGCTATGGTAATAGTGCAGCGGCTGGATCACCTAAACATGGATTCCTGGAATTTTTATCACCAGTACTACCACAATATTCCATCCAGGCCTTCAGCTGCTCTCTAACACAGTAATTAATATCCAAAGGTGAGACACAAAATGACTTTTGTCAAATTTCTGGAAGGATATGGGCCGAGTCGGGGTTTGAAACCGTAACCCTGGATTGATAGACTACATTGTTACAGGCTGAGATATCCATGGTCAGCTTTTAGGTCATATGGTGACTAGATCTTGGTTTAAAAAAAGTTTGTCAGAAATCCATGAGAAGGAATTACATGGTATAAATTTCTGTTACAGTGTAGACTTCAACATTGCGATTTTTATATTCTACAGTCTAAATGCTGAAAGACTACAATAAATTACACAATCATGAGAAATCATTACAATTTTAAGCAAATATTTGTCATTTACCACAACACCAATTAAGGTTTTTATCTTCTTGGAGATCTCCTCAATGTCTTACACTACTTTATCAGCCAAAATTGTGGATTGTTTGAAAAATGATTCCAGTAAGCTATTAACCTGAGCTAGAGCCATTTCTGCAGCTCCACCCCCCGGTACAAGGAAGGGATCTTGCATCACATTACGGGCCACATTCATCGCGTCCTGCAGATTCCTCTCAACCTCGTTAAGAATATCCTTGCTGGCCCCTCGCAGCAGGATGGTGCACGCTTTTGGACTCTTACAGTTCACCAAGAATGTGAAATACCTGTAATGTAAGGGATATTTATGTAATGACTAGAGCTACCAACAAGACATGGAAATGGCTTTCAAAATATGATATAGCTTTTTCACAGGAGCTTTCTCAGGACAGCAAAGTGTGACTATCAAGTGCTGGATAGTGAAAAATTTTAAGTCCGAAAAGGGTAATAATTCCATTAAATCAAATGTCCTAGTAAGGAATCCTTGCCTAGAGGCTGATATAATGGTCACAGAAGCAAGTGCAAAGTTTCAATGCAATTATGGCAATGCGATGCTGCAGTGCCTAGAATAGCCCCCCCTATTCTACGAAAAGACATGTATGCTAAAAATTGTTCATCAAATCGGTTAATCCTATGTTGTTGATTTTTGACAAATTCCTGAGTACCAATAATATAAAGTTTGGATATAAAAGAAGAAGTTTAGTATGCCTTTACCCCCTCTAACAACAGGTATAGCATTACTTTCATCAAAACTTTGTTTGCTCCGAGTTTGTATAGATTTAAATCTTAAGGTACTTTAATTAGTAGTATATTAGTAGTATAGTCCAGTAACGATGTTATGGCATATTGTTTACAAATATTACCCATGTACATAAAGAACTAGAACTGTTGCAAAGTGGACAAATACCCCTCACTAGCGCCTTGTCACTGAAAAAGTGCTATAGGTCAAAAGGTTCTTTAGTTGGCATACAAAAATGGATTTTAAACAAAGTCCAATTGTGACCTTGACCTTTGAACTTGGTGACCCAAAAACAACAGGGCTCCTCCTTGGGTCATGGGCAAATTGTGTAAAGTTTCATGATCCTAGGTCAACAGGTTATTGACATAGAGCATGGAAACAGATTTAAAACCAAGTTCAACTGTGCCCTTGACCTTTGAACTTGGTGACCCCAAAACAATAGGGCACCTTATGGGCAACAACTGTGTACAGTTTCATGATCCTAGGTCAAACGGTTCTCGAGTTAGAGCATGGAAACGAAAAAGTCTACGGATGAACGGATGGATGGACGTATGGATGGATGGACGGACAGACAGACAGACAGAAATGGTGAAACCAACATACCCCTCTCTACTTCGTAGGTGGGGGTATACAGGTGCACAACTTCATATGATAGGAAACAACCTGATAAAATTTCAGCAAAATTGGTCAAAAATTGTGGGAGGAGAAGAGGACACAAAATTATGTCCATGGACGGATGGATAGACAACCTGATTCCAGTCCGAGGGTTGTTTGATAAATTCACGGAATTTGTTTCTCATTTCTTTATTTCGTGTTCAAAAATTATGAAATTACACGCACGTATAGAAAATCATTTCATACATTTGGGGGTATAACGACAATAACATTTACCCACTCAAATGCACTTTTGTCTGTCTCCATAGCAACCCATATACGCGACATTGCCTTTGGTCAATTTTGAAATAATTGTGTAAATGAAAATCATGTCGGAGCACCGTAACCGTGCGCACCAGAACCATGGAAATTGAGCTTTCGTTTTGTTGACATTGTATAGTCATTTCCTAAAAATTTGCCGTTTTTATTTCATAAGTTGACATGTATACAGCGTTTTCAAGATAACGTCGTAAGCAAATCGTCGAAGAAAACTGACGTCATCTGACAACCTGATGGCGCTTCGTCGTCATGTTTTGTGTTTGGTTAGAGTTATCGTCTACATTGAGAGAAATGGGCAAGTCGATGAATTTGTCGATATGTGGAAAAGCATTAAATTTTGCATTGAAGTGGCAGTTGGACGCTTTTAGACAGACAAACATCGGTACAAGATGATGCCTGGTCAGGTAGACCAGACCATTCATTCAGTCAGGGTTCAAGTACAAATGGCTTGTCCGGGCGTGTAGACGCTTAACTGTACGGGCTGTTGCTTTGAGGATGTCTCGAATTAATTTAGTCGTTCATCGTACCTTTACAAGAGTTGACTAATTATGTCAAAAGTTTCCGATAGTTTGGCTTTTCGTTTCTCATATTCTACCAGACGTCGACAAGCAGAATCATGTTCAGTCTTCTAACTCTTCTTATGATATTCTAATGCGTTTAGTCTAGTTGCGACAATTCCTTAGATGAAATTGTAATGACTTGCGAAATGCGGCTTCGTTACCACGATCCCGAAACAAAGAAAGACATTTTTGTATGGACGTAAACCTCTAGGCACACACCAACCCTAAACAGTACGGAAATAATACCATGATTCATTGGACAGCATATCGAACCTTCCGACGAACTAAAGAAAATCGCTCGAAGTTTTTCATGTCATTTACCAATCATCAGTGACTGAGTAAAGGAAGAATTGAATCATAGTTAAACTGCATGCAAAAAAACTTTAAAGCTGCTACTGGAGACTATAATGAAAGAGTCAACGGGTCGCTCAGTTCTGATTTTCACAGACCTGACGTCAATTACGGCCGTGTGACGTTACGTGACGATCTGGCGAAAGGCAACCGGCAAGACATGACCCTATTTAATGGTATCTGTAGAAATTGTTTGTAAACGTATGATGTTGATATTTTGCATTCTGACCAACGAATAGTTAAGGTTTAACGCAAAACAGTTTTAATTTTGATATTCAATCACAATTTTGAATTACAGAATAATTCCGCGAATTTATCAAACAACCCTCGTATAACTCCCCCCCTAACTTCGTTGTGGGGGGTATAAAAAGCTTTCTTAATTTTCAATACAATTTTGAATGTGTTGGTTGAAATTTTGCATATGTGAGACACCTGTAAAATTTTAAGAACCATCACATGCAGATTACAATAGTTTGGAGTTCGATATCATGTCATTAGGCAAATTTTGTAAACATGTGCCATAATATTGTGACCGAATTACACTACAACTTATTCATCTCCTATTTTCTCAAACATCCCTCATTCAGTACCTAAATCCTATTCTTTTAACCCTCCCCCAAAAGACAAACTTTCGGGTAGTCCGACTTGAAAGGTTCTACAAACGACAAAGTTGATGTTGAGAAAGATAGAATTTGTGCACAACATAGCACAGAAAATATTGAGGCAAAAGGAGAAAATGCTCATTCTTCTAAAGCCTCTTAGTTTTCCCCAAGCCTTTTCTACTAGGGACGTCAAATTGATTTGATTTATTGGGGTTTTACGCCGTTTTCAACTACTAAGGTCATATCGCGGCAGCTGGAGCACCTAACCATGGATTCCTGGCGTTTCTCATACCAGTACTACCACAACACCCTTACCGAGTCTCCAGCTACTCCTGCACATAGGTTCACGATTTCAAACCATTGATGGGTGACATTTTTGTCAGTAAGGGTATTTGCCAAGGCCGGGAATCGAACCCAGGACCTCTCGAATGAGAGGCAGATGCGCTACCAACTGCGCCATGGCCGCGGCTAGAGATGTCAAAACCAGGTCTTGTTTGGGAAATGGTTTACTTGTATGCTCTGCTTAAACATGATAACAACAACATACTACAACTTACTCGTCTCCTATTTTCTTGATCTCAAAAAGTCCACATTCGGTGCCCACATCCTCTTCCTTTAATTCATCGGTTCTGTTTACAACTGTAGCTCCACAGGCCCTACAATACAATTAAGTTTGACCAATTACCAAATAATGACACTTTTAGACGCTCCACAAGATAAAAGTTTTGGAAAACATTGTGGAAAATAAAGAAACTGCTTGTGACCAATTTTCTTGATCTCAAACAGCCCACATTCAGTTCCCACATCTTCTTCCTTTAACTCATCAGTCCTGTTTACAACCGTAGCTCCACAGACCCTATAATACAACATAGTTTAACCCATTTTCACATAATGAAGCTTTTTGGTGCCATACCAGGTAATAACTTTAAACAAGATGTGTTTGTGAAACACAAGTTGATAAGGGTCAAAGAATGACCTTGGAGAAGGTCATATTGTATGGAATAAATAGATATCATTGAAAGGAAGTTACATACCAAATTTCAGCTTTGAATGTTGAATACTTTTGGAGAAAAGGAAAAATGTTAATTTTTCGGACAGACGGACGGATGGTCTGACCGACATGAGTAAAACAATATGCCCCTGATCTCTCAATAAAGGGGCATAAAAACATTGTGGAAAAGAAAGAAATTGCTTGAGACAAGCTATTTTTTTCATTTCCCTATATCTTTTCTACCTAAAATAGACCAAAAAATTAAATTTTGAATTCAATGGAAATTGGTGTCTGCCATATCTTTAAATTTGGACAACCGGAAACCTAAATTTTTGCTGTGTTTAAATTCTGGCAAAATGTAATTTCAAGGTCAAGTTTCATCGCTAACTTCTAACAATGACATAATACAGACCTAGCAATCCTGTTGTTATCGGACTTTCTGACACGCCTAATCACACTGATTCCAGCCTTCAGTAGATAATGTTGTGCCAGATCAGACACGCCCTTCTCTGTAATCACTAGGTCAGGCTTCATGGCGATCACTTCTGAACACATCTTCTCGACAAACTCTTCTTCCATCTTCAAGATTTTACTGTAACACACAAACAAGGCAAAAAAGTTTTATGCATTTCCACATATTCATTCGTCGATACAGTAAAAACGTGAATAATCTTAATTTCTTTAGTGGTCTTTTAACCAGTAACAAGATTGAAAGATGCAGACGACAAAATACATGAGTTATAAAGCAGAAACATTGTGTATAAAAGGCTAGAAAGCCTTGAGAAAAAGAAGAACCTATGCCGATTATCAACATTTTTTCCTTATTTTTTGCCAGCCAGCCATTTGGTAAATTGTTAAACAGGATGGCTTATAATTTTAGAATATACTCGCTGATGAGAAGTGAAAAAGACGCTTTTCACATAAACAGTAATACATCTATTTTATTAACACTTTTTTTGAAAGTTGGTAAAATGCAATATCAATTCATCCTTAAACTTGAGGAAAACATAAACAGGTTTATTCAATAATTTCAAACTTACGCAAAGTCTTCCTCTTTTGAGATTTCAATGTTGGTCTGAAAAACAGAAGAACAAAAATCATCAAAGTATAAAATAAAATTGCGCCTACATTGAAAGATAAACAAGCTGTCAATATCATAATGAACAGGTCGTGTGGTGCATTCAGCCTTCTGATACTGTGCCAAAACTCATCCATGATATTACTTACACAATATTCCATGTTTGTGTGTATCAGATGTTACATGAATTTCTTCATTTTCCAGTCATATGACAGCATAATGCATGTGATCTTGTCATCACCAGTACTAGACAGATCTCATATTTACTTAGTCCATTCAACACATGTGTCTCTACAAGGTTACATTTTCAAAATAAAACAACTAAATGTCAGTTATCAATCAGAGGAAAACGTTTGCAATCTCGGTGAGTATGTTCCAATATTAATACTGATCAAAATGTTTAATATAGTTGGCACTTGTTGTGTAAAAGTCAAAATACCTTGACATATCCAGAGCTCCAATCATCTGATTTTGTTCAGTTTCGATTACAACAACTTTTAACCTTTTTTGTTACTCATCAAGTCCATTCATATTTGAAATATAGGAGGAAAAGGAGATAATTTGCTCAAACTGAGCAATTTCTATCCTAAACCTACTATATTCCAATGTCTATATATTTCAAAATTATTTTGTATGAAATTTTTGAAAGCCATTAATGGAGATAATGATGATGGGACAAGATTTTCTCTTCAAATCATGCAGAAATTCAACAAATCAGATGTCGGCATAACCAGTGTCAACTGTACTTATTGGTACATACCTGACTTTCACCTTTCTTGTATTCTAGGTTACAGTCTAACAATAGAATTCTAGGATTTTCTATGCGTCTGAAAGGATAAATACCAATAAATTCTTCTAAAAAGTTATTAAAATAGTTTCATAAAATTGAAAATTATGCCTCCAGATTGAAAAGCAAAAGGAGACAAGAGACGTCATAGACGGATTATGCTCCCCGAAGAAGTGTTTGTCACAAAATAAAAACTCACAAAATAAAAACTATCATACATTAAGCCCCATTTTCCTATGACAGATTTTTGTACACACATTATTTATAGAATATGGTCTAGAACATGATATTTATCACATAAGTACAACATTTCATTAAATTCTGCCCATTAGATGAAGAGAAATTGGAGAAAAACTAATTTTTACACTAAGGCCCCTTTTTCCATGACTCAGCCTCAAATTAAGAAACAGGCAAAGAGGTCCCTAGGTATTATCCCAGGAAGTTCACATGTGAAGTTTCATTGAATTTGGTCCAAGGGTTGCTGAGATCTGGGTGTGGACGGACGGGTTTGAGTTTATTGGGGTTTTACACCGTTTTAAACTGCCAGGGTCATATTGCGGCAGCTGGAGCACCTAACCATGGATTCCTGTTGTTTCTCAAACCAGCACTACCACAACACCCTTACCGAGCCTCCAGCTGCTCGCCCACTTAGGTTAACGATCTCAAACCCATTGGTGGGTGACAATTTTGTCAGAAAGGGTATTTGCTGCGGCCGGGTATCGAACCCGGGACCTCTCGAATGAGAAGCAGATGCGCTACAAACTGTGCTAAGGCCGCGGCCAATGGACGGAAAGCATGGCGACTATATGCTCCCCCGAATTTTTTTCGGGAGCATAAAAATGCTGAATATCATGATAATGTTTTCCCATGCCTTTTCAATAAATGACATCATATCTAGATCTTGTATGGGAAAGGGTTACGCTTATAAAAGACAAACATTGAGAAATACCTTTTCATTTTAGGATGAACCACATCTTTGTTAATCATAATACCACTGAGAACTTCCGAGTCTTCAATAGTGCCACCGGGGATCTGAAAATAAGTATTGCAGTACATTTATTTGATTTCAAACACATTTATTTTCAATCAGCTGGGAAACCAGCTCTTACAATTTTGATTAAGCCTTCTCCATTCTGCTTCCTGGAAACTGAATCAGTACATGCGAGAGCTGATGAAACAAGCAAGGACTATCTCTGCTACATGGGATCAAACTCTGAACGTCATGGTCACAAGTTTGTCACTTTAACTCTCAACCATATATACAATGTATAAATACTTCTTCTAACTCTCCTCTAACTAGTTTAAATATTTCTTGCAATAGATTAAACGGTGATTTTTGGTGATTACATTATAACAAAATCGAAAACAAGAGCTGTCACTGTAAGATGACAATGCCCCCGACACCGCTTTGATTTTAAATTATGGCCAATCTATGTTCAAGGTCAAGGTCATCCAGGGGTCAAGGTCTTCAAGTATGTGCCTACAGAAAGGTAATGTACCAAGGAATGTTGTGGTAAAATATGAAGCGAATATGTTAAGTAATAAGGAAGTTATGGCCAATGTTAAAGTTTTTGGACGGACGGACAGACAGACAGACGGACGGACAAGTCAAATTTATGATGCCTCCCTATCGGGGGCATAATTATAGTAAAAGTATTATGATTTATTTCAACCAAGATTTGTTTTTCACTAATTCAGGTTGTTGCAAATGTTTGACAGTCCAAAAAGAAAATGCCTTGGAAAACAATTAGGCAATAGAAGAAAATGTTGATAACCATCTATTTGCCTTTACATTTTCTGGATTATGTTGAACAAAAATCATTTTATCACAAAATTGATTTTGTTGTCTGCATTAGTTTTCAAATTGGAAAAGACAGGTTTCATGCTGTTTGGGATATGGTTAATCAAAATCCAAAGAGGACCATTTTTCCATATCCAGTTAGATGTTTGATGAAGTAAGTATAGAATTTTTGGGACAATCCTTTTCGACATTAGCTTAATTATTTGAAATAAATTTATTATAAATTTACCATGTTCTCCAAGGGATACAGTGGAAATAGATCCATGACCTATATCTGAGGCTTGATTATAGAGAAATCATGGCAGAATGTTCAAATGACAGTGTAATAGTTGTATGACTCACCTTTTCAACTTTCGCGTAACGTTTGATATCAATTTCCTTTTTCCCATGTTCTTCTAGAGCTACGGTGGAGGTGGCATCTAGGGCTATCTTACATGCGAGATCAGACCTGCAAATTATTCAACAAATATCAGTGCTATAGATAATAGGGATGATGGGTTTTCAAAATGCAAAATTTCTTTTATTTTTTTGTTCATCAAACCCTATGTTGTAGGTACTCATTGGAATTGTCTCACGGAGACGATTCCAATGAGTACCCACAACATAGAGTTCGAGTTTGAAATAAAAAAAAAATGAGAATCTCTTCACCCTCTCTTATCTGTTGATCCGATACATTGTTGCTATTTTTTAACAAGAGCTGTCCGAAGACAGCGCACTCGACTTTCTAAGTTGCTTAGTATAAAGGGGGCATAATTCCAAATATAGCGGAGCCAGGGTCATGGGCCCTAGTAGTGAGGTAGAGGGTGTGATGGTGAATAGTATTCCAAGTTTGGGTTGAATCCCTTTGATAGTATGGAAGTTATTAATGTTTGAAAAAACTTTAACCTTTGTTGCAACGCCAACGCCGACGCCCAGGTGACAGTATAAGCTCTCATTTTCTTCGAAAAGTCGAGCTAAAAATATAGTAACTACTGCTTCAGCAAGTTTCATATATGTAACAAAGATAGCAGACACATATATCTCTATAATGAGTCAATGAAAATATTTTTTTTCCTTTCCCAAACTTTGTAATGTGGGTACACTATGAAAATACCTTTGGTTTGTGTTTGCTGTAAATGTTTTGCTTATTAACCTTTGGTTCAAATTTCAATTTACACTTAATTCAGCCTCATAGAATAAAACGGGTCAATACATTTCATTGCTTTTCAACAAAAACCTTGTAATTGCAGCTTTAAACAAGCTGCAGTTATGAGGTTTTTGTTGAAAACAATCAATTTCCAATTCGTAACAAGGTAAAATTACCATTTACTGATGAATTTGGTTCCAACAGAACTGCGAATAATCTTCAACATTTCATCTCTATTGGTCACATCAACTGGTGTACTGAAAGAAACAAAATAATTCATAATATATCATTAACCCTTTCCCAAACAGCAACATTTTGGGGTGGTCCACTTCAAAAACTGCCACAAACGGCGAAATGGAAGTTATTAAAGATAAAATTTGTGTGAAATATAGCATAGAAAAAATATTGAGACAAAAGGAGAAACTGCTGGTTATCAGCAGTTTCTTCTTTTGTTTCAATGTTTTCTCAAGCATTTTCTATCAGGGACGTCAAAACCAGGTCTTGTTTGGGAAAGGGTTAACCCATCACCACACAATGACTCATTTTGAGAAGATGAAGTGAGTCTTCAGAAAACATTGTGGAAGAGAAGAAATCGCTTGATAAAGGGGCATTAAAATGACATAGAAAACATGCCTTATTTGAAAATATGAAGGCTTAATAAGAAATTGCTCAGGATAATCAACATTTTCTTCTTCTGTCTCAAAGTTTGCCCAAGACTTTTCTATAAATGACATGAAAACTGTGTCTCATTTGGAAATGGGTTAGTAATATTAACTACAAGTATTGTTTCAAAGATGTACCTGATTTTGTTTTTGAGGATTTCTAGCAGATCTTCGAGGGCCAGTCTGAAAGCACTAATGATAACTGTTGGATGCATCTGTTGTTCAAGGAAGGGAGCAGCTACAGACAGGACCTCACCACCTACAAGCAGTAAACATGTTAAAATTGTGCCCTCTCTAATTTATCAACAAGATTTATAGTAACTGTAACACTAATGATAACTGTAGGGTGCATCTGTTGTTCAAGGAAGGGAGCAGCCACAGAAAGAACCTCACCACCTACATGCAGTAAACATGTTAAAATTGTGTCCTCTCTAATTTATCAACAAGATTTATAGTAACTGTAACACTAATGATAACTGTAGGGTGCATCTGTTGTTCAAGGAAGGGAGCAGCCACAGACAGGACCTCACCACCTACAAGCAGTAAACATGTTAAAATTGTGCCCCTTCTAATTTATCAACAAGATTTATAGTAACTGTAACACTAATGATAACTGTTGGATGCATCTGTTGTTCAAGGAAGGGAGCAGCCACAGACAGGACCTCACCACCTACAAGCAGTAAACATGTTAAAATTGTGTCCTCTCTAATTTATCAACAAGATTTATAGTAACTGTAACACTAATGATAACTGTTGGATGCATCTGTTGTTCAAGGAAGGGTGCAGCCACAGACAGGACCTCACCACCTACAAGCAGTAAACATGTTAATATAGTGCACAGACAGTGTGGTCTCGGGTGTTGATTGACAAATCAGACATAGATAATCAAAAAAACTAGAATATCACTGAAAGTGATCATGCCCCCCCCCATAGCGCTATGTTTGTGAATTTTGATATGTACATTTCCTATGAACTGTGAAATGTTCACAGACAAAGAATTATTAAAAACATACAGTTAAATCTCTCTATGTCGAACTTCGTGGGACCTACGAGAAAACTTCGACGTATAGAATGTTCGACGAAGAGATATTTTGGAGACAAGCGGCCATCATCGCTTTTATTGGCACGTCATGTCGGTCGGAGTTGCTGGACGAAGAGATATTTTGGAGACAAGCGGCCATCATCGCTTTTATTGGCACGTCATGTCGGTCGGAGTTGCTGGATACCCCCCCCCACCCCCCGTGTTGACCCGGGTCCTTTACTAAACAAGTCCTGCGTGGAATAAGTGTCAGATGCTTCTGTAGTCATTATGGATAATAAATCGTCGTTGTAAATGCAAAAACTCGTACCTCGTTCTTTGATGATTTTTAAGGGGAAAGAAAAAAGTGCAATTATTTTTTCCAAACTGAAAGGTTTACTTGATATTTGGACATATTGTTCACTAATAAAGTGTCATTAATATTGATCAGTTAAATATCTCAAAAACTTCAAGAATTGTCTTAACTGGGCACACAATGTTTTACTTTGTAAATCGCAAAAATCTACATCCGAGGTTTCGCACTTTCACCGACGAAATGTAACACTGTATACAATTTCCCGGGCCTTTTTATTTTGAATCATTTAATCACCCACTTTTGACGTCCTCAACAGTAATAAAATTAATACAAAAAATCAAACGCAATCAGGTAAAAATCAACATTCGATAAAGGTAAACAACTGTGTTGATTGCTCGAGTTGACGGGTCGAAAGGTGTGAAAAACTGAATTGATTGCAATTATCATCGTGTAAGTTTGAGGTTCGTCGTATAGAGGTGTGAATGTGTGCAAATATAGGCGGTTGGACTTCGAAATTGGTTCGACGTAAGGAGGAAGTTCGTGCAAGAGAAAACGACGTATAGAGGTTGAAATATATAGAAATAAAGAGCAAAAGAATCGGGACTTGAAAATTACTTCGACGTAGGGAGAACTTCGGCTAAGGGAGGTTCGACATAAAGAGATTTGACTGTATACCAATTCTACATTGACTCCTACATATGTACTAGCTTTCATTGAACATGACTAAGGTTAAATTTCATTACCTAGAACAATGACAGAAGTTGTACCATCCCCTACTTCCTCATCTTGAGTCCTGGCAACTTCCAACATAGACTTTGCTGCTGGGTGCTGTACATTGATCTAAAATAAAGACAAGATTACAGTAAACAGTCAAATTTCTTTAATTATTCTAAATACCTTTCAACAAGTATCACAATCATACTTTAAGATACAGCAGTAAAAGCAACATTTTAGAATGGACTACCTTCAAAGGTGTTAACCCATTCCCACATAATGACGCCTTTTGACGCCCTACAAAATAAAGGCTTTAGAAAACATTGAGGAAAATGAAGAAATTGCTTGTGACAAGCAATTTCTTCATTTCCCACAATGTTTTCTAAACAAAATCACCAACAAGAGCCGTCATAGACGGATTATGCTCCCCGAATAAGTGTTTGTCACAAAATAAAAACTATCATACATCAAGCCCCCTTTTCCCATGACGGATTTTTTGTACACACATTATTTATTGAACATGGTGTAGAACATCTCACAAAATACAAAATTACAAAATTTCATTAAATTCTGCCCATTAGATGTTCAAAGAGAAATTAGAGAAAAACTAATTTTTACATTAAGGCCCCTTTTTCCATGACGCAGCCTCAAATTGAGAAACGGAGAAAAAGGTTCCTAGGGATTATCCCAGGGAGTCCACATGTGAAGTTTCATTGAATTTGGCCCAAGGGTTGCTGAGATCTGGCTGTGGACGGACGGACACACGGACGGACGGACGGACAGACGGACGGACGGACGGACAGCGTGGCGACTATATGCTCCCCCGAAATTTTTTCGGGGAGCATAAAAATAAAATTCCATGCACTTCAAATTGTCTTCTGCAACATCTTTGAAATTGGAACGGTCCAAAATTTTGTCAAGTGCATGAAATATTGTAAAAGCAATAAGAAGCTGGTCATTAGCAATTTCGTCTTTTGCCTCAATGTTTTTCCAAGTTTTCTGTGTTAGGTTTGTCAGAACCAGGACTTCTGTGTCTTGAAAAAAGGGCTAAATTCAATTATGTTCATGATTATTTGAGTAATCTTAAATGAATTGATTCTAATCATAATGAATATTCATGAAATAGTTTTAATACTGTTCAAAATCACTGTCTGATAACCTCAAGTACCGTAGATAAATTCTTATTGTAGTTTATTACTATTATTATCTGCAGCTATGTACCTCTCTAAGAATAGCGTTTCCATCGTTGGTCATGACGATACCTCCCATTGGGTCCATAAGCATCTTCAACATGGAGCGGGGACCCAGACATGTTCGGATGATATCTGCTATAGCCTAAAATATTCAAGGATCACAGTGAGTCACATATCGTTAATGGAACTGCAAAACCTTGTAACTCTAGCTTAAATCAAGGCAGTTTGTTGACTGATCTTAGCAGTTTTAGTAAATTTCCTTTAAAATACCATAATTAAACAAGAGATGTTTGTAAAACATATATGCCCCCTCAAGGGCCTACATTTGATGTAGGTCAAAGTCCAAGGTCAAGTTAACAAGGCCCAAGGTCATGGTCAAATATGAAAGGTCTTGGTAGGAGGTGTCTATGTGTGAAATATCAAATCTGTATATGTACAAGTAAAATGAAACATAGGCCAGGTTAAAGTTTTTAAAAGTAGGCCAAATGCCAAGGTTAAGGTCATGGTCAAATGTGAAAGGTCTTGGTTGGAGATGTCCATGTGTGAAATATCAAGGCTGTAGGTGTAAAAGGACATGATATATATGCCCGGTTTCAGTCTTTTTAAAAGTAGGTCAAACTCCAAGGTCAAGGTTGCAATATTCAAGGTCATGGTCAAATGTGAAAGGTCTTGGTAGGAGGTGTCTATGTGTGAAATATCAAGGCTGTAGGTGTAATAGGACATAAGATAAAGGCTAGGTTAAAGATTTCTAAAAGTATGTAAAAATCAAAGGTCAAGGTCACACAGGCCAAGGTCATGGTCAAATGCGCAAGGTCTTGGTAGGAGGTGTCCATGTGTAAAATAGTGAGACTGTATAGGTAACAGGACATGAGATATAGGCCTAGTTTAAGTTTTTAAAAGTAGGTCAAACTCCAAGGTCAAGGTCTAAGGTCATGGTCAAAAGTGAAATATCTTGGTTGGAAGTGACCATGTGTGAAATATCAAGGCTGTATGTGTAAAATGACATGAAATATAGGCCAGGTTAATGTATTATTAAAGTAGGTCAAACACCAAGGTCAAGGTCACAAGGTCCAAGGTCATGGTCAAATGTGAAAGGTCTTGGTCGTAGGTGTCCATGTGTCAAATATCAAGGCTGTATGTGTAAAAGGACATGATATATCGGCTAGGTTAAAGTTTTTTTTTTAAAAGTAAGTCAAAGTCCAAGGTCAAGGTCACAAAGTCCAAGGTCATGGTCAAATGTGAAAGGTCTTGGTAGGATGTGTCCATGTGTGAAATATCAAGGCTGTATGTGTAATAGCACATGAGATATAGGCCCAGTTTAATTTTTTTAAAAGTAGGTCAAACTTCAAGGTCAAGGCCACATGGTCCAAGGTCATAGGCGTATGTGATAGGTCTTGGTCAGAGGTTTCCATGTGTCAAATATCAAGGCTGTACGTGTGAAAGGACATGATATATCGGCCAGGTTAAAGTTTTTTAAAAGTATGTCAAACTCCAAGGTCAAGGTCACAAAGTCCAAGGTCATGGTCAATTGTGAAAGGTCTTGGTAAGATGTGTCCATGTGTGAAATATCAAGGCTGTATTTGTAAAAGGTCATGAGATATATGCCGGGTTTAATTTTTTTTAAAGTAGGTCAAACTCCAAGGTCAAGGTCACAAGGTCCAAGGTCATGGTTAAATGTGAACGATGTTGATAGGAGGTATCTATGTGTGAGATATCAAGGCTGTATGTGTAAAAGGACATGAGATATAGGCAAGATTAAGAATTAAGTGTAAAATTAACAAAGGGCAATAACTCAAAAAATTTGATTGGCAGAGTTACGGTTCTTGTGCACTGCACCTCTCCATAATGAAATCTATTCACCTATAAAGTTTCATGATTCTACCTTACATATTGCTTGAGTTGTGCTCCGGACAAGAATCAAGTTATAAAATCAACAAAGGGCAATAACTCAAAACATTTGATTGGTAGAGTTACGGTTCTTGTGCACTGCATCTCTCCATAATGAAATCTATTCACCTATAAAGTTTCATGATTCTACCTTACATATTGTTTGAGTTGTGCTCCGGACAATAATCAAGTTGGAAAATCAACAAAGGGCAATAACTCCAAAAATATGATCGGCAGAGTTACGGTTCTTGTGCACTGCACCTCTCCATAATGAGATCTATCCACCTGTAAAGTTTCATGATTGTACCTTACATACTTTTTGAGTTATGCTCCGGACAAGAATCAAGTTATAAAATCAACAAAGGGCAATAACTCCAAAAATATGATCGGCAGAGTTACGGTTCTTATGCACTGCACCTCTCCATAATGAGATCTATCCACCTATGAAGTTTCATGATTCTACCTTTAATACTTTTTGAGTTATGCTCCGGACAAGGTTTGGTCTACGGACAGACCGACCGACCTACGGACCGACCGACCGACCGACCGACCTTCCGACCGACCGACCTTCCGACCGACACTTGCAAAACAATATACCCCCATTTTCTTCGAAAGGGGGCATAATGATTTAACCTTTTCCCAAACGACAAAATATTAGGTTGTTCCAATTTGAAAGCATTTGCAAATGACAAATTATATGTGAATGAAGATAGGATTTGTGTACAATATAACAGAGAAAATAATAAGTTATCAGCAGTTTCTTCTTTTGTTTCAATATTTTCCCAAGCATTTTCTATCAGTGACATCCAAAAACCAGTTCTTGTTTGGGAAAGGGTTAATTAAAGGGGTCTCATTTGCCAAATGGGGCCTTAAGCCCTTTATGGGGGGGATTATCTCCCTTTAGCTAGGTTTGAATCTTGACAAAATGTTTTATTTCATCATCATACATGAAAGCCTTTACCAGATGAGAATATTTCAATGGTTTAAAGCACTTTATAGTGTTCGAATTTGAATTTTTGGCTTGTTGAGCCGCAAATACTTGATTTCGGAAAATGGAACATTCCAGAATTTTAATGGCGTCCACCATGTGAAAACATGTTGCC
>CAVMGG010000016.1:0-41956 GCA_963680895.1 Fragum sueziense
CTTAGCCCCTGCCCCTATTCTACGCCAAAAAGGAGAAATTATAATTTGACCAAAACACATTAAACTTTGGTTTTTCTTTTCATTTAACAGTAGGCGTAACATTTACAGACATTGTTTTGTAATTTGGGGGACTCAGGAAAAATATTTTAGGTGGGGGCCAAGCTACCCAGGCCCTGGGTAGCTTGGCCCCCGCCCCTATTCCAAGCCAAAAAAGGCAAAAAATTAATTTGACCAAAACACATCAAACTTTGGTTTTTAGCTCACCTGAGCACGAAGTGCTCATGGGGTGAGCTATTGTGGGTCACTCACCGTCCGTCGTCCGTCTGTCCGTCTGTCCGTTCACATTTCTTTAAACATCTTCTCCTCCTAAACCATTTGGTCAATTTTGACCAAACTTGGCAGGAATGTTCCTTGGGTGACCCTTTTCAAAACTTTTTCGCGGATTTTTGATTTGTCAAAAAATGTGGGCGTGGCAGGGCGTGGCTTATCGGACTTAGAGAAATCCTAAGAAAATTCTTTAAAAATCAACCATTGGGCCAATTTGAATCTTACTTGGCAGAAATGTTCCTTGGGTGACCCTTTTCAAAAATTGTTCGCAAATTCTTGATTCGTCAAAGAATGTGGGCGTGGCAGGGCGTGGCTTATCGGACTTAGAGAAATCCTAAGAAAATTCTTTAAAAATCAACCATTGGCCCAATTTGAACCTTCCTTGGGTGACACTTTTCAAAATTTGTAGGTGAATTTTTGATTTGTCAGGAAATGTGGGCGTGGCAGGGCGTGGCTTATCGGACTTAGAGAAATGCTAAGAAAATTCTTTAAAAATCAACCATTGGCCCAATTTAAACCAAACTTGGCAGAAATGTTCCTTGGGTGACACTCTTCAAAATTTGTTGGTGAATTTTTGATTTGTAAGGAAAAGTGGGCGTGGCAGGGCGTGGCTTATCGGACTTAGAGAAATGCTAAGAAAATTCTTTAAAAATCAACTATTGGCCCAATTTGAACCAAACTTGGCAGAAATGTTCCTTGGGTGACACTCTTGAAAATTTGTTGGTGAATTTTTGATTTGTCAGGAAAAGTGGGCGTGGCAGGGCGTGACTTATTGGACTTGGAGAAATTCTAAGAAAATTCCTTAAAAATCAACCGTTGGCCCAATTTGAACCAAACTAGGCAGGAATGTTCCTTGGGTGACTCTTTTCAAAATTTGTTTGCAAATTTTTGATTCGTCAAAAAATGTGGGCGTGGCAGGGTGTGGCTTATCGGACTTAGAGAAATCCTAAGAAAATTCTTTAAAAATCAACCATTGGGCCAATTTGAACCTAACTTGGCAGAAATGTTCCTTGGGTGACCCTTTTCAAAAATTGTTCGCAAATTTTTGATTCGTCAAAAAAAGTGGGCGTGGCAGGGCGTGGCTTATCGGACTTAGAGAAATGCTAAGAAAATTCTTTAAAAATCAACCGTTGGCCCAATTTGAACCAAACTTGGCAGTAATGTTCCCTGGGTGACACTCTTCAAAACTTGTTCGCAAATTTTTGATTCGTCAGAAAAAGTGGGCGTGGCAGGACATGGCTTCTCTGACTTAGAGAAATCCTAAGAAAATTCTTCAAAAATCAACCGTTGGCCAAATTTGAACCAAACTTGACAGAATTATTCCTTGGGTGACTCTTTTTAAAATTTGTTTGCGGATTTTGATTCGTCAGATAAAGCGGGCGTGGCAGGGTGTGGCTTATCGAAGTTAGAGACACCCTAAGAAAATTCTTTAAAAACACATTGGGCCAATTTGAACGAAACTTAGCAAGAATTTTCTTTGAGTGACTTTTAAAATGCGTACACAAATTTTCTTTGTCGTCTAAAAATGTGGGTGTGGAAGGGCAGTGTTATCAGACTTAGAGAAATCATACGAAAACTCTTTAAAAATGAAGCATTGGGCCAATTTGAACCAAACTTGGCAACAATGTTCTTTGAGTGACCCTTTTCAAAATTTGTTCACGAATTTATGATTTGTACAAAAAAGTGGGCATGTCACAAACTTCTTTCAGGTGAGCGATATAGGGCCATTCTGGCCCTCTTGTTCTTTTCATTTAACAGTAGGAGTAACATTTACAGACATTCTTTTGTATTTTGGGGGACTCTGGAAAAAGATTTTAGGTGGGGGCCAAGCTACCCAGGCCTGGGTAGCTTGGCCCCCGCCCCTATTCTAAGCCATAAAAGGCGAAAAATTAATTTGACCAAAACACATTAAACTTTGGTTTTTCTTTTCATTTAACTGTAGGCGTAACATTTACAGACATTGTTTTGTATTTTGGGGGACTCTGGAAAAAGATTTTAGGTGGGGGTCAAGCTACCCAGGCCTAGGTAGCTTGGCCCCTGCCCCTATTCTGCGCCAAAAAAGGCGAAAAATTAATTTGACCAAAACACATTAAACTTTGGTTTTTCTTTTCATTTAACAGTAGGCGTAACATTTACAGACATTGTTTTGTATTTTGGGGGACTGTGGAAAAAGATTTTAGGTGGGGGCCAAGCTACCCAGGCCTGGGTAGCTTGGCCCCCGCCCCTATTCTAAGCCATAAAAGGCGAAAAATTAATTTGACCAAAACACATTAAACTTTGGTTTTTCTTTTCATTTAACAGTAGGAGTAACATTTACAGACATTGTTTTGTATTTCGGGGGACTGTGGAAAAAGATTTTAGGTGGGGGCCAAGCTACCCAGGCCTGGGTAGCTTGGCCCCCGCCCCTATTCTTAGCCATAAATTAGGCAAAAAATTAATTTGACCAAAACACATTAAACTTTGGTTTTTCTTTTCATTTAACTGTAGGCGTAACATTTATAGACATTGTTTTGAATTTTTGGGGAGACTGGAAAAAGATTTTAGGTGGGGGCCAAGCTACCCAGGCCTGGGTAGCTTGGCCCCCGCCCCTATTCAGCGCCAAAAAAGGCGAAAAATTAATTTGACCAAAACACATAAAACTTTGGTTTTTCTTTACATTTAACAGAAAGCGTAACATTTACAGACATTGTTTTGAAATTTGGGGGACTGTGGAAAAAGATTTCAGGTGGGGGCCAAGTTACCCAGGCCTGGGTAGCTTGGCCCCCGCCCCTATTCTATGCCAAAAAAGGTGAAAAATTAATTTGACCAAAACACATTAAACTTTTGTTTTTCTTTTCATTTAACAGTAGGCGTAACATTATTTTACAGACATTGTTTTGTAATTTAAGGGACTCTGGAAAAAGATTTTAGGTGGGGGCCAAGCTACCCAGGCCTGGGTAGCTTGGCCCCCGCCCCTATTCTACGCCAAAAATGGCGAAAAATTAATTTGACCAAAACACATTAACTTTGGTTTTTCTTTTCATATAACAGTAGGCGTGACATTTACAGACATTGTTTTGTAATTTGGGGGACTCTGGAAAAAGATTTAAGGTGGGGGCCAAGCTACCCAGGCCTGGGTAGCTTGGCCCCCGCCCCTATTCTGCGCCAAAAAAGGCGAAAAACTAATTTGACCAAAACACATTAAACTTTGGTTTTTCTTTTCATTTAACAGTAGGAGTAACATTTACAGACATTGTTTTGTATTTTGGGGGACTGTGGAAAAAGATTTAAGGTGGGGGCCAAGCTACCCAGGCCTGGGTAGCTCGACCCCCGCCCCTATTCTACCCCAAAAAAGGCGAAAAATTAATTTGACCAAAACACATTAAACTTTGGTTTTTCTTTTCATTTAACAGTAGGCGTAACATTTACAGACATTGTTTTGTAATTTGAGGCAGACTGGAAAAAGATTTTAGGTGGGGGCAAAGCTACCCAGGCCTGGGTAGCTTGGCCCCCGCCCCTATTCTGCGCCAAAAAAGGCGAAAAACTAATTTGACCAAAACACATTAAACTTTGGTTTTTCTTTTCATTTAACAGTAGGAGTAACATTTACAGACATTGTTTTGTATTTTGGGGGACTGTGGAAAAAGATTTAAGGTGGGGGCCAAGCTACCCAGGCCTGGGTAGCTTGACCCCCGCCCCTATTCTACGCCAAAAAAGGCGAAAAATTAATTTGACCAAAACACATTAAACTTTGGTTTTTCTTTTCATTTAACAGTAGGCGTAACATTTACAGACATTGTTTTGTAATTTGAGGGAGACTGGAAAAAGATTTTAGGTGGGGGCAAAGCTACCCAGGCCTGGGTAGCTTGGCCCCCGCCCCTATTCCAAGCCAAAAAAGGCAAAAAATTAACTTGACCAAATCACATTAAACTTTGGTTTTTCTTTTCATTTAACAGTAGGCGTAACATTTACAGAAATTATTTTGAATTTTGGGGGACTCTGGAAAAAGATATCAGGCGGGGGCCAAGCTACCCAGGCCTGGGTAGCTTGGCCCCCGCCCCTATTCTACGCCAAAAAAGGCGAAAAATTAATTTGACCAAAACACATTAAACTTTGGTTTTTCTTTTCATTTAACAGTAGTCGTAACATTTACAGACATTGTTTTGTAATTTGGGGGACTCTGGAAAAAGATTTTAGGTGGGGGCCAAGCTACCCAGGCCTGGGTAGCTTGGCCCCCGCCCCTATTCCAAGCCAAAAAAGGCAAAAAGTCAATTTGACCAAAACACATTAAACTTTGGTTTTCTTTTCATTTAACAGTAGGAGTAACATTTACAGACATTGTTTTGTATTTCGGGGGACTGTGGAAAAAGATTTTAGGTGGGGGCCAAGCTACCCAGGCCTGGGTAGCTTGGCCCCTGCCCCTATTCTTAGCCATAAATTAGGCAAAAAATTAATTTGACCAAAACACATTAAACTTTGGTTTTTCTTTTCATTTATCTGTAGGCGTAACATTTACAGACATTGTTTTGAATTTTTGGGAGACTGGAAAAAGATTTTAGGTGGGGGCCAAGCTACCCAGGCCTGGGTAGCTTGGCCCCCGCCCCTATTCTGCGCCAAAAAAGGCGAAAAATTAATTTGACCAAAACACATAAAACTTTGGTTTTTCTTTACATTTAACAGAAAGCGTAACATTTACAGACATTGTTTTGTATTTTGGGGGACTGTGGAAAAAGATTTAAGGTGGGGGCCAAGCTACCCAGGCCTGGGTAGCTTGACCCCCGCCCCTATTCTACGCCAAAAAAGGCGAAAAATTAATTTGACCAAAACACATTAAACTTTGGTTTTTCTTTTCATTTAACAGTAGGCGTAACATTTACAGACATTGTTTTGTAATTTGGGGGACTCAGGAAAAAGATTTTAGGTAGGGGCCAAGCTACCCAGGCCTGGGTAGCTTGGCCCCGGCCCCTATTCCAAGCCAAAAAAGGCAAAAAATTAATTTGACCAAAACACATCAAACTTTGGTTTTTCTTTTCATTTAACAGTAGGAGTAACATTTACAGACATTGTTTTGAAATTTGGGGGACTGTGGAAAAAGATTTCAGGTGGGGGCCAAGTTACCCAGGCCTGGGTAGCTTGGCCCCCGCCCCTATTCTATGCCAAAAAAGGTGAAAAATTAATTTGACCAAAACACATTAAACTTTTGTTTTTCTTTTCATTTAACAGTAGGCGTAACATTATTTTACAGACATTGTTTTGTAATTTAAGGGACTCTGGAAAAAGATTTTAGGTGGGGGCCAAGCTACCCAGGCCTGGGTAGGTTGGCCCCCGCCCCTATTCTACGCCAAAAATGGCGAAAAATTAATTTGACCAAAACACATTAACTTTGGTTTTTCTTTTCATATAACAGTAGGCGTGACATTTACAGACATTGTTTTGTAATTTGGGGGACTCTGGAAAAAGATTTAAGGTGGGGGCCAAGCTACCCAGGCCTGGGTAGCTTGGCCCCCGCCCCTATTCTGCGCCAAAAAAGGCGAAAAACTAATTTGACCAAAACACATTAAACTTTGGTTTTTCTTTTCATTTAACAGTAGGAGTAACATTTACAGACATTGTTTTGTATTTTGGGGGACTGTGGAAAAAGATTTAAGGTGGGGGCCAAGCTACCCAGGCCTGGGTAGCTCGACCCCCGCCCCTATTCTACCCCAAAAAAGGCGAAAAATTAATTTGACCAAAACACATTAAACTTTGGTTTTTCTTTTCATTTAACAGTAGGCGTAACATTTACAGACATTGTTTTGTAATTTGAGGCAGACTGGAAAAAGATTTTAGGTGGGGGCAAAGCTACCCAGGCCTGGGTAGCTTGGCCCCCGCCCCTATTCTGCGCCAAAAAAGGCGAAAAACTAATTTGACCAAAACACATTAAACTTTGGTTTTTCTTTTCATTTAACAGTAGGAGTAACATTTACAGACATTGTTTTGTATTTTGGGGGACTGTGGAAAAAGATTTAAGGTGGGGGCCAAGCTACCCAGGCCTGGGTAGCTTGACCCCCGCCCCTATTCTACGCCAAAAAAGGCGAAAAATTAATTTGACCAAAACACATTAAACTTTGGTTTTTCTTTTCATTTAACAGTAGGCGTAACATTTACAGACATTGTTTTGTAATTTGAGGGAGACTGGAAAAAGATTTTAGGTGGGGGCAAAGCTACCCAGGCCTGGGTAGCTTGGCCCCCGCCCCTATTCCAAGCCAAAAAAGGCAAAAAATTAACTTGACCAAATCACATTAAACTTTGGTTTTTCTTTTCATTTAACAGTAGGCGTAACATTTACAGAAATTATTTTGAATTTTGGGGGACTCTGGAAAAAGATATCAGGCGGGGGCCAAGCTACCCAGGCCTGGGTAGCTTGGCCCCCGCCCCTATTCTATGCCAAAAAAGGCGAAAAATTAATTTGACCAAAACACATTAAACTTTGGTTTTTCTTTTCATTTAACAGTAGTCGTAACATTTACAGACATTGTTTTGTAATTTGGGGGACTCTGGAAAAAGATTTTAGGTGGGGGCCAAGCTACCCAGGCCTGGGTAGCTTGGCCCCCGCCCCTATTCCAAGCCAAAAAAGGCAAAAAGTCAATTTGACCAAAACACATTAAACTTTGGTTTTCTTTTCATTTAACAGTAGGAGTAACATTTACAGACATTGTTTTGTATTTCGGGGGACTGTGGAAAAAGATTTTAGGTGGGGGCCAAGCTACCCAGGCCTGGGTAGCTTGGCCCCTGCCCCTATTCTTAGCCATAAATTAGGCAAAAAATTAATTTGACCAAAACACATTAAACTTTGGTTTTTCTTTTCATTTATCTGTAGGCGTAACATTTACAGACATTGTTTTGAATTTTTGGGGAGACTGGAAAAAGATTTTAGGTGGGGGCCAAGCTACCCAGGCCTGGGTAGCTTGGCCCCCGCCCCTATTCTGCGCCAAAAAAGGCGAAAAATTAATTTGACCAAAACACATAAAACTTTGGTTTTTCTTTACATTTAACAGAAAGCGTAACATTTACAGACATTGTTTTGTATTTTGGGGGACTGTGGAAAAAGATTTAAGGTGGGGGCCAAGCTACCCAGGCCTGGGTAGCTTGACCCCCGCCCCTATTCTACGCCAAAAAAGGCGAAAAATTAATTTGACCAAAACACATTAAACTTTGGTTTTTCTTTTCATTTAACAGTAGGCGTAACATTTACAGACAT
This sequence comes from Fragum sueziense, assembly GCA_963680895.1. Lineage (NCBI taxonomy): Eukaryota > Metazoa > Mollusca > Bivalvia > Cardiida > Cardiidae > Fragum > Fragum sueziense. The sequence goes on from CAVMGG010000016.1 coordinate 7,547, forward strand.
TGTTTTGTAATTTGGGGGACTCAGGAAAAAGATTTTAGGTAGGGGCCAAGCTACCCAGGCCTGGGTAGCTTGGCCCCGGCCCCTATTCCAAGCCAAAAAAGGCAAAAAATTAATTTGACCAAAACACATCAAACTTTGGTTTTTCTTTTCATTTAACAGTAGGAGTAACATTTACAGACATTCTTTTGTATTTTGGGGGACTCTGGAAAAAGATTTTAGGTGGGGGCCAAACTACCCAGGCCTGGGTAGCTTGGCCCCCGCCCCTATTCTAAGCCATTAAAGGCGAAAAATTAATTTGACCAAAACACATTAAACTTTGGTTTTTCTTTTCATTTAACTGTAGGCGTAACATTTACAGACATTGTTTTGTATTTTGGGGGACTCTGGAAAAAGATTTTAGGTGGGGGTCAAGCTACCCAGGCCTAGGTAGCTTGGCCCCTGCCCCTATTCTGCGCCAAAAAAGGCGGAAAATTAATTTGACCAAAACACATTAAACTTTGGTTTTTCTTTTCATTTAACAGTAGGCGTAACATTTACAGACATTGTTTTGTATTTTGGGGGACTGTGGAAAAAGATTTTAGGTGGGGGCCAAGCTACCCAGGCCTGGGTAGCTTGGCCCCCGCCCCTATTCTAAGCCATAAAAGGCGAAAAATTAATTTGACCAAAACACATTAAACTTTGGTTTTTCTTTTCATTTAACAGTAGGCGTAACATTTACAGACATTGTTTTGTATTTCGGGGGACGGTGGAAAAAGATTTTAGGTGGGGGCCAAGCTACCCAGGCCTGGGTAGCTTGGCCCCCGCCCCTATTCTTAGCCATAAATTAGGCAAAAAATTAATTTGACCAAAACACATTAAACTTTGGTTTTTCTTTTCATTTAACTGTAGGCGTAACATTTATAGACATTGTTTTGAATTTTTGGGGAGACTGGAAAAAGATTTTAGGTGGGGGCCAAGCTACCCAGGCCTGGGTAGCTTGGCCCCCGCCCCTATTCAGCGCCAAAAAAGGCGAAAAATTAATTTGACCAAAACACATAAAACTATGGTTTTTCTTTACATTTAACAGAAAGCGTAACATTTACAGACATTGTTTTGAAATTTGGGGGACTGTGGAAAAAGATTTCAGGTGGGGGCCAAGTTACCCAGGCCTGGGTAGCTTGGCCCCCGCCCCTATTCTATGCCAAAAAAGGTGAAAAATTAATTTGACCAAAACACATTAAACTTTTGTTTTTCTTTTCATTTAACAGTAGGCGTAACATTATTTTACAGACATTGTTTTGTAATTTAAGGGACTCTGGAAAAAGATTTTAGGTGGGGGCCAAGCTACCCAGGCTTGGGTAGCTTGGCCCCCGCCCCTATTCTACGCCAAAAATGGCGAAAAATTAATTTGACCAAAACACATTAACTTTGGTTTTTCTTTTCATATAACAGTAGGCGTGACATTTACAGACATTGTTTTGTAATTTGGGGGACTCTGGAAAAAGATTTAAGGTGGGGGCCAAGCTACCCAGGCCTGGGTAGCTTGGCCCCCGCCCCTATTCTGCGCCAAAAAAGGCGAAAAACTAATTTGACCAAAACACATTAAACTTTGGTTTTTCTTTTCATTTAACAGTAGGAGTAACATTTACAGACATTGTTTTGTATTTTGGGGGACTGTGGAAAAAGATTTAAGGTGGGGGCCAAGCTACCCAGGCCTGGGTAGCTCGACCCCCGCCCCTATTCTACCCCAAAAAAGGCGAAAAATTAATTTGACCAAAACACATTAAACTTTGGTTTTTCTTTTCATTTAACAGTAGGCGTAACATTTACAGACATTGTTTTGTAATTTGAGGGAGACTGGAAAAAGATTTTAGGTGGGGGCAAAGCTACCCAGGCCTGGGTAGCTTGGCCCCCGCCCCTATTCTGCGCCAAAAAAGGCGAAAAACTAATTTGACCAAAACACATTAAACTTTGGTTTTTCTTTTCATTTAACAGTAGGAGTAACATTTACAGACATTCTTTTGTATTTTGGGGGACTGTGGAAAAAGATTTAAGGTGGGGGCCAAGCTACCCAGGCCTGGGTAGCTTGACCCCCGCCCCTATTCTACGCCAAAAAAGGCGAAAAATTAATTTGACCAAAACACATTAAACTTTGGTTTTTCTTTTCATTTAACAGTAGGCGTAACATTTACAGACATTGTTTTGTAATTTGAGGGAGACTGGAAAAAGATTTTAGGTGGGGGCAAAGCTACCCAGGCCTGGGTAGCTTGGCCCCCGCCCCTATTCCAAGCCAAAAAAGGCAAAAAATTAACTTGACCAAATCACATTAAACTTTGGTTTTTCTTTTCATTTAACAGTAGGCGTAACATTTACAGAAATTATTTTGAATTTTGGGGGACTCTGGAAAAAGATATCAGGCGGGGGCCAAGCTACCCAGGCCTGGGTAGCTTGGCCCCCGCCCCTATTCTACGCCAAAAAAGGCGAAAAATTAATTTGACCAAAACACATTAAACTTTGGTTTTTCTTTTCATTTAACAGTAGTCGTAACATTTACAGACATTGTTTTGTAATTTGGGGGACTCTGGAAAAAGATTTTAGGTGGGGGCCAAGCTACCCAGGCCTGGGTAGCTTGGCCCCCGCCCCTATTCCAAGCCAAAAAAGGCAAAAAGTCAATTTGACCAAAACACATTAAACTTTGGTTTTCTTTTCATTTAACAGTAGGAGTAACATTTACAGACATTGTTTTGTATTTCGGGGGACTGTGGAAAAAGATTTTAGGTGGGGGCCAAGCTACCCAGGCCTGGGTAGCTTGGCCCCTGCCCCTATTCTTAGCCATAAATTAGGCAAAAAATTAATTTGACCAAAACACATTAAACTTTGGTTTTTCTTTTCATTTATCTGTAGGCGTAACATTTACAGACATTGTTTTGAATTTTTGGGGAGACTGGAAAAAGATTTTAGGTGGGGGCCAAGCTACCCAGGCCTGGGTAGCTTGGCCCCCGCCCCTATTCTGCGCCAAAAAAGGCGAAAAATTAATTTGACCAAAACACATAAAACTTTGGTTTTTCTTTACATTTAACAGAAAGCGTAACATTTACAGACATTGTTTTGTATTTTGGGGGACTGTGGAAAAAGATTTAAGGTGGGGGCCAAGCTACCCAGGCCTGGGTAGCTTGACCCCCGCCCCTATTCTACGCCAAAAAAGGCGAAAAATTAATTTGACCAAAACACATTAAACTTTGGTTTTTCTTTTCATTTAACAGTAGGCGTAACATTTACAGACATTGTTTTGTAATTTGGGGGACTCAGGAAAAAGATTTTAGGTAGGGGCCAAGCTACCCAGGCCTGGGTAGCTTGGCCCCGGCCCCTATTCCAAGCCAAAAAAGGCAAAAAATTAATTTGACCAAAACACATCAAACTTTGGTTTTTCTTTTCATTTAACAGTAGGAGTAACATTTACAGACATTCTTTTGTATTTTGGGGGACTCTGGAAAAAGATTTTAGGTGGGGGCCAAACTACCCAGGCCTGGGTAGCTTGGCCCCCGCCCCTATTCTAAGCCATAAAAGGCGAAAAATTAATTTGACCAAAACACATTAAACTTTGGTTTTTCTTTTCATTTAACTGTAGGCGTAACATTTACAGACATTGTTTTGTATTTTGGGGGACTCTGGAAAAAGATTTTAGGTGGGGGTCAAGCTACCCAGGCCTAGGTAGCTTGGCCCCTGCCCCTATTCTGCGCCAAAAAAGGCGGAAAATTAATTTGACCAAAACACATTAAACTTTGGTTTTTCTTTTCATTTAACAGTAGGCGTAACATTTACAGACATTGTTTTGTATTTTGGGGGACTGTGGAAAAAGATTTTAGGTGGGGGCCAAGCTACCCAGGCCTGGGTAGCTTGGCCCCCGCCCCTATTCTAAGCCATAAAAGGCGAAAAATTAATTTGACCAAAACACATTAAACTTTGGTTTTTCTTTTCATTTAACAGTAGGCGTAACATTTACAGACATTGTTTTGTATTTCGGGGGACGGTGGAAAAAGATTTTAGGTGGGGGCCAAGCTACCCAGGCCTGGGTAGCTTGGCCCCCGCCCCTATTCTTAGCCATAAATTAGGCAAAAAATTAATTTGACCAAAACACATTAAACTTTGGTTTTTCTTTTCATTTAACTGTAGGCGTAACATTTATAGACATTGTTTTGAATTTTTGGGGAGACTGGAAAAAGATTTTAGGTGGGGGCCAAGCTACCCAGGCCTGGGTAGCTTGGCCCCCGCCCCTATTCAGCGCCAAAAAAGGCGAAAAATTAATTTGACCAAAACACATAAAACTATGGTTTTTCTTTACATTTAACAGAAAGCGTAACATTTACAGACATTGTTTTGAAATTTGGGGGACTGTGGAAAAAGATTTCAGGTGGGGGCCAAGTTACCCAGGCCTGGGTAGCTTGGCCCCCGCCCCTATTCTATGCCAAAAAAGGTGAAAAATTAATTTGACCAAAACACATTAAACTTTTGTTTTTCTTTTCATTTAACAGTAGGCGTAACATTATTTTACAGACATTGTTTTGTAATTTAAGGGACTCTGGAAAAAGATTTTAGGTGGGGGCCAAGCTACCCAGGCTTGGGTAGCTTGGCCCCCGCCCCTATTCTACGCCAAAAATGGCGAAAAATTAATTTGACCAAAACACATTAACTTTGGTTTTTCTTTTCATATAACAGTAGGCGTGACATTTACAGACATTGTTTTGTAATTTGGGGGACTCTGGAAAAAGATTTAAGGTGGGGGCCAAGCTACCCAGGCCTGGGTAGCTTGGCCCCCGCCCCTATTCTGTGCCAAAAAAGGCGAAAAACTAATTTGACCAAAACACATTAAACTTTGGTTTTTCTTTTCATTTAACAGTAGGAGTAACATTTACAGACATTGTTTTGTATTTTGGGGGACTGTGGAAAAAGATTTAAGGTGGGGGCCAAGCTACCCAGGCCTGGGTAGCTCGACCCCCGCCCCTATTCTACCCCAAAAAAGGCGAAAAATTAATTTGACCAAAACACATTAAACTTTGGTTTTTCTTTTCATTTAACAGTAGGCGTAACATTTACAGACATTGTTTTGTAATTTGAGGGAGACTGGAAAAAGATTTTAGGTGGGGGCAAAGCTACCCAGGCCTGGGTAGCTTGGCCCCCGCCCCTATTCTGCGCCAAAAAAGGCGAAAAACTAATTTGACCAAAACACATTAAACTTTGGTTTTTCTTTTCATTTAACAGTAGGAGTAACATTTACAGACATTCTTTTGTATTTTGGGGGACTGTGGAAAAAGATTTAAGGTGGGGGCCAAGCTACCCAGGCCTGGGTAGCTTGACCCCCGCCCCTATTCTACGCCAAAAAAGGCGAAAAATTAATTTGACCAAAACACATTAAACTTTGGTTTTTCTTTTCATTTAACAGTAGGCGTAACATTTACAGACATTGTTTTGTAATTTGAGGGAGACTGGAAAAAGATTTTAGGTGGGGGCAAAGCTACCCAGGCCTGGGTAGCTTGGCCCCCGCCCCTATTCCAAGCCAAAAAAGGCAAAAAATTAACTTGACCAAATCACATTAAACTTTGGTTTTTCTTTTCATTTAACAGTAGGCGTAACATTTACAGAAATTATTTTGAATTTTGGGGGACTCTGGAAAAAGATATCAGGCGGGGGCCAAGCTACCCAGGCCTGGGTAGCTTGGCCCCCCCCCCCTATTCTATGCCAAAAAAGGTGAAAAATTAATTTGACCAAAACACATTAAACTTTGGTTTTTCTTTTCATTTAACAGTAGGCGTAACATTTACAGACATTGTTTTGTAATTTGGGGGACTCTGGAAAAAGATTTTAGGTGGGGGCCAAGCTACCCAGGCCTGGGTAGCTTGGCCCCCGCCCCTATTCCAAGCCAAAAAAGGCAAAAAATCAATTTGACCAAAACACATTAAACTTTGGTTTTCTTTTCATTTAACAGTAGGCGTAACATTTACAGACATTGTTTTGTATTTCGGGGGACTGTGGAAAAAGATTTTAGGTGGGGGCCAAGCTACCCAGGCCTGGGTAGCTTGGCCCCTGCCCCTATTCTTAGCCATAAATTAGGCAAAAAATTAATTTGACCAAAACACATTAAACTTTGGTTTTTCTTTTCATTTATCTGTAGGCGTAACATTTACAGACATTGTTTTGAATTTTTGGGGAGACTGGAAAAAGATTTTAGGTGGGGGCCAAGCTACCCAGGCCTGGGTAGCTTGGCCCCCGCCCCTATTCTGCGCCAAAAAAGGCGAAAAATTAATTTGACCAAAACACATAAAACTTTGGTTTTTCTTTACATTTAACAGAAAGCGTAACATTTACAGACATTGTTTTGTATTTTGGGGGACTGTGGAAAAAGATTTAAGGTGGGGGCCAAGCTACCCAGGCCTGGGTAGCTTGACCCCCGCCCCTATTCTACGCCAAAAAAGGCGAAAAATTAATTTGACCAAAACACATTAAACTTTGGTTTTTCTTTTCATTTAACAGTAGGCGTAACATTTACAGACATTGTTTTGTAATTTGGGGGACTCAGGAAAAAGATTTTAGGTAGGGGCCAAGCTACCCAGGCCTGGGTAGCTTGGCCCCGGCCCCTATTCCAAGCCAAAAAAGGCAAAAAATTAATTTGACCAAAACACATCAAACTTTGGTTTTTCTTTTCATTTAACAGTAGGAGTAACATTTACAGACATTCTTTTGTATTTTGGGGGACTCTGGAAAAAGATTTTAGGTGGGGGCCAAGCTACCCAGGCCTGGGTAGCTTGGCCCCCGCCCCTATTCTAAGCCATAAAAGGCGAAAAATTAATTTGACCAAAACACATTAAACTTTGGTTTTTCTTTTCATTTAACTGTAGGCGTAACATTTACAGACATTGTTTTGTATTTTGGGGGACTCTGGAAAAAGATTTTAGGTGGGGGTCAAGCTACCCAGGCCTAGGTAGCTTGGCCCCTGCCCCTATTCTGCGCCAAAAAAGGCGGAAAATTAATTTGACCAAAACACATTAAACTTTGGTTTTTCTTTTCATTTAACAGTAGGCGTAACATTTACAGACATTGTTTTGTATTTTGGGGGACTGTGGAAAAAGATTTTAGGTGGGGGCCAAGCTACCCAGGCCTGGGTAGCTTGGCCCCCGCCCCTATTCTAAGCCATAAAAGGCGAAAAATTAATTTGACCAAAACACATTAAACTTTGGTTTTTCTTTTCATTTAACAGTAGGAGTAACATTTACAGACATTGTTTTGTATTTCGGGGGACTGTGGAAAAAGATTTTAGGTGGGGGCCAAGCTACCCAGGCCTGGGTAGCTTGACCCCCGCCCCTATTCTACGCCAAAAAAGGCAAAAAATTAACTTGACCAAATCACATTAAACTTTGGTTTTTCTTTTCATTTAAAAGTAGGCGTAACATTTACAGAAATTATTTTGAATTTTGGGGGACTCTGGAAAAAGATATCAGGCGGGGGCCAAGCTACCCAGGCCTGGGTAGCTTGGCCCCCGCCCCTATTCTACGCCAAAAAAGGCGAAAAATTAATTTGACCAAAACACATTAAACTTTGGTTTTTCTTTTCATTTAACAGTAGGAGTAACATTTACAGACATTGTTTTGTATTTCGGGGGACTGTGGAAAAAGATTTTAGGTGGGGGCCAAGCTACCCAGGCCTGGGTAGCTTGGCCCCCGCCCCTATTCTTAGCCATAAATTAGGCAAAAAATTAATTTGACCAAAACACATTAAACTTTGGTTTTTCTTTTCATTTATCTGTAGGCGTAACATTTACAGACATTGTTTTGAATTTTTGGGGAGACTGGAAAAAGATTTTAGGTGGGGGCCAAGCTACCCAGGCCTGGGTAGCTTGACCCCCGCCCCTATTCTACGCCAAAAAAGGCGAAAAATTAATTTGACCAAAACACATTAAACTTTGGTTTTTCTTTTCATTTAACAGTAGGAGTAACATTTACAGACATTGTTTTGTATTTCGGGGGACTCTGGAAAAAGATTTAAGGTGGGGGCCAAGCTACCCAGGCCTGGGTAGCTTGGCCCCGGCCCCTATTCCAAGCCAAAAAAGGCGGAAAATTAATTTGACCAAAACACATTAAACTTTGGTTTTTCTTTTCATTTAACTGTGGGCGTAACATTTACAGACATTGTTTTGTAATTTGAGGGACTCTGGAAAAAGATATCAGGTGGGGGCCAAGCTACCCAGGGTGGGGGCCAAGCTACCCGCGGGTAGCTTAGCCCCCGGGGGCCAAGCTGCCCAGGGGGGCCAAGATAAACTGTTACACCGGCATCGTAAAAAATGTCCACCAGATAACCATGTGTTCACATGTAACAGTTGTTCCGTGTTATTTGCTATTTTGAATTTTCCACCACATAATTTTTTATTTGGATTTTCCCCAAAATAAAAACATTAAATAAATGCATTTATTTGTTGGTTTCAATACAGCACACGCTAGGTCGATCGTGTCAGCCTCTCAAATGATCCAAGGTTTGATCCCTGACTTTGTCAAAACTCATTCCATGTTTCCCATTAATCCTGTCCCAAACAACAAAATATTGGGATGGTCCAACAGTGAACTTGAAAGCTGTTGCAGACCATAAAAGAAATGGTATCAAAAGTATTAAATTTGTATATACCGACATGGAAAACATTGAGGAAAAAGGAGAAATAGCTAATTATCAGCGGTTTGTTCTTTTCTCTTAATGTTTTCCCCAAATATTTATACCCCTGCAAAACGAATGTTTTAGGGGGTATGGTGGAATCAGCCTGTCTGTCCATCTGTCTGCCCGCTTGTCTGTCTGTGTACAAAATACTTGTCCTGAGCATATTTCTGAAAAGATAGTTACTATGATCATGAAACTTCATGGGTAGATAGATCTCACTAAGGAGATGTGCAGTGTACAGGGAGCATAACTCTGCCTTGCTTATTGTGGGAGTTATTGCCCTTTGTTTTCAACAAAACCCTTGTCCAGACAAATTAAGTTGCAGGGGTATTTGATCACCTTTAGTGATAGATTTCTAGTTCTACCAGGGACATCAAAACTAGGTTTTGTTTTGGAAAGGGTAAATGGGTATCATACAGTTCATAAAGTCGGATGAGTAGCTGGAGGCTTAGAAAGGATGTTGTGGTAGCCCTGCCCTGCGTTCAGTAGACAAACTGTCAGCTAACGTTAGGAACAGTCGCAACTTCTTTGACACAAATTTCATAGAATTTACCGAGTATTCTGTATGAAACGACCAACCTTAGCTAACGTTTTGTTAGCTCACCTGAGCACGAAGTGCTCAAAGTGAGCTATTGTGGTCGCTTTTTGTCCGTCGTCCGTCCGTCTGTCCGTCCGTCCATCTGTCCGTCCGTCCGTCCGTCCGTCCGTTCACAATTTCTTTCAACATCTTCTCCTCCTAAACCATTGGACCAATTTTGACCAAACTTGGCAGGAATGTTCCTTGTGTGATACTTTTCAAAACTTGTTCGTGAATTTTTGATTTGTCAAAAAATGTGGGCGTGGCAGGCAGAAAGGGGCTTATCAGACTAGAAATCATAAGAAAATTCTTTAAAAATCAACCATTGGGCCCAATTGAACCAAACTCGGCAGGAATATTCCTTGAGTCACTCTTTTCAAAATTTGTTCACAAATTTTTATATTTGTCAAAAAATGTGGCCGTGGCAGGGAGAAAGGGGCTTATTAGACTTAGAGAAATCATTAGAAAATTCTTTAAAAATCAACCATTGGGCCAATTTGAACCATACTTTGCAGGAATGTGCCTTGTGTCATTCTTGTCAAAATTTGTTTACAAATTTTTTCATTTGTCAAAAATTGTGGCCGTGGCAGGGAAAAGGGGGCTTATCAGACTTGGAGAAATCAGAAGAAAATTCTTTAAAAATCAACAATTGGGCCAATTTGAACCATACTTGGCAGGAATGTGCCTTAAGTCATTCTTTTCAAAATTTGTTCAGAAATTTTACATTTGAAAAAAAAAAAAACATGGCCGTGGCAGGGATAAAGGGGCTTATTAGACTTAGAGAAATCATAAGAAAATTCTTTAAAAATCAACCTTAGGGCCAATTTGAACCAGACCTTGCAGGAATGTGCCTTGAGTCATTCTTTTCAAAATTTGACCACAAATCTTTTTATTTGTAAAAAATTGTGGCCTTGGCAGGGAGAAAGGGGCTTATCAGACTTGGAGAAATCATAAGAAAATTCTTTAAAAATCAACCAATGGGCCAATTTTAAGCAGACTTTGCAGGAATGTTCTTTAAGTCTCTTTTTTCAAAATTTGTTCACAGTTTTTTTCATTTGTAAAAAACTGTGACTGTGGCAGGGAGAAAGGGGTTTATTAGACTTAGAGAAATCATAAGAAAATTCTTTAAAAATCAACCATTGTGCCCAATTGAAGCAGACATTGCTGGAAGGTTCCTTGAGTGACCCTTCTCAAAAATTTTTCGCGGATTTTTGATTCGTCAAAAAATGTGGGTGTGGCAGGGAGGAAGGGGCTTATCGGACTTAAAGAAATCATAAGAAAATTCTTTAAAAATCAACCATTGTGCCCAATTGAAGCAGACTTTGCTGGAAGGTTCCTTGAGTGACCCTTCTCAAAAATTTTTCGCGGATTTTTGATTCGTCAAAAAATGTGGGTGTGGCAGGGAGGAAGGGGCTTATCGGACTTAAAGAAATCATAAGAAAATTCTTTAAAAATCAACCATTGTGCCCAATTGAACCAGACTTTACTGGAATGTTCCTTGAGTTACTCTTTTCAAAATGTGTTCACAAATTTTTCCATTGGTCAAAAAATGTGGGCATGGCAGGGAGGAAGGGCTTATCAGACTTAGAGAAATCATAAGAAAATTCTTTAAAAATAAACCATTGGGCCAATTTTCTATTTCCCTTATCTGTTGCTCTCAGGCTGGCCCCATGTTTATCTTATGTAAACAAATAAGGGATTAGCTTTAGCTTATCAGATGGTAATCTTTCACTAAATTCTATCAATCACAGACAAAATCTTGTTAATTGAGCCTATCATAAATGATCAATCTCTAACAGATCAGTATGTTTTGAAAATTAGCCCTATGTTGTATATTGCGAAATCATGAAATAATTGTTGAAAATTAACTAACTCAACAATTGTGCTAATTCATACCCAACCTTACAGGATCGATTGGAACAAAATTATTTCTTAATTGTTTCCAAACAGAAAGTCCTTATAAGTTTCATGCCTTTGAATTTGACAAAATTGCCATTATCACTCTTGTCATCTTGATTCAGGTGAGCGATTTAGGACCATCATGGTCCTCTTGTCTTACTGAACTCAGGGCTGGTGAAGGAGTTTGAGTTTATTGGGGTTTTACGCCGTTTTCAACTACCAGGGTCATATCGCGGCGGCTGGAGCACCTAACCGTGGGTTCCTGGTTTTTCTCGCACCAGTACAACCACAATATCCAAACCGAGCCTCCAGCTGCTCTCTCACATAGATGATTCACACCCATTGGTGAGAGACAAATGACTTTTGTCAAATGTCAGAATGGATACTGGCCGAGCCGGGGTTCGAACTCGAGACCCCTGGATTGACAGACTCCGACGTAACCGACTGAGCTATCCGGGCTCGGCGGCTGGTGAAGGAAACTACAGCGAGCAGTGGTTTATGTGCTACAATCACTACAACATGGCCGGAGATACTGTTTAACCCATTACCACACAGCGACTATTTTTGACTCTCCTAAAGCAAAGGACTTTGGAAATCATTGTGGAAAATGAAGAAATTGCTTGTGACAAGCAATTTCTTCATTTCCCACAATGTTTTCAACCCAGACAGACCAACAAGTTGAAATTTAAATAATTTGAAATCGTTGTCTGTAACACCTTTGAATTTGGAATAGTCTGAAATTTTGCTGTCGGTAAAGGATTAACCCTTTCCCAAATGGCCAAATCTTAGATTTGTTCGAATTCCAAGGTGTTGTGGATGACAAAACTGATGTTAATGAAGATATGATTCATACATAATATACATGTAGAATGGAAAATATTGAGACAAAAGGAGAAAATGCTGATTAAAAGCATTTTCTTCTTTTGTCTCAATGTTTTCCAAAACATTTACTATTAGGGATGTCAAAATAAGGTCTTCATTGGAAGAGGGTTAAAGTGGTATAAAATCTCATTCAATCTCTCATAAAGGTATGTGACCCGTGTTATGCCAAATAGTACCATCCAGAAAGTCCTTAAAACCACCAAAGCCTCTCTAACAACCTGTCGTGCGTCTTTATAAATCATACGTCTTCGGAGATATTTAAAACGCTAGATTTATAAGGACGCACAACAGGTTGTAAGAGAGGCCAAAGAATTGTACAGCCAATTCCTTGCTGCATGCAGTCTGCGTCGTTGCATGACCATGCTTAAGTTTTAGAAGCAGACTGCACACAGGAGCATGTACGACCAGTTGGAAGAGAGGCTTAATATAACAATCAGACCCAGTAGAGGTCAACCTCATGTCCTATTTTAGAATTACATGTAATAGGGTGGTAAAAACATTCTATATGTTAAATTATCCAACAGTAAAAAGTTATGGTCAATACTTTTTCATCCAATATGGTCCTTTTTAGCATGGCAGGTCCTATAAATGACTAAAAATGTTCTAATGGCGTTAATGATGGCCAGTGGAGCTAAAAACCAGCAAGGATCCAGATAAGCCTGTTCACGGGAGCACCAGGGTTCTCCGCAGAATAATTTGAAGCTGTAGTGGCATTGGTAAACCTCGAATATACATTGTGTTCATGCAAATAATTGTGAATAAAAACATATATATCAATTTGAGCAATTTCTTCTTTTCCCATTATGTTTTTATACAGAATAAGTACATTTTAGTTTATAAGAATGCACCATTTATCAGTTTTTGACATAACTAATTCTAAATGTCTCTTTTTGCTGATCAGTTTGAAGAAATTAAGCTGTGGGGTACTTTTGAAGCTGTAGTGGCATTACACTGATTAACATGTAGCTGTAGTGGGGCCGATACAGTCTATTGGACTGGGGAGAACACTGAGCACATTGTGCTTTGTATTATCTGCCTTATGCTGATGCCTGGCTGACCAGCATAGCCTCTGTTCTGTCAATAGTTGCGCTAACAAGTCTTAGAGGTGTCCAGACAGTAGCTCGCCTATAAGGTCAATGTCACTTGGTCAAAGGTCATGGTCTCAAGGTCATGGCATGAGGTATTCATGTGTGTAATATCAAGGCTCTATCTATCAAAGAACATGAGATATAGATAAAACTCGATATTGTGACGATTATCGGACTCACTGTATTTTTGTAAACAGAGATTTCGCCTCGAAACTCAATAGACCGTAAACCAGGTGACCAGACTTTCACGTATATAGCATTTCAATTCGTCGATGGTAAGAAGTATTTCAGATATCGACTGAGTGAAAGGACACGGTCATCGATCTTGCGACTCGGGTTCGAATCCTCCGAGTACCTATATTTTTTCTGCAAAATTTGCATTTTAACCCATTACCAGACAGCAAACTTTAAGACTTGTCCAAATAAAAAAATGTTGCAGACGACAATTTCAAGTGGATTAAATTTTACTTTTTTCCAATATATCTGTGTATAAAAATGTGGGAAATGAAGAAAATGCTTGTCACAAGCAATTTCTTCATTAACCACAATATTCACCAAAGCCATCATCTTGTAGTGCGTCAAAAAGCCACATAATGTGAGGTGTTAAAAGGTCGTGCATGGGTACATGCCCCCTTGCCAATGTCACTTTAGAAAACTTGCACAATTGCTGTTGATGCATGCAAGAAAGGAAGGGAGAAGCAATTCGACAATCGAATGAGTGCTTGAACGATTTGTTATCTAAAGGCCCGGTCACATATGATTCCGCGGCCATTCCGCATCCATATCACGTCTAAAATGAGCCACCCGTGGATTTGTTCAAGATCGCTTGATATGTTTTGTTCAAGTTGATCTGATCTGCAGTCGGAAAATAGCATTATATGCATTTCGGACAGTTTATCCGCGATTAGGAAGTGGAATGGCAGTGCTATGGTCGTGCTATGGCAGTGCTATGGTCGTACTATGGCAGTGATTCAGACGCGATGTGGACGCGGTATCTTGTCGCTCGTTTTAATACTAGACGCGGTTAGAAGTTGTAGGCCGTGTTACGGCAGTGGAACAACCGGCGGTGGCCATACCACGGCCACGTCCACTCCGCGTCCATAGCACGGCTAAAAAGAAATTGACCCAAAGTTACCGCGTCCAACCACGTCCAAAATATTTTCAATTTCATAGCCGTGATATGGACGCGGAATGGCCGTGGAATCGTATGTGACCGGGCCTTAAGGCGTAACGGATGAGATGGAAACAGATACGGCCACCGAGTATAGCGACCATTCGGAGACTGACAGTATCTAGAATGTTGTGTGACTTGTAGATTTTTTGTATGAAAAAGTTTTGAATGGCGATGAAGAAATATAAGTATTACAAAATTGAAAAGATTATGAATATTGATCATTACAAAAAGTAATAAGGGAAACATAAAAGGAGCAAAAATACATCAGGGCCTACATTTTTTTCACAAAAAATGATAAGAAATGACGAACCATTAAAAGCATGCTGTACATTGGTTTTGAACCACTGGTCTGACCCACCCCGCTGTCAGGCAAAGCTTTGAAATCCACTATGCTACCCAATAGGCCATCGCGGATATACGTTTTTAATGACGAAAATACAAATAATGGATATAAAAACATATAGATTTAATTGATAATTAGTCTGCCCCTCCTACAGGTAAGTATTGGTTTTTCCCAAAAATGTTTACAATATCGCGTTGGAGTTATACATGAGTGTATAGGCCAGGTTACAGTTTTGGAAAAGGTCAAACTCCAAGGTCAAGGCTGTATCTCTAATAGTGCTTGAGATATTAACCAGGTTAAAGTTTTTTATGAAGACGCGACACCAACACTAGGGACGTGATATTAGCTCCCCAGACACAAAGTCCCGGCTCGCTAAAAAGGAGTTTCAAAGACAAAATCTATGTTATCTATTGTATATTTACTGATCAGCATAATTCTTTAAATTTCTGTTCATAGCTCCATTGAATGGGAACATCAGAACCAGGTCTTGTTTGTACCTGTTGCCAAACAACAACAAGAGCTTCACGGAGGGTCTTATATACGCCCGAGAGGGGCTTGTCAGTGAAATTGGATATTTTTTTCAATTGAAGGGCAGATAACTCAAGAGTGGCTGCAAAGAATTTTCTGAATTTAAAATGATGACAGGCACCATTAGACACCATGTAGATTCACTTCGGCAACTTGGAAAAAAATCTGGTTAACCCTTTCCCAAATGACAAATTTTAGAGTCATCCACTGTCACAAAGAGTCACAAATGACAAAATGGATGTTATTAAAGATAGGATTTGTGTAAAATATGGCACAGAGACAAAAGGAGAAACTGCTGGTTATAAGCAGTTTTCCCAAACCTTTTCAAATGGGGACGTCAAAACCAGGTCTTCTTTGGGAAAGGTTAAAACTGTAGTTCTGTCTTGCTGGTCAAAAAATGGACTTATAAGTTGAGTGAAGGTCAAAACTACTTTTTGGGGATTAAAGGGCAGATAACTCAGGATGTTCCCATTCATTCAAAATTCTTTCAGAGAAAAAGTTGATGCATGGGGCTTTGGCGGACGCACACATGACAGACAAAAGGCCATGACAATATCCTGCTGGCCTGACGACCAGTGGAGCTAAAAAGAATTTTACTGTGACAGAAAATTAAGGAAGCCATTTATACATCAATAGTTTTATTTTGTAAGCCTACATAAATACAACACTTAAAAAGTTAATCCTTTCCAAAACATACCCTGGTTTTGACTTTAAATGACTTAACCCTTTCCCAAACAAGACCTGGTTTTGACGTCCCTTGTAGACATGGCTTGGGAAAACATTGAGGCAAAAGAAGAAACTGCTGGTTTTGTATCAATATTTTCTATGCCATATTTTACACAAATTCTATCTTTAATACCTTCCATTTTGTCATTTGTGACTGTTTTTGAAGTGGATCACCCTAAAATTTTGTCGTTTGGGAAAGGGTTAAAACCCCTTTTTTTACCAATGTCAAAACTAGGGCTTGTTTGGAAAAGAGTAAAGTAGACCCTACCTAAACATGCCTTTCTACAATAGAAGAAAATACAGACTAGTATGGAGAAATTTTGATTTGATGGATGACAGGTTTTAACCCATTACAACACAAAGACGCTTTATGACCCCCACAAAATTGAGGCTTTGGAAAACATTGTGGAAAATTAAGAAACTGCTTTTGACAAGAAATTTCTTCATTTCCCACAATGTTTTCTTCCCAGGAAGACCATAAGATGTAAAATTCAATTCACCTGGAATTGTCGTCTGCAAGATGTTAGAATTAAGACCGGTCTGAACTTTACCGTCTGCTAACCCATTACCACACAGTGACACCTTTGGACGCCCTACAAGATAATGGCTTGGAAAACATTGTGGAAAATGAAGAAATTGCTTGTCACAAGCAATTTCTTCATTTCCCACAATATTTTCTAAGCAAAGAGACCAAAATGTACAATTTCATTCTGTTTAAATTGTCGTCTGCAAAATATTTGAATTTGGAACTGTCTACAAGTTTGCTCTTCGGTAATGGGTTAAAAACAAACTATCATAAGATGAAACCGATTCCCAAATAAACTGACTCCAACTGAAGTACCCACTAGATATGGGTACAGAAAACCTTCTTTTTCTACAAGGTTTTCTGTGATATACGGATATTTCTGCATGAGTCAGCATCCATTTCGAACCAGTCAAAAATATTGTGAATAGGCCTAACCTGCATACCAGGAAGTACTCTCAAAAGTTATCTCCAAAAGATAAATGCTGATCCCGGAATGTTCCAGCCGCCTTTACAGGAAAATACAACGCATGTTTTAGAATATAAAATACACATTCCCGAAATCAAATGAGGATAAAAACGAAGAAAGTTTGGAAAAAATGACCGCTTCTGTACTATATATACTATGGCATGATTAATCATAGGAAGATTGCATTCTTTTGTATTTTGGATGATTATAACATTTTCTAGAATTAAACATGAATGAGGCTTTCTCGATATAAGTTGCAAGAATTCCATTTTTATATAAATCTATTATTTTACTGTATACTGTAATCTATCAAATCTTCATTTTTATTGAGCTTTTTAACATGTAGAATTGTAGATATAATATTTGTTTTGAACGCTAATTTATTGCACAATATTATTACAATGTTTTCATATTATGTTCTAATCTATCCATTACAAGGGCAAAAAAACTCAATTTGTGATAAAAAAAAAACAACCTAAAATCTCGTACTTGATATGAAGTAGTGAAGAAAGAAGAAGGTCTGACAAAAAATTGACCCTTATCTCTAAACAACATAAAACCCTTGTCACAATAATTTAAAATTTGTTTCAAACAAACTACATTTACGTTACCAATTTAAAAGACATTTCAAAAAGATTAGCTCAAGCTTTTGCCACAATAATGGAGTAGAAAACAGGCAGTGTAGGCTAAGATCAGACTGCATGTCTGTGCAGGCTGATCTAAGTCTACACTGACTGCAGAAGCTTTGGCCAAAACAGTAACTTGACGTGAACAGCATCAGTTTATTGGGGTTTTACGCCGTTTTCAACTACCAGGGTCATATTGCGGCGGCTGGAACACCTACCCATGGATTCCTGTTGTTTCTCAAACCAGTACTACCACAACACCCTTACCGAGCCTCCAGCTGCTCGCCCACTTAGGTTAACAATTTCAAACCCATTGGTGGGTGACAATTTTGTCAGAAAGGGTATTAGCCGCGGCCGGGTATCGAACCCGGGACCTCTCGAATGAGGGTCAGATGCCCTACCAATTGCGCTAAGGCCGCGGCCTTGTGAACAGCATGAGAAGGGTTAACCCATTGCCAAACGACAAATTTTAGGTTAGTCCAAATTCAAAGATGATGCAGACGACAATTTTAAGTGAATGAAATTTTGCATTTTTTTGTCTTTTTATTAGGGATGGGAACGAGTACTCGATTAATCGAGTACTCGATCGAACGTTCGAGTATCGATTATCAATTTCACTAATCAAGTAATCGGAAAGAAAAAAAATAATTTCAACAGAAAAATGAAAATTTGTTTCCAAACTCAAGTTTTCTGAAAATATTTTCTGATAGCTCTTTTCCAACACTGTACCGTGCAAAGGGTAGAGTATGTAACACCTGGTCATCCCCCGATTATCTAATCCCTCGATTTTGTCCTAATTTGCAATCAAGTGCCAACAGCTATTGTTCTCGCTGTCAAACAATGTCATAAATTTTCACACCTTCGCCGCTCCTTTCTCTGATTTTGGGCGATGCATTTTAATTGGACGTCCGTAAGATTTACCTTAGAGTTGATTGGTCAATGCAATATTCGATCAGCCGATTATTGGATTATTGTTAAGATCTCTTCATATCGTCATTTGTTTCTCGAAAAAGAAGCATATCATTCGCGATTACACGCAAATAGATTCAAGAAAGTCTAATATGTTCAATGCCTCCCTCTAAGTCTATAGTGACTTGTGTATATCTCACAACATGCGTAAATATTACGAACGCTTTTGAGATAAGTAACAACGACAAACTTGCGGATTTTTTTTTTATTTTCATGAGTTTAATGGAAATATTTTTGCACTTTCTGTAATTCTCACCACATATCTAACAATTTTCCATTTTCCTCAAATAAAGTAGAGATCACATGTCATCTAACGAGATATTTATACCGAAGATATGCTGCATAAATCACCTATGAAGATGTTGGAAAACACCGATACTATAACCAAAAGACGATGTTTCTTTCCGAGTACTCGAGTACTCGATCAGAAGGGTGACCGAGTACTCGATTAGTAAAATTGGTACTCCAGTGGCGGATCCAGGGGGGGTTCGGGGGGTTCAAACGAACCCCCCTCTGTAGCCTAATTATTTCATTTTCATGCAGAAATTCAGTCAAAAGTCTACTTTTACGGTAAAACGAACCCCCCTTTCTGTAAAAACGAACCCCCCTCACAGAAATCCTGGATCCGCACCTGTACTCGTTACCATCCCTACTTTTTATGTAGAAAACATTGTGGGAAATGAATTGAGTTTATTGGGGTTTTACGCCGTTTTCAACTACCAGGGTCATATCGCGGCGGCTGGAGCACCTAACCGTGGGTTCCTGGTATTTCTCGCACCAGTACAACCACAATATCCAAACCGAGCCTCCAGCTGCTCTCTCACATAGATGATTCACACCCATTGGTGAGAGACAAATGGCTTTTGTCAAATGTCAGAATGGATACTGGCCGAGCCGGGGTTCGAACTCGAGACCCCTGGATTGACAGACTCCGACGTAACCGACTGAGCTATCCGGGCTCGGCTTGTGGGAAATGAAGAAATTGCTTGTCACAAGCAATTTCTTCATTTTCCACGATGTTTTCCAAAGCCAATACCTTGTGGGGAGTCAAAAGGAGTCACTGTGTGGTAATGGGTTAAACAATTTTTATATGGCACATCAACAAATTGAATGGGGACAATCATACAAAGTTATTTAAACCATTAACCGAACAACACTTGGTTTTGATGTCTCCAATGAGAAAATCTTTCGAAGGAAATTTGAATTGAGAGAAAAGAAAATGCCAGTCAGCTTTTTCCTTCAATTCCATCTTTTGTCTGTGCTGTATTATACACAAATCCTATTTAAGCAATAGTATTATACACAAATCCTATTAAAGCAATAGTATTATACACAAATCCTAGTTAATCAATATCAATTTTGTTGTCTTCATCAGCTTTCAATATGGCCTAGTCTCAAATACAGTATGATCATTTGGGAAAGGGTTAATAGTACCAAATTTTTCACATCAGAGCTACAGATAAGAGGGGTGTGTTGGCTTTTCAAAATGCATGAAATCTTTCAATGTTCATCAAACCATATGTTGTAAGAAGTCTTCTGAATCGTCTAGATGAAAAGATTCAAACAAATGCCCACCAACATAGGATTTGCAGTTCACTTAACCCATTACTGCACAGTGACGTCTTTGACTACTTCACAAGAAGTGCTCTGGAAATCATTATGGAAAATGAAGAAATTGCTTGTGACAAGGAATTTCTTCATTTCCCACAACGATTTCTGACCAAATATGGAAAGATCTTTAATAATATTTCACCAACTTGAAATTGTTGTCTGCAACACCTTTCAAATTGGAACAGTTCATAATTTTACTGTCTGATAATTGGTTAACAGATTATGAAGGCATTCAACCTCTCTTATCTGTTGCTGTATCAGATCATGTCCATTATCAGAACGTTGTTTCCGGACACTCGTCAGATGACAGTTCCTGACTGTCAGAGTCACCTGCGATCATTTCTTCCTCGTAAGATCTTTCATCATTCACATTGTCTTTCTCGCTCTCATTGTCATTTTGATCATCATCATTGTCTATATCATTGTAATGCTCTACTCTACATTTATTGTTTGATGAATCTTTCTGCGTATTTTCAGCACTTTCTGTATGAATTGGTATGCCTAAAGATTTCTTCAATGCTTCCAGTTCTAATCGCAATTTTTCTTGTGCCATTACTGCTGTTTTCTTTTCTATTATTGAACGTTCTTTGTCATATTTGGCCTTTTCTCTTTCTAGTTTCAACTTGTCAATTTTGGTCAAGAGTTTCTGCTTTTTGAGTTCCAGCACCTCCTTATTTAACTGCATGAAGTCGTCCGTGTACACATCACCGTTGTAGAACTCAGGGTTCTGGTTTTGTTCCGCTTCACTGTTGATATCGTTCTCGTCCATGCTGGCTTCATTACTCATCACACCGAGGTCAGAATTACTGACCATACCGAGGTCCGGATCAGAGTCCTTCAGTCTGTCAGTGTCTCTGACTGTAGACTGACCTACATGGTCATCATTTACCTTCATACTGTCACCTACATGGTCTTCAACTTCTTGTTTAATTATCACATTGTTGGGAACATTACTTGGAACACTGTTTTGAACACTATTTGGAACACTTTCACCATTTTTCACTGCACTATTTTGCGCGTTGCTAGACTGGTTAGGTTGAGTTTGACTTGGTATGAATATAATGCCATTATTTGATACTGCGTCATTCTTTATAACAATATTTTGGATGGGATTACGTGGTATGGCCACCTTCAGATTATTAGAAGGGAACACACTGTTTAGACCTATAATGTTTCCGTTAGGTATTCGTCTCTGCCAACAGTCACTATCATCCTTCAAGTTTTTTCTCCTCACTGTGTTGTATTTTCTCCGTCGTTTACGGACCCAGGGTGGGTGAGGTAGTTGTTCTGTATTCATCGATGACGGCAGTTCTTCTGCCTTTCTTTTTGGATGTAGTGCTTCTTCATTAACTCCACTGAAATACAAGATTGTACAGAGCTACAGATAAGTGAAGGCTTAAATCAAAATGTAATATATAATTTATTGTACATCAAACCCTGTGTTGTGGGTAGAGACAATTCAAATGAGTACCCACAACATGGGGTTTGTATTTGAAATAAAAAAGTTAGAATGTCTTCAACCTCGCTTATCTGTAGCTCTGATTATAGACCCATTACAAGAGGGTAAATTTTAAGACTTTAGATGAATGAGGTTTTACAATTTTCGGTGTATAAAACATTGTGGGCAATGAAGAAATTGCTTGTCAAAAGATATCTCTTTGCTTTCAACAATGTTTTAAAAAGTCATTTATCTTGAGCAGCCTCAAAAAGTGTCATTACACCGGAATGGGTTAGCTCCTTAAGTTTGAGTTTATTGGGATTTTACGCTGTTTTCAACTTCCAGGGTCATATTGCTGCGGCTGGAGCATCTTACCATGAATTCCTGTTGTTTCTCAAACCAGTACTACCACAACACCCTTACCGAGCCCCCAGCTACTCGCCCACTTAGGTTAACGATTTCAAACCCATTGGTGGGTGACAGTTTTGTCAGAAAGGGTATTTGCCGTGGCTGGGTATCGAACAAGGGACCTCTCGAATGAGAGGCAGATGCGCTACCAACTGCGCTTAGGCCACGGCTTGTAACCCCTTAAAAATTCTGGACTCCAAGTAACTTTTAAATAATTTGTTATCCAAAATGCAAATCCAATATTGTGTGTACTCAATTGAATCATCTTAAGGAGACAATCCCAATGAGTATCCACAACATAGGGTTTGAAAAACAAGAGGCCCTAGAGGGCCTGAATCGCTCCACTGGCTTATTAATTTAAAGAATTATCTATAGATTTCTTGTTAGCTAGCCTCCGAATGCCATACCCTTGTTTTCTGACAAAGTTTGGTCTGAATTGACCCAATGGGTGACTTCTAAAGAATTATTTTGCGCTTTCTGTAAGTCTGATAAGCCCCACCCTGCCACGCCCACTTTTATGGAGAAATCAAAATGTCATGATCAATTTAAGTAAAGGGCCATCTGAGGAACATTTCTGTCAATTTTGGTCTTAACTAGCCCAATGGCAGATTTTTTACAGAATCATTTTGTGATTTCTCAAAGCCTGATAAGCCCCACCCTGGAACACCTTCAAAATTCTTGTGCAATTTAAGTAAAGCCAACCAAAGAAATATTTTTGTCTAGTTTGGACTAAATTGACCCATTGGTTGATTTTTTAAAAATCATTTCGTGATTTCTCTAAGTCGATTAAGCCCCCTTCCCCCTTCCCCCTCCCCCGCGAAACCACAATTTATTGACCAATCAAAATTTTGTTCTCAAGTAGAGCACCACCGAAAGAACATCTTTGCCAAGTTTTATCAAAATTGGCCCTATGGTTTGAGAGGAAAAGATTTTTAAAGAATTATTTTGTGATTTCCCCTGCCACGCCCACATTTATCTACCAATCAGAATCTTACAGTCAATTTAGATAAAGGTCCATCCAAGGTACATTTCTGCCAAGTTTGGTCAAAATTGGCAAACTGGTTGATTTTTAAAGAATTATTTTGTGATTTCTCTAAGTCTGCTAAGCCCCTCCCTGCCACGCCCACATTTATGGACCAATCAAATTCTTTTTGCAATTAAAGTAGAGCACCAACAAAAGAACATCTCTGCCAAGTTTGATCAAAATTGGGCCTATGGTTTGAGAGGAGAAGATCTTTAAAGAATTATTTTGTGATTTCCCCAACTTCTGATAAGCCCTGCCCTGCTAGGCCCACATTTATTAACCAATCAAAATTTACATTCAATTAAGAAAAAGGTCCACCCAAGGTACAATTCTGCCAAGTTTGGTCAAAATTGGACAACTGATTGATTTTTAAAGAATTATTTTGTGATTTCTCTAAGTGTGATAAGCCCCACCCTGCCACGCCCACATTTATGGACCAATCACAATTCTTTTCTCAATTTAAGTAAAGCATCCCCAAAGGAACATTTCTGCCAAGTTCAATCAAATTTGGCCCGCTGGTTTGAGAGAAGTTTTTTTAGAAAGTTTACGCACGGACGGACGCACGACGGACACAACGCAATGACAATAGCTCGCTGGCCTTTGGCCAGTGGAGCTAACAAAAGAGATTAATTATTTTGTTTTCGAAAAGCAGTCATCCTTTCTCTTTACCTTTGGACTGGTTCAAATCAAAAAGTGTTAAAGATGATAAAATCGGCATCAGTGTCTATTCTAGGAAGGGGGCTTGTGCATTTTAGCATATACAGTCGACACTCGTTATGTCAACATTGGATAAGTCGAATTTTCGCTTAAGTCGAAGTTCAAATCTGGTCCCGTCCTCATAAATGACTTTTTTTTTCAAAACAAAATAATTTCGAACTGAATATAGCAATTGAAATATAGTTGGAAAAGGAAAGAAATTGCTCGACACGAGCAATTTCTTTCCTTTTCCTACTATATTTCAATAATAATCGTATTTGATATGTTTCAAAAACGGTCAAATTTTAACTTTCTCGAATCCGAACAAAATCGGATGAGTCAAATTTCGGATGTGTCCAGGTATTTTGACGGTCCCCTCCGACTTCGACACAACGAGTGTCGATTGTACTTTTGAAAAATCTGCCCTATTTTTGAAGATAATGAGGACTTTTTTACATAGAGAATGAGCAAAAATTTCAATCTTGATGTCGACAAAGTTGTAGACTTTCAACCAAATTTCCCCCTGCTTATTAAATCCTACAAAAGACACTGTGGCATAATCAAAAAGATAAAATGTGAATGTTATAAAAAGAACACAGGAATGTTTGTGAAACATCAATGTCCAAAATATATGGAAATATTGTCTGCAACTTCTTTCAAATTGGAACATTTTGCTTTCTGGTTATGGGTTAATCCATTACCAAACAATTTTTTTCTAAGATTGCTCCAAATTTCAAAGGTGTTACAGACAACAATTAATGAATTTCAAGTACCGGTAAATCAATCATGCTTTGGTCTTTTAGGGAAGAAATATTGTGGAAAATGAAGAAATTGCTTGCCACAAGCAAAATACATGTATATGGAAATATTGTCTGCAACTTCTTTCAAATTGGACAATTTTGCTATCTGGTTATGGGTTAACCCATTACCAAACGATTTTTTTTCTAAGATTGCTCCAAATTTCAAAGGTGTTACAGACGACAATTAATGAATTGCAAGTACCGGTAAATCATGCTTTGGTCTTTTAGGGAAGAAATATTGTGGAAAATGAAGAAATTGCTTGCCACAAGCAATTTCTGTGTTTTCACAATGTTTTCCAAAGCCATTCTCTTGTAGGGAGTCAAAAAGAGTCATTGTGCGGGCAGGTGATGGGTTAAAAAGTTTCCAAAGTTACCTAGACAGTGGGGCTATACTGCGATACTTCAACTTCTTGTTTCTATAATCCAGAGCATCAGGGGATGGTTCTTTTGCTGGCCTCGGTTCCTTGGCTGGGGGCAGGGGGCCAAGTATTTTATCCAGGTCTAGCGGGTCACTCGTGTATAAAATTGTGTTCACTGCTCGAGATGTCGGGCATAGTACATTTCTTGGGTTTCCTATAAATAATAACTGTTATAAACCACTTCCAAACAAAACTGGGTTTTGACATCCTTGTCAGAAAAGGTTTGGAAAACATTGAGGCAAAAAAAGAAATTGCTGATAATCAGACATTTCTCCTTTTTCATCAATATTTTCTAAGCTATTTTGCACAGAAATTCTAGTTAAATAAATCTCAATGTTGTTGTCCTCTTACATATTTGTTTATGCCATAGTTTAGAAAACATGGAAGGAAAATGAGAAAATGTTAATCATCAGAACTTATTTTTTTATGCTGATTTTGGTTTAAGGGGGAATGCTCCAGTTTCCTAATTTTTTTCCCAATAATAGAATTTATTTATATTTTGTATGTTGAAATTACATGTTATTACCAATTGAAAAATAAAATAAAAATGGATGGTCAGCGATCTTGTTTGAATTTTATAGGCATTCGCATAACGTACCCCTATATCGAAAAAATGCAAAATTTCTTGCACCTGTCCAAGGTCACTAAAATGCTAATAAAATGCTGTATATTTGTCATTTAGTCCCGAAAACGGATTTAAAGTAACATCTTACATTTAATGAGAACAGAAAACCAAAAATTTGTGCTATTATAAACACGTTAATGTATAAAACAGCATGCTCACGTGTTCGGTTAGATCAACAAAGCTGTAGTGTTTTATGTCCAAATTTGCATATTTTTGGAAATATTTCAAGTTCTACAAAATAGAATTTGATAAAACTCCCTAATTGTATTTCAACATGTCCTGGTACCGTAATAATTCAAAAAGAAAATGTATAGGTCAGCGCACTTATTAGAGAATTACAGCAATTTTTACCAGCTACACATGAATAAAATGACGCAAAACAGTGGTAACTGCATACACACTTACGACTGTCTTGCTCTAAATAATCAATTTCTATCTTGAGGAATCAGCTTCGCATAATAAATACACTTTTACCGTCGAAAATGGTGAATTGTAATAATGTGTTATATTATTGAAAATATGGTAGCGAAACATATTGGTACGAAACATTTAATTTACTACCGTAATGACCGAGTGTTCCGAAAAACTGGAGCATTCCCCCTTAAGTACTGGGGTATATTGCATTTTGTTACACTTCAAAATAATGAAAGTCCTGAAACACTAGTACATTATATTATCATATACTGATTTATTATTTCTTCAAGTTATTTCCTAGATTAAACCACAGCTAACAACTTCAAAAAAAAAACATATGAAAATATCAAATTTGTAGCAGATATTTATTTCCCTTTGTTCCAGTGGTTGACCTTCCTAGACTTTGATACAAGTTTTCAGTAAATGACAGAGTATATAATTTTGACTTCCTCTTACACATGCATGGCCTTGCATAATTTGCATAAATATTGTTCAGTTATTTGCCTCCTCATTTCTTTCCCAAACAAGACATGATTTTTGCTTCCAAACTAAGAAAAGCTTCTAAAGGAAACAAGAGGCCCAGGAGGGCCTGAATCGCTCCACTGGCTAAAGTGGAAGAATTATCCCATGATTTCTTGTAAGCCTTACACAGCCAAATCTTGAAATTTGTGAATAAATTTTGAAGAGAGACTCAAAGAACATTCTTGCAAAGTCTGTTTCAAATTGGCCTAATGGTTGATTTTTAAAGAATTTTCTTATGATTTCTTCAACTCCGATAAGCCCCTTCCTCCCTGCTACACCCACTTTTTTTGACAAATGTAAAAATTTGTGAATAAATTTTTGAAAAGAGAGATTCAAAGAACATTCCTGCAAAGTCTGGATCAAATAGGCCCTATGGTTGATTTTTAAAGAATTTTCTTATGATTTCTTTAAGTCTAATAAGCCCCTTTCTCCCTGCCACGGCCACATTTTTTTAAAAATGTAAAAATTTGTGAACAAATTTTGAAAAGAATGACTCAAGGCACATTCCTGTCAGGTTTGGTTCAAATTGGCCCAATGGTTGATTTTTAGCGAGCCGGGACTTTATGTCCAGGGAGCTTATGTCACAGCCCTAGTGTCGGCGTCGGCGTCGCGTCTTCACTTGAAAAACTTTAACCTGGCCTATATCTCAGGCACTATTAGAGATACAGCCTTGATATTTCATACATGGATACTCGACAAGACCTTTCATTTGGGACCATGACCTTTGACCTAGTGACCTTGACCTTGGAGTTTGACCTACTTTTGAAAAACTTTAAGGTATTCACACACTAATGAACGTCAAAAATCATCGGCAAATATCGACATAAATTATGTCGACATTTTCCGTATTTTCTCTAAACTATTTTTTCCAAAGGAAATTATTTGTGTTAGTATAATTAAATCCATTTGTTCCAATATTTTAGAGTTTTAAAGATGAAATATTGAAAAAAAAATAACCTCTTATTGCATTTATCTTGAAATAAAAGTTACAGTTCAGGATTTGTTTTGATGAGGTCATAACGTCGCCGCCAAAATATACGACGTCGTTCCCGCGTTCTGTATAATTGACGTCGACACGTATATAGCTTGTTGTTATGCAACTAAGACCAAATTGTAGGGAATTAGGTTAATAGATTTGTAAATGGGTGATTTGTAAGTGAATTATAATTCAATTTTCAGTTTAACCTCTTCACAAAATCATGTCCGAAAGGATAGATGCTTAAAGCAAAATAAAATTTAACATGTTCTTTGTGTGTGTAAAAAATCGCACAAGGCTTGTTACCATGGCAATTTCTTTAATTTTGGAAGGCGAAACTTCCCCATTCTTATGTATTTACTTCCTACACCTGTGTAGATATTTTTCAAGTTCTGATTAGAAAGGCCCCAATAATACTTAATGTAGAATGACTTTTTAAATATGACAACCCAAAAAGTTTCAAACAGATTTTCAAGAGAATTTTGTTGCTATGCATTCCAACTTTTGTATTTTTTCCAATATTATTGTTGCCACAATATGTCAAAGTAAATTTTTTTAGTAGTATATTTAATAAGCTCTTGTTTGGTGCATAAATTTTAGACGTTTCTGGAAAATGTCACTTTTCATTCAGTTTTGAGCATCTGTTACTCAGTGCGCGAAAAACCCAGTTTTCATATCGGTGTGATAAATCTTAAATTTGTCATAAAATTGTAAAATTGCGGTCAAATTCCCTTATTTTTTCAGAAAATGTGTCTCTTTGTATGTAGATTGAAAAACTAAAGTGATCCACCCCGTAGAATTTTATGCCCATTAGTGTGTGGATACCTTAACCTGGCCTATATCTCAGGCACTATTAGAGATACAGCCTTGATATTTCATACATGGGTACACCTCGACAAGACCTTTCATTTGGGACCATGACCTTTTACCTAGTGACCTTGACCTTGGAGTTTGACCTACTTTTGAAAAACTTTAACCTGGCTTATATCTCAGGCACTATTAGAGATACAGCCTTGATATTTCATACATGGGTACATCTCGACAAGACCTTTCATTTGGGACCATGACCTTTGACCTAGTGACCTTGACCTGTGAGTTTGACCTACTTTTGAAAAACTTTAACCTGGCCTATATCTCAGGCACTATTAGAGATACAGCCTTGATAGTTCATACATGGATACATCTCGACAAGACCTTTCATTTGCGACCATGACCTTTGACCTAGTGACCTTGACCTTGGAGTTTGACCTACTTTTAAACAAGAGCTGTCCGAAGACAGCGCGCTCGACTTTCTAAGTTGCTTAGTATAAAGGGGGCATAACTCCAAATAGAGTGGTCCCAGGGTCATGGGCCCTGATAGTAAGGTAGAGGGTGTGATGGTGAATAAGTATTCCAAGTTTGGGTTGAATCCCTTTGATAGTATGGAAGTTATTGATGTTTGAAAAAACTTTAACCTTGGTTGCAACGCCAACGCCGACGCCAACGCCAACGCCGACGCCAACGCCCGGGTGACAGTATAAGCTCTCATTTTCTTCGAAAAGTCGAGCTAAAAATAAACTGTTTTTGTGACAAGCCCCCGTATAGGCGAGCTACGTTGTCCGCGGACAACTCTTGTTAAATAATTTTCTTATGATTTCTCTAAGTCTGATAAGCCCCGCCCTGCCACACCCACATTTTTTGATGAATCAAA
This sequence comes from Fragum sueziense, assembly GCA_963680895.1. Classification (NCBI taxonomy): domain Eukaryota; kingdom Metazoa; phylum Mollusca; class Bivalvia; order Cardiida; family Cardiidae; genus Fragum; species Fragum sueziense. The sequence goes on from CAVMGG010000016.1 coordinate 36,650, forward strand.
AATTCGCGAACAAGTTTTGAAAGGGTCACTCAAGGAACATTCCTGCCAAGTTTGGTGAAAATTGGCCCACTAGTATAAGAGGAGAAGATGTTTAAAGAAAAAGTTAATGGACGGACGCACACACGACGGACACAACACCATGACAATAGCTCGCTGGCCTTCGGCCAGTGGAGCTAAAAATTGAATGCTGTAAAAGGAATGCTTTAAACCGACATTTTCTTCTTTTAGTCTCAATATTTTCTGTGTTATATTGTACACAAATCCTTGGTTGCCAATATGTGTTTCATCATAAAATTTGCGAATTGAACCATCCTAAAAAAAATTCTTTGTAAATTGGTTTAACCCCTTCCCAAACGCAAAATTTTAGGATGATCCACTTCAAAAACTGCCACAAATGACAAAACGGATGTTACTAAAGATAGGATTTGTGTATTTAAAGCGACATTTCACATTTATTCCATCTTTTAAAAGTATGTCTTGATGCAAAGATTGTTTATTCTAATGCACAGAAATGCTATCAGTTTTTTGAAGTTGTTATTTATAAGCCAAAAATATGCCTTTAAAGTTGAGACAGAAATGACAAATTCTATATAAATCTGGACTGTTGTCCACAACAATTTGTTTAATTTTAGCACAAAAATAAATATTTCTTGTAAACGGTGCAATATTTTGACTTGAAATTTTCAGAATTTTCATAAGAAAAGATGCTCTTTCAGACAGAATAAAAGTAAAATTCATGTAAAAAATTGTGAAATGTCACTTTAATATGGCATAGAAAATATTGAGACAAAAGGAGAAACTGCTGGTTATCACTTCTTTGTCTCAATGTTTTCCCAAGCCTATTTCCATAAGGACGTCAAAACCAGGCCCTGTTTGGGAAAGGATTAACAAAATGTCTAAATCCTTGGAACAGATCCAAATCAATATTTCTAACTGTTACTTACTCTTCATTTCGCCAAGTTCATGTCTCATCTTGTTAATTAGGTTGACCCATTTTTTGACGACACATTTTACAGTCCGCATAACAGTATGTTTATGCCCAGATTCAGTAAATGTATTCATATGAACATGATTGACAGCCTCCGTAATTATTTGCCAAACTTTCTGCTTCTCTTCTTTAGGCTTTTTCTGTTCTTCCGGCGCATTCAGGTTTCTGCTGACCATCACGTCCCTGTACCGATCACATTCTAGTAGAAGAGTTCGGACCTCCAGCTCGGTCCAATTAGGCTGGCGCCAACCCAGTGTATTCCTGGTGGCTTTAATTGGATCTTCTTGTTTACTTTCAGCTGGAGCGAGATTAACCACACTCACTGGTATAGTGGTTCTTGTTATGTTAGCTTTCGGCGCTAGTGGTGCCAAATTCATTGCTTGTTATCTCCGTACTGGATCTACATGAAGTACTGAAAAATAAAATCAACTTCAGAGGTTGCTTTAACCCTTTCCCAGACAACAATTTTTTAGGCTTGTTCAATTCAAAAGCTGCTGCAGATGACAAAATAGATGATAGTAGAAGTAAAATTTGTGTATAAAATAGTGAAGAAAATGTTGAGGCAAAAGGAGAAACTGCTGGTTATCAGCAGTTTCTTCTTTTGCCTCAATATTTTCCCAAACCTTTTCTATTAGGGACATCAAAACCAGGTCTTGTTTGGGAAAGGGTTAACCCATTACCAGTAACCAGACAGCAAAATTTTAGAAAGGTCCAAAGTCAAAGATGATGCAGACGGTGAGACCACAACATGATGGCGGACCCTGGTTGGTGAAAAAAGTTAACTCTGATAAATACTGGGAAATGTAAGGTTTTTGTTCTTTTACATAATTTTTCTATTTATTCGAACGAAACCAATGAGAGTCTGGACGCATGAAGATAGACTACTTAGATGACCAAACACAAGAGCGAGTAACCGGTTGATGGTAGCTGCGATATCATAGCCAAAAACTTGAATGATGATGGGTATTGGTTTGTTGCGAGCTGAGTTATTAGACTACCATTGTGTAAAATTAAAATCAAGTCCAAAGTCGGAGAAATAAATATCTAGATCTATTGATTGTACAAAATATTGGGGGCAAAATCAAAATTCAAAAAGGTTTCGGTTACATTATTGCAGCTAGGTTGATGTGTGTACATATGATAGTCTTAATTGCAACATAGAGTTTTTTAAATGTACATAGCATATACAGAAGACAGTGTTCTGGCTAGGTAGAAACAAGAGGGCCATGATGGCCCTAGGTCGCTCACCTGAAAATTGTTGCCTTGTTGAAATCAAACACTTAGACCTGAATAGCAGCAAAATAAATGTTTCAATAAAGCCCTTTCTCATGTGTTTTTCAAATGAATGTAACAAATATTCAGCCTTTTTTAAAAGTATTGCTCTTTTGTCCTTTTTCTGATACTGCTACACTAATAGGCAATAGTTTTAATAATAACAAAATTCTTCTAACAAATTTGAAAGCCCTTCACCAAAGGATCATTCATGTGAACTTTCAAGAATATTGGCCAACTGGTTAGGCAGAAAAAGATTTAATTTTTAGAAGATTTGGCTTATACTTTCCCCATTTCTCATGCCACGGCAGCCAGAGTCTTTGATGGAATCAAATTCTTTTAACAACTATGAAAGCCCTTCACCTAAGGCAGAGCTTCAGATTGACAGTGGGCCCGGGCCATTTGACACACTATTTGCAAATATGGCCCATCACTTTTCAACTCCAGGGGCCAAGCGGCCCAAGCTTTTGCAAATTTTTTTATATCACTATGTTTATTTTCATTGCTATGGCCCATCATTTCCAAAAATGACCCATCAATTTCCCTGCTATGGGTCATTTCGACCCACCACTCTTCAAATAAATCTGAAGCTCTGCTAAGGATCATTCATGTGAAGTTTCAAGAATATTGGCCAACTGGTTAGGCAGGAGATGATTTTTAAAAGATTTGGCTATTTTCCCCTTTTCTCATGCCGCGGCAGCCAGAGTCTTTGATGGAATCAAATTCTTTTAACAACTTTGAAAGCCCGTCACCTAATGATCTTTCATGTGATGTTTAAAGAATATTGGCCAACTGGTTAGACAGAAGAAGATTTTTAGAAGATTTGGCTATTTTCCCCTTTTCTCATGCCGCGGCAGCCAGAGTCTTTGATGGAATCAAATTCTTTTAACAACTTTGAAAGCCCTTCATCCAAGGATCATTTATGTGAAGTTTCAAGAATATTGGCCAACTGGTTGTGCAGGAGATGATTTTTAACAGATTTGGCTATTTTCCCCTTTTCTCATGCCGCGGCAGCCAGAGTCTTTGATGGAATCAAATTCTTTTAACAACTTTGAAAGCCCTTCATCCAAGGATCATTCATGTGAAGTTTCAAGAATATTGGCCAACTAGTTAGGCAGGAGATGATTTTTTAAAAGATTTGGCTATTTTCCCCTTTTCTCATGCCGCGGCAGCCAGAGTCTTTGATAGAATCAAATTCTTTTAACAACTTTGAAAGCCCTTCACCCAAGGATCATTCAGGTGAAGTTTCAAGAATATTGGCCAACTGGTTAGGCAGGAGATGATTTTTAAAAGATTTGGCTATTTTCCCCTTTTCTCATGCCGCAGCAGCCAGAGTCTTTGATGGAATCAAATTCTTTTAACAACTTTGAAAGCCCTTCATCCAAGGATCATTCATATGAAGTTTCAAGAATATTGGCCAACTGGTTAGGCAGAAGAAGATTTTTAAAAGATTTGGCTATTTTCCCCTTTTCTCATGCCGCGGCAGCCAGAGTCTTTGATAGAATCAAATTCTTTTAACAATGTGGTAAAACTGGCCTTGTCTACCTTAATGTTTGGGGTTTCCCAGAACGGCGGCGCTGATTGGCTGGCCGATTTCCCGGGCTTTACCTGGGATAGACGTCACATGACGATGACGTAATCAATCAACAAATATGGAAGCCATCACAACGTGATTTGTGCCTCGGGTACAAGAAACTGCGAAGACCAAGGTTGTTCGGACCTACCAAGACCCTTTGCTGGGTTATTCTGGAGGAATAACGCCAGGCCAAAGCTGAGGTAAGAACCCGATTTTACAACAGTGGCGCTTGCGAGCAGTTCGAGTCGCATTTGCGGTCAAATTGCCCGTGGACCTTTTGCTGGGTTGAAGGGCTGAAAAACTGGGTGACAGGGGTTTGTCAGATTGTTTTTCGGTCGTCTAGACATCCAGGGTTTTTGTTACTGTTTTTGATGCATTGATTCACGAGGGTTTTGTGCATTAGTTCATCAATTTCAGTGATTGCAATTTCAGTCTTTGTCGGGCGAATAGGCATTTGGCAGTTTTTCGTCGGCATTTTCTGCAATTGTTTTATTTTTCTCTCGATGCTTTTGGCTGCATCAGTTGCTAAAATTCAGCAACCAAATAAGTCTCAATCCTGTTGTGGAATCTACCCCACCCTTCCCTGACCATTTGTATTGACATTTTTCGCGGACCTTGAATTGTCTCCCTTTGTCCTTTGGTAAATTTAGACTAGTCCATTTCAGGTTCCAGGGGTGTTTTCCAACAAATCTTTTTGTGTTCAAAATTAGTTTTTCAGGTCATCTGCAGTCTTTTGCTAAATTTTCTCAAAGTATCTTTGGCAATGGAATTTTCAAAAATGCATTTCACACTTTGTCATCTGTTTTTCCCTGGGTACCTACAACATCATTTTCAGGTAGGGGAGAGCAGGAAGATTAGTCTGACTTAGGTGACAAGCAGATTTCCCAAGCAGATTTTGTAATCTGACTTGCCAACAAGCGGATTTTGAAGAAAGTTTTCGGCTGCTTATTTTCAAAGTGCTGAAAGTACTGAGGGTATACCAAAATTAAATCACAGCACTATTCATAGGCTGTGTTGATTTGGTAAATATTTTCAAAATTGCAACTGTATTTTAGTCAGTAGCTTTTAACTTTCAGTCAATTTGTTTGATTTAAAGTTGATTGTTTTGACTTAGCTAAAAAATTATCATTTTCCGTGGTTGCATACTTCTTGACTATCAAGATTTGTCTAAATTTTTTAAGGAAGGGGAGGAAGGTGATTGATTGCAATTGACCAAAAGTGGACAATAGTAGTCCGGGCTTATCCCAAACTGAAAGTGGACAATCAACGTAGCAGTCCAACTGTTCATCAGTTACGTTAATAAAAACAGGTGATTGTCTGACTTAACTTGAAAAGCAGACTTAATTTGAAAATTATATCGACTGATCATTTTCAAAAGGACTGAAAGCACTGAAAGCATATTTTATTGTCTTTGAGATTTGACTTGGGGAACAAAAAGTAGATCTTTATTCTAAGACAATCAAATTAGTTT